>JAODJX010000119.1:4105859-4124948 GCA_026776945.1 Isichthys henryi | reverse complement strand
CTTAGTGATTGGTTGATTGTCTGTGGTTCTCACCTGTTCCTTGTTGCCCTGAGTCCTTAGTGATTGGTTGATTGTCTGTGGTTCTCACCTGTTCCTTGTTGCCCTGAGTCCTTAGTGATTGGTTGATTGTCTATGGTTCTCACCTGTCCTTTGTCTTGACTTGGTAGTAGTGTATTGAACTAGCTGCCTTTGTTCTGTGATTCATTGTGGCTTTTACCATGTTAGCTGTGTGATTTTCAGTTATAGTTTTCTTGTGTTACAGTAATTGTTGTTCCTGCTTCCTGTTCCTCCCCACTTTTGGTATTTTTGTTCCTGGTGTTGCTCCCTGCCTTGATTTGTTTTACCTGGTTTGTTTTGACCCCCCTTGTTTTCTGGTTCTCCTTCTGTTCCATTTTCTTAAATAAACCCCGTTTGTTGAGACTTGATATGTGGATCGTCCCCTCTTTGTCATGCCCTGCCATAACACATGGCTAAAACTGATAATATAAGAAATAACAGACAATTGTACATAATAATTTGCTTGAATACACCAAAATGTTTGCAATTTGTCCAAAAGAATGAGACATTCCTTTTACGATATGCACAAGTGACTTGATGATGTGAAGGCTGGGCAAGGAGTTTTGAGAATTTCATTACTGATCTAAGAAATGCACCAATGCTTCTGAGAGAAAAAAAAAAACAGTATATGGGATGGATGACACTCTATTCTCATGTTACCCAGCATCACCTGTTCCCTTCCTCCGAGCAAAGCGGGAAAGGAATGAAAGGCAGCCGATCAAGAGGCTGATTCCGGAAACTTGCGGGGTCGTGACTGTGCCGCGTTTACCTCGGGGCGCAGCTGGGAGCCGTGTTTCCGTCTCGTCGGGGGTGGAGTGGAAGAAGTGATTAGCAGCTGAGCGCTCCCCGGGTCCCCGCTATCAATCTGGAAGTTTCCGGCATGCGTCGGATCTCCCGCCCGACATGCATCAATCAGCGGGACGCATTCATCTGGCGGGCGAGCGCGCGCGCGCTGCTGTCACGGTAAACACTCCGCCGGCTCGCGCTCTTAAACGCCTCGTGAGAATTTCCCGGCGATTTAAGCGCATGCAAAGGCTGGGATTACGTGTATGTTCTGAACGATGGTTTTAGACGTAAGCACCGTCTTGTAACACTCAAACGGAGGAAGAAATCAAAGAGTCATTTGAATGTCAGTATGCATATTTCTGTTGTTTGTTATAACTTGCATGCAATCTGTCAAATAATTAGGTTAACAGTGATGGATTGGCATCTCGTTCATGGTGTTCCCCAGCCTTCTGTCCTGTGCTGCCCAGATGAGCTCCAAATTTTCCTGCGACCCAGACCTGAATGAGTGATGAGAATATGGATGGATGGATGGATGGGTAATTAAGTTAATTAATCAATAAATTAACCATATTTTCATTAAGATGCTTTGGGCAGCATAGATCCTCATCAGTAATCATGACCTGGATTTTTCCTATGGAAAAACTCAAACGTGGGACCTTGGCTGGGACGCCTTCACAGCGTCCAAGTGATCAAACGGCCTGATCCCAAATATTCTGCCGTCCCACAACAGCTGCCCTGAGCCCAGAGCCTGCTGGGAACCTGGCGTGGGACGGGTTGCGGGGCCGGGCGATGGACTTACTGTTCTCCGTCTTGATGCAGAAGCGATGCTTGAAGCCCTTGTGGGACTGGGAGCAGGTGACGACCTCGGGGTGGAAGCAGCCCACATCGATGGTTTTGCGGGTCGAGCCGACATTGCAGGCATAGCACTGTAGGCCTGTGACTGAAGAAGGGCGGAGGGGGGGGCTGTGTTATTTCTGCAATAAAAGGCGGCGCCCACTCCGTTTCTTCCTGCACGTTGTCTTTAGTCAAAGTTAACTGCAGCACTTGGACATGACATTTGGTTTTCAAATTATCTGTTCACATTGCCCCCCCCCCTTTTCCCATTCACAGTGTCTGCCTGGGTAAAGCATGTGACCAATCATGCATGAACCACTTACCGAAAACCGGGGCCACCAAAAGGTCCAGAAAGTAAAAATTCAGACCGAGATTTTGTTTCAACCAATCAGTTTAGTACTCTTTGACTGTGAGTCTTTATACTCGGGTGGTTGGTTGAAATAAAATCCTGGTCTGGATTTTCACTATCTGGATCTGAACCATCCACCTCTGAGAATGGGCCCCTCCTTTCTCCAAACCACAGTTACCATTATTCATGCGCACACACTCATGGGCTCCCCCTAGTGTCTGAACTTTTCTCCTTGTTATTGAGTGGCCCTCCCGAAAACTATGGGACCAGCTGTGCACTTGGAAATTTTAAACCCTGAGCCGGTGGCTGTGTGCACCTTGCGATTTCCTGCCATCGAGTGGATCGAAGGTGTGATCCCATGAGGTGTGAGGGTGTCGCCTCATGCACAGCGATGTCCGACACGCTGAGATTACACAGTGCAGTGTGAAGAAAGGCACCAGCTGCCCTGGGGTCTGCCATCTCTCTCTCTCTCTTTCTCTCTCTCTCTCTCTAGGAAGAACAAAGGGATTGAGGAAGAAGAGGTGGAGGAAGAGGAGATGCAGCCATCCGGCAAGCTCTGTTCCAGAACCAGAGGCAAATTAATCCTCCAAAATGCTCTTAAAAAGCAAATCAACGTGCAGCTAAAGATGAAAAACAGTGTTCGGGAAACAGCCGACACCGAATAGTTACCGAGAGCGACGGGTGGGAAGGCAGTTTTGGGATCCAGTGGGGGGTAAAAAGAGAACCAGAGGGATGACAGATGGACAGCTGCTGATGTGCAACACCAGGCACGTGGAGAGCGGAGGCTGAGGATGCCACTATCCTCCCAACTATTGGAAGCATCTCCCCAAGTGCCCCTTTTTGATAACCAACGATCATGCAAATTTTACTCTTAGAAAAGCTTCTGTGCAGCACTCTTCACTGTGAAGCAGAAACGTGATACATCTACCGTGAAGCACGTCTTTCAGCTACTTGCAAACACATTAACTGAGTACGCGTCAGTTTAAGTGGTGCCAGGAAGTCAGGAAGACTGCATTCCGCTCCAGAAAACACCAACACCACTTTGTATATGGGCTAACAGTATCTGATTAACGATATCTAATGCATCTCCTGGTTTCTCATGGCTTTTGCTGACTCTTCATGCTCTCCTACACGGTCACTGTTTGGACTGACGCCGTAATAAGACAAAGGTTCATTTTGCGATATTCATACATTTGGTTTCCACAGCTTCATTCCAGCTTTGAGGAAACTGTTGCTAAGCTGATTATTCTTTACTTCTTTACACCTTGTTACGTGTGCGGTCTGTGGCATTGGGGGTTTCAGCACATGCAGCCGTTTGTGCCGCTCTATTAGGAGGAAATCCCATTCCCATCATACCCCACATCGGGGGGTGACCCCAGCCCCAGCGACTCATCGAGACTTGAACCCAGCATGGTCGCATATGCAGCTCTCAACTACGTCCCTCACTTCAATTCAATATGAAAATTCGTCCCAAAATAACAAGAGAGTCCATTCACACAAATCGATACATGCAGTGTTCCTTTAATGGAGCCCTGGTCCCTGAATGGAAATAGTGCACTTCCATACTCCAGAGCCACAGAGAATAAAATAAGGCAGTGAGATGCATCCCCAGCAGCCTGAAGCACCCTGCATCTGCCAGGTGAGCCCGGTATGAAAATCAATTCATTCACATCGCCCTGTTCTGGCTCATTAAGCCTGAATATCGTTCATTAAGTCATGAAGAAATTGGAGAGGTGATGGGAATTCGAAATCAAAGGAGAATCCCCCCCCCCCCGCTTCTCTATATGGTTGACCAGCTGTAGAGTGGAACGAGAGAGTCAGAGTGTAACAGCTTAAGTGTGAGTGATAATGACCATGTGACCATGCCAACGGTCCATATGGCATTTAAAAAGTCAGACTAAATAGGAACAGCTAGATCACTTGTTTACAGGTGTGTATGAACACACACATGCACACACACACATACACATGCAGTTCCCGGGGGAACACAGTGCCCCACACTTACCGTGCCAGGCAAACAGTTCTGATGTCAGTATGAACCCGAAGCAGTAAGCTGGCCAGCTCCTTGGGGTCATGGGTGCGGTGCTGGTGCCCGGGGGAAGGGGGAGAAGTGCGGCCTCTCGCTCACATCCAGCGCCTGCGGGAGCTGGGATTCCACTCCGGAGCTCCAGCAGGATACGTAGGCAGCCGCGTTCCTGGGGAGAGCGCGATTGCACTCGCTCGCTCTCTCCCGCTCGCATGCAGGGCGGCGCTTTCGAGTCAAATCCTCGTGGGGGGGGCCAGGGGGCACAGTAATAGTGCACACCCGTGTGCTCCTCAGTGGAGAGGATCGACGGAGGAGTCACGGCACCCCCCCTAACATCTGTACTCCGCTCACTCCTCCTCCCCACATCCCCAGAAGGAGGCAAAAAATGGACAATACGATGCTTCGGCTCCTGGATAGGGGCAGGGTAATAGCGGGTTTGTGTTCAGGCTGATAATCCACATTCCCCTCGGTTTTTGGCCATGGGGTTCAGCCAGGGCCTGGCCATCATAGTCACGCTAATGGTGTGGAACATCAAAAATCACGGCTTATTCAGTCACATCCGTCCCCCTACCCCCAGCCACCAAACATCTTCCTGCGCTTGGTAGCAGACATCCTGCTTCGCTTCTGGAAGGGAATTCAGTCTAATCAAGATTTAAGGAGTAAATCCTTTCTTTTGAGTCCCGAATGCTGGGGATGAGGCCGGCTTGGCTGTAAGCTTCCCGTCCGCTCCCTCCCTGGCAGGGGTGACATATGGTCTTGCTCCATGGATCCCTGCACGCAACTGTTCTTCTTTGCCAACCACATCGAAATGCACTTATAATACTGAGGCAGCACGGTGCCATTCAGCAAGTAAGAGGGGCCCAACACCCATTGGCTGGGGATATACCCTCATACCTCGGGAGTCGAGGCTGCGATTTCCACCCCTGCCTGTGTGAAGCTTTGCATGCTCTGCGTGCGGATATCCTCCAGCAGTCCGAGAGCACATGGTCTATAAATTGCCCCCAGTGTGTTCCCCATAATAGACTTTCCTCCCCTGCCTCCACAATTTGTGCCCCTGCTGGCAGGCAGTTAAGGAATATGGAGACCGGCACATTTCACATATGCACAGCTTGGGTGGGGGGTGTGCTTTGGGATTTGTAACTGGATATAAGGTGCTTCTTCCCCCAAGTGGCTGATTACCAGTCCTATGTCACTGGTCAGTAGGGTAGCGAGCAGGGGCGTATATAGGGGAGGGGTCACAGGGTCAGTGACCCCAGCTGAAAGCGGATTGGTGCCTGGAGTGCCCCTTCACTTGTCACTGCCCAATTCCAAACATTCCATTGGCTAACAATAAGATTGGCACTTCTGTATGACATACAGCCCCTTATATTCCCCACTAATACTGGCCCTAATCAGAAGCGGCAGTCCCCTCAATCTTCCAGTCTTCTAGTGAGTGAACACAGCCAGGTCATTCACACGTTTCCCTCCCTTGTCTACCCACGACGGGGGGGTTTAACCTCGTGCTAAAGGAGACGGCCCCCCCTTATCTGCACATATCAGCACCCACAACTTGTCCCCTTTCCTCCCAGGTGGCTCCCTGCCCGTCTGCAGGAAATTCGCCATCGCTGTCCAGTGGCGTGGTCCTGAATACCGCCTGTCGAGCCTCGCTGGCTACATCTACCGGTGTTGTCACTTGTTGTATTTCATGTCACATCCACCTACGCTTTGCCATCCAACTCATTTACTGAGCATCCAGAATGAGTTTCCAGAAAGATTGGCATGAACCCTGTCTCCTTTGGTAGCACATGGCAACAGAGACAATGCCGTGAAGATCAGCTGTACTGAAATAGAAATCTGAAACTCTTAGACTGATATCTGTGCTCTGAACTAAAACTGACACTATTTCTGTACAGCTCTTGGTTTCAACCATCCTATTATTGCCCTTAATATTATTTGGTGCTGTCAAGTTGATGTTGATATGTGGCAGCCATTGTAGACTGCACTCCTCCGGAACATTCTGTCTCCTTTCTGGGAAACATCGGTCAAGTATAATTTTTCAAAGTATGAATTATAACTAACCACTTCCACCTTTTTAAAACAAAGGTTTATGTCTTGAGGTAATTATATGACCTGTTTTTTTTTCTCATTTTTTTATCACGTAAGAGGACAGAGTTACATTGCGTTCAAGGGAGATACAATAAACAGAAATATTTTAAATAAAAGTTTAAATTAATGAAAGGGAGAGAGAGGAAGGACTTGGAATTTGAGCAGTTTTCCAAAAAAAAAAAAAGCGTGAAAACATTCATTCACCTCCTAGGCTGTTTAATCAGGCATCTGCCAATAGCTGCATCTAGGAGAAGGTTACAGCAGTTTGTTTTTAATTCTTTACAAGCTACATGCAGTTCTAGCCGTTGTCAAAAACCGGAATGCCAGAGGCAGCTAAGCCAGCACGGAAATCACCTCCAACCTGTGTGGATTTTTCTGTGCCCCTCCCTGGAGCTCAGGCCACCGGGCTCACCCCTGGGCGAAATCCTGTCTGGTCTCATCGGCGTCCTTTGGGAAGCCTCGGCACCTTTGCTGACACGCGTCCCGATAATCAGGTTAATACGCCTGCCCGGGGTGAGATTAACAGCTAACTGTCCGATACGAGAAGCTGCCTTTTTACTGCCCGAGTGTCCGATGTCGTTGAAAGGCCATGCGGATGTCGTTCCCGCTGCACTCCTGCGCATGCTGATTCCTGCATCTGTGGAATCAGGGGCTTTCACTTATCTCCATGGTGATCAGCTGCTTATCGCTTATCGTCTGATCTCAATGCTATAGACATTTACTCTCTGAAAGTCTCTCTCTCCAGGACATAAAACAAAAAGGCCTATTATTTCCATTTTATTTCAATGTTTGTTAATTCTGCCTCCAAAATGAAGCTTAGCATGTAGTGCAGGGAGCCCTGTGATCCCACATGTCCTCCATTGTTCACTCTGCGTCTGCACTGATGTTCTCCAGGTACTCTTCTTTCCTCTTGCAGTCTAAAAACATGTGGGTTAAGTGAATTGGCATCTGCAAACAGGGGTGCCTTACAAGGGAGGATGATTTTACTCCGGGGCCTTAAAAATTTACGAACATAATTGTATCTTGAGTTGAGGGCCCAGTATAGGATGCTGTCATGGATCCTAAAATATCTAGCGGGGCTTATTTCCCCAAAATACATATACTGTAGTGTGTATCAGGGCATGTCCTGCGATGGACTGGCATCCTGTCCGGTGTTTTCTCCTGCTACATGCCCTAATGCTTCCTGAGATGAGTCCCACACTCCACTGCACTGGATGGTCATTAGCCTAGTTGACCTAATCAGGGTTGGGTGTGTTGTTTCTGGGCACCAATCAAAACACTGCCATTCTCAACAAGCTGACTTAAAATGTGTCGGAGAAATTAATAAAATGTAAAGACACCCCCCCCCAGTATAGTAACTTTGTGGTCAACAGGGGGCACCCATGTGTGTTTGGAGCTGTGGCAAACACTGTCACTGCACACAATGCACTCGCACCCTGATACATGTTTCACTCTGTGTAGGAGCTTTAAGTCAGTGTGATCTTGGCAGACGGGTTTACTGTACATTTACACACTATTTTGGGAAAGAGACCAATCCCTCTTGGTGTGAACAGTGAGAGCTGGCGGCACGTCGTCCGTCTAAGTCAAACCATAAAAACTGCTTTGACTGAAATCTGTATATGAAAGCCCGGGAATGCTAAGCTGATTTTGGTCCAAGGAAATATTTAAGAAGTCAGAGAAACTTCTGGATATAACGTTGGACAAAACTCCCGAGGCAAAGCACACATTTTACATGCGTTTTACTCTGGCTGATTAGCAAGGGCTATGGCGTTTCTGGCACCTGGGCAGCACCGATGCAGCTGTCATTTTAAAGATTTTAAAAACTGCAGCAAAGCGAAGCCTGCAGCAGGCCGGTTATGGACACCCAGGTTGGCGGTTCATATTCCTGGCAGGACCATCCTGTTGTACCGTTGAGAAATTGCTTCAGTAATGAGGAAAGTATAAATTTGTAATGTTAGTAATTACCTCCAAATGCATTAGGTCTGTTAATCCACCTCTATAAGCAATACAGAGGTAACCATTCTACGCTGAGGCAAGTGTAATAAGTAGGATGAAATACACAAAACACACATAACCATCACATTTAATACCTTGCAATTTACAGGGTTCACATATAGAAACTTTTTTCTCTTATGATATAGATATAATTTTGATATAAAATGATATAATTAAAAATAATATACATATAATTAAATATAAATATTTTATAATAGATATAATTTAAAAATGAATCTAGAGAAGAAAATACTTTTTATAGAAAAATATAGAAAATAATTATTATAGCACTGGAAAATACAGAATTTTTCCATATAGCTTTCTAATTTTTTCCATCCAGTTTTGATGCAATTATAATTTAAAGTACCTGAAGTATTGATTTATGCAATGGCCAGTCTGTTCCAGCAGGAACATAAGAGCAAATAAGTCACTCAACCATAATTTTAGATTTAATCGATAGTAATGTCTTAAGGAAATCAAAATCTGGCTAAATGATTCCTGGAATGACAGACTAATGCATCCAGACAAAGAAACACACAAAGGGGGTATTATCCTGAATCTGGGCTTTTAAGGGTGAATTTATATAGATGAATATCTGCCTGGGAGATGTTCCTCATGAAGGAATATTTTCGTTTCAGAATGAGCACCTTTGCTTCAAACATACCAAACTTATATTTAAGTTCTGCACTAACTACCTATGACAGGGGTCACCAACATGGTGCCCGCTGGCACCAGGATGCCCACAAGCGCCACATGAGTCGCCCACGGACCTGTTCTAAAAATAGCACAACTCACCAGTGAGCAGCATCTAAAATTTTATTTTATCTTGTTGCTATTCCTCTTTAATCACATTTGCATTTATATAGATTTGAAAATGAAAATATCTAAAAAAAAAAAAAAAGCATTTAAAACATGTTTATTATACATGAAGTTTAGATAAGTTTAGGAGGGCGTTTGAAACTGGTAGCTCTTCGTATGGCTCAGTACCCGTGACGTAGCTCTCAGTTTCAAAAAGGTTGGTGACCCCTGACCTATGATAAAACACAAATACTACTTTATGTCATGCAGCTCTGCAGTGGAGGGGATTCTGATCCAGGGAGAGCGTACATTAGATAAACGGATATGGAATGTGAGTGGACTGATGGAGGCGCTGAATTAAGTGCCAGCCAAATTAATTTGTCGGTCCACCGTGTTGGCTGCAGGCTTTCAGTAGTCCAGAAGGAGCCAACGAGTAGTTTGCAACTTTTCCTGTCGCTAAGCCCCCCAATCCCCTCCGCCCGGTCGCCCAGTTTAACTGCCGATACTCCCGCAGATGCGTAGCCAGCAGCTTTCTTTAGAAGTAGCTCTCACTGTAAAAAAGATTAATTAACCCCTGACATAGCCATAAGCAGAAGTCAGGATGCGTTCAGATGCATTCATTCAGGGCTACATTTAGGTGGTACAGCCAATACACGACATTTTCACCTTGTTTCCTATATAAGTAAATTAAGGAGCCCAGGCAGAGAGTGGCTGTTCTTCTGGCCCTTTCTAATAGAACAGTGTTTCCCAATCCAGTCCTCAGGGAACCAGTGACAGTCCATGTTTTTGCTCCCTCCATTAGCTCCCTCCCAGAGTGTTGGGATGGAACAAAAACATGGACTGTCACTGGGTCTCTGAGGACTGGATTGGGAAACATTGTGATAGAGGACACTCGTATGTGTCAGTATTCAGGACCAAAGTGGGTTTGATGGAAACTATGTTGGTCATGCTAGCAGAAAACCCTTCTACATCATACGAGTTCAAAGCACCAGCCAGTGGAGGCCGTCCAGCAGCAATCTAACATAATTAATTAGGCAAAAATTAATTAACTAAAACTGAAGACCATGCAGACCTTCCTGTGACCTGAGATTTCGTGTCTGTATCCAGACAGCCAGCTACACTATACAGCACTGTGCAGAAGTCTCAGGCAGTCAAATATAATGATTAAAGACATTTTTCTGGGTAATAAGTGTATATTTGCTAATAAAAAACACAATTTAGCATCAGAACATATGCAAATTTTCAGCGGCAATAAAAAAATAAGAATTTCTCCTGCTATCCAAAAAGTTACTGATATTAGCCATTCTGTATTTGTTAAATTTCACCACCAACTCAATTAATTAATTTGTTAAATAACTCGACGAGGTAATGATTGCCCAAACAAGGAAGGGTAGTAAACACATTGGTCTTTTGGATGGTTGCTGCAAATACTGAGGTGATTTTAGGAGAGGATTTGAAATGGCCAAGCTGATATATCTTGACATACATCATAGTTTTACACCAACATGAAGATCATTCAAACACAAGTTTCTTTGACTGCCGAAGACTTTTGCCCGGTACGTTATATCCAGATAAACACCCATTTTAAATAGCCAGTCATTCAAACTGGGGCACGGTGATCCAGGGCAGGGTACACCTTGAATAGGCCATCAGTCCATCACAGGAGCTCTGACTGACACGCACATACATTCATGTGCATAGGCATACATTAAGGGCTATTTAAAGGCACTGATTCTCATCAGCAGGAATCTGGGGCAGGGATCTGGAGTATAGAGAGGCTGGTCACTCTCTAAATGCAGAAGCACACAGCGTCCGCTCTGCATCTCATGTTACTGCTACCTACGGTTCACAGGTACTGACTTAGCTAAGATACCTTTCTAACTGTCGAAACCTTCATGAAATGAATACACAATTTTATGGTTTTGGCAATCAGTATATATACAAGACATACCAATGCAAATGATCATTTCTTATATGAATTAAATTTATATATAGACTCGCAACATGTTGGCATAGTGGCTATGCGGGTAGCACTGTTGCCTCAGACCTGTAATGTTAGAGATTTCCTCTCCGTGTAATGAATACACGTGGATGGATAGATCGTTGAGCCTTTATTAGCCCGGCTGAGTGAGACGGGCAACAGAGATCAGACAGAGACGTGGTTGTGTAGGCAGGGTCGAAATCCGGGTGATCAGGAAGAAACGGCAGCAACAAGTTCGGGATCTGGGTCCGTGGTTGAGGTCGCTGGTGAGAGGATCCGTTACCGGGGAATCCGTCCGGACACACAGACAGAGCACAAGAGGAACTCACAGGGAGGAAGAGCAAAGGAAAGAAGGGCAGGAGGGTGGTTGAGACTGGCAGGCGGGAGAGTTGGGCAGGGCAATCAGGGCAGAACGGAGCTAGTCAGGAGACAGGGAGAATTACACTCAGTATGGTTCTGTACATGAAGCAATACCTTGCGCCGGACTGCGGATTTTGTCCTGCTTATATCTAACGTGTTTCCTGGGCATTGGTCAGAGGCAGCTGCTTCCCATCACCTGTCTATAGGCGAGGCGTGACATTCGGGCCTCTGGTTTCTTCTTATAGTCCAAAGACTCACTGGCTAATTAATTTCCCCAAATTGTCCATGTGCCCTGAGATGGATTGCCTCCCCATCCAGGGGGTACACCTGCGAGGTACACTGTACTTCAATGGGACAGACTGAGGAGTATAAGTGGTTGGAAAATAGATGACAAAGGAGCATTTAAAAAATAATAATAATAATATTACCATGTGTTTACAAGAATTTTACTTTTTAACATTTTAAATAACTGGATATTTTTTCATTTTTATAGATAGATCCTTTATTGTCATTGCATATTAATATACAATGAAATTCAGTTTGAAGCAAATTGTTGAACTTAGCAGTGTGAAATGGCATAAATAATTAAAAATTAAAATATTTAAAAAGCAGAGCTTGCAAAACATTAATTAAATCACGTCTTTGAAGTGCATATCAGTTATTATGAAATCCATGTTACTGACATCACAATGCAGCAATGCATCACATCTTAAAAGTCCAGGTAAATGCTTATCCTGCTTCTTTTTTTTGTATTATTTCATATTATATCAGTTCCTCAATGCAAGATATCTTAAAAGGCCGTATCAGTAAAGTCCATATCAATGATTAGAAAAAAATATGCCGAAGAAATGTTAACGTGTATCTAATGTATGCTACTTTAGGTTAATTACGATTATAAAAATGGCAATATTTTCTGTTTTGACCTTGCATACATGGATGGATGGATGGATGGATGGTTTGTGGCGAAAGCAAAAACTCCGAAACACAAGGTGGCGATATTGCGCTTTTCTTGTTCAATATAATATTGTGAAACTCACGTGAGAAAGAACAGCCTTGAACTTAGCCATTTCTTTACTGGGGATGCGGTTAGTTTGGGATGTGTCAGTAACGGTATTTAAATTTGGGGGAAAAGCAATTACCAGAATGTATCGAGTCGTCATTGCTTAGCTAGGTTGGTTGGCTTTTTTCTGGTAGTGGACGTCTTTTCGGTATCTGACTGCAACTTAGGGGCTGGAGGCTTGCTAAGCTAAGCCCTTAGCGAGTTCGCCACTTTGGTGACAGTCCGCCAAGTGCATCGCTAGAATTTTTTTTGTTTGTTTTTTAACTTCGCTAACTTGTTCATTTTGTAACTCTGCACTTGTCATATAAGTGATTGATTAATGAAACATGCAGAACACGACTGCGTACTTTGTTTTACAGAACCTATGTGACCGGCTGTCTAGTTTAATGTAACTGTCAGAGTGATAGTGCTAAGAGAGCGGCCGAATAGGCAACTTAAACTACGCAGCTAGTTAGCTGTTAATTAGTCGTCCCCGTGTAGCTAACCAGCGTGCCGTAACGGTGTTTACCTGGTAAAGCCGGTCGCGGTTGTGCTCGCATTTGCAGGTATTGACTCTGGTACCCTGGTTGGGGTCGGATAAAGTTTGCATGAGTTTTTACACGTAAGAAACATGCACTGATGACCAGCAGCAGGAGCGCAGGCGGTTAGTTATGTAACATCACAACCTTATTATGCAAGTTTTCCCAGTTGTCTATGTAAGATTAAATATATATATCTATGTAAGAAGCTCCAAAATTTTGCACTAGGACATGTTGACACATGGAAATAACGGAGCTGTTGTGTATCAATGTGTGCCATTATAATAACAGCAGTAATAATAATAATAATGTACTGTCAGAAAGGATCGGCCGGGTTGGGTTCCGTGCCGTCACTGCGCCAGGATGACGGAGACGGACACCGACGACGTGCCGCTGATCCTCACCTGGGACGACACCAGCGGGGATATGCTGCCTGTAGATGATGGGGACAGAGCCGAGCCAGCCGGCGGCAGTAAGTAAAGGCACTCTGTAATCATTCAGCTGGACATCCATCCTTTAATTTTCTAGCCACATATCCAGTGCAGGGCCATGGAGGGGACTTATGCAGGAGTCTGTCCCAGACGTCCTGGAGGGGGCGCCAGTTCATCACCTGGCACGCAAACCGTTATACACTGTGGGTCATTTAGATAGATGTGGGTTTACTGCAGCTATGAAACAATGATGTCATCAAAATAAATGCAAAAGGCTATGTTGTTAAGTAATGTAAATTGTTCTTCAAACAAAGACTTAAAAAAAAATCTGCAATTCTGTAAGGTTCATCAGTCAATTTTTCCAAACCCACTTGTCCAGTGCATTGTCACGGCGATCTAAGGGTTATTCTGGAAGTTACTGGCACAAGGCAGAGAATAACCGAAGATGGGTCACCAATCCATCAAAGAGGACACACTCACCTGTGAAGAGTTTAACTCCACCTTAGCATTTTATTTGGACAATGACATGGTAACATGCAAACTCCTCAACCCTAGAGCTGGTACTGAGATTTGCTGCTCCCAGAGGTGTGCGGCAACAATGCTGTCTCGTGTACCACCATGCCACTCTCTATTCTGAATGATGTGGTGCTCAAAATGGTGCTGAAAACCCTTTTCAAAATTTGTAACACGTTGAGTTTTTATACTAAGTTTTATTTGAAAAATATTGACTGAGTGGTAATTAATGTTACTGTAAATGTCTCCATGTGACCCGACACCCTTTGCTTTGCAATCTGAGGGTAGCTGCTGAATTTGGCAGCGGATGAATCCTGAATTAATCAAGAAAATCCCCCAAGCACGCTTGGCATCGGTCTCTGGAGACCGACCCTCCCAGACAGCTCTCAGTGCGTCATCGTAGTGCGTGCACACAGCCCTGTGATGTTTTTTTGTAATTAACTTTTTTTATTTTGAAAGTTGAATTACAAAGACATAGAACATACTACAAAATTACAGTACCACATAATAATGACAGTAACAGTAAAAATAGCAGTAATTGCAACCCAGCTATGTTTTACTGTTCTCAAACACCACTTATGGATTGTCGCGTTTGCTTTCTCAAGGAACCAGTTTTCTGTTTAATATTGTTTGTTGTCGGGACAGTTGTCAGTAATGGTCGCTTTCAGTTCTCTGCTTCCACATGCTAAATCTCTTAAACGGGGAGTGTGGTGCAGTGGCTCAGTGGTTAGTACCGTAGCCTCACGCTTTCAGGGTTAGCGAGTCACTTCCTGTCATGGTGTGTTGAGTACATGCCTTTTGATCCTCCATACTGACACGTGTTTCTTCCCTCAGACCTAAGACGTGTGGTTAAATGGTTTGTTGTCTCTCAGTTGACCAGAGTGGGTGCCCTGTAAGTGACTGGCATACTGTCCCTTGGTATTGTTCCCTGTACTTCCTGGGGTAGACTCCAAACTCAACATGACAATGGGTGGATGGATGGACTGATGGATTATTAAAAGAACCTAATTAGGTTGTCCAAGTAAACTAGCTTTAAGACGTGTTGCAAGTTGACTAGTACTTCTTCCAGAGATGTGAAGCTGAACGCACGGGACGCTTTGAGCAATGATACGTGCCGTGCTGACATTTCTGATTCTGCCTTGTGAAGCCCTGCAGTGTAGCTATCCTTCTCACATCTCGTTTGGTCTATTTAGGGCAGCAGAACACGTGACTAACCGAACACAGTGATGACCAATATAAATCAACTGAACCAGATAAGGGAAAAAAAAGTTTGGACACGATTAAAAAAAGAGGAAGCCAGGGGTTCCCCACAGCACTTAATTTTGATTCTATAGCTGATGGTAGTGGGAGGGGGGTAGTTATAGAGGACAATAGCATTGTGTCATTAACAAGCGTTAGCTTTTAATTCTGCTTTTTCCTTGAACTTCATCTGACGTAATTGCTGCGGATATTAAAAGTCCATAAAAGTGTAAAATTGCATTTGCTAGCATTTTTAGCTTCAGGCTTGTTTTCATGTTTTCTTGCATGAATTTCTGTGATCATGAAGTGCTTTCACATGTGAAAAGTGATTGCTTACTGGGGATGTAAACGGTGATGTTTAATTTCTGATTATTAGGTTTCGACCTTCTGCAGTATCTACTGTTGGAGACGTGCAGCTGAGGTCCCCTCCACTTGCGTGACGAGCTATGTGAGCTTTTAAAGGGTGAAGGACGTGGAAGGCTGAAGTCCACTTGTTCGTTGGTCCGTGTCATTAATCTTGCAGCTTTTGTACCGCTCTGGTCACTAGAAACTGCCCCGTCAGCAGTGTAAATCATGCAGCACCCCTCCCCCGCCCCCGCTGCTGTGGGCCCCATTGGATGTGAGTGCGCTGTGTGGATTCCGGCCTCTGTCTGCGTGGCCTGTGCCTCGTTCACTTGTTGGATTATCCCTCGGATGAAAGGAGCAGGGAACGGCAGTTTCAGCTAGTTTTTTTTTTTTTTGGCGAGAGATGCGTTGACGGGTGCCGTGCATAGCAGACAGTAGAAGGGTCAACAAAGTGGACTCTGTGAACGGTTACTTGCTTCAGAAAATGGCCCAACTGATTCGATTTTGATTTGTCCATCATCCCCCCCATGGAGTCTCTGCCAGGGGACCCACTGTGAGCGGCGGCCCTTTTCTGGACTGAATGCTCTGTATTGTTGACTGAGAGAGAAAAAAGTAGAGTTGTTCTTCAATGAACAAACACTGTACGCTGCAGGGCTCTTTGTTTACAGTCCTCTCGACTGCGGAACAGACAGCACGTTTAGAAAAGTTAGCCTTTAAGTGGGGTGAAAGTTAGGCAAGATCGGTTGTACTCCTTTCAAGATAATCCCCCTAAGATCGCATGGCACCAAGGGGCGAAAGAGCAAAGCAAATGGTCAGGAACTTTTGGTGTCGTCTGATTTAACCACAGAACAAAATGGGAGTCGTTCAAAGCCGGATTTGCCTTTGTGTGTCGTCGGACGCGTTCCGAGCAATGTTTTTGCAAATTTGAAGTGGGATGGGATGGGAAGGGAATTAGGGAGTTGCCCTGGAATTTGGAGTCCCCACCCTTTGTACTCGGATCTTCTGGGTGTTCTCGCTCTGTTTTGCCTTATGGATCAAGCCTTACTAGTATTATGCAGTTTGACTCATCACATCATTTCATCGCTGAAAGTTTTTAGATTTGGCCCCGCCTGTCTGGATTCGGGTATCTTTCGTGAGCGATCCTTTACATGTGGAAAGACGTCTTTTACCGCTTGCATTTCTGTGACTTTAATGTGACCGCTTTAGGCTGAGGATATGCTTCGAACACATTTTGGGTAACTTTTTTATTTTTTTCTTTTAAAGAGGACAAATTTAAAGGTCATCCCAAAATTATTTCCGGGGGTCTTTTTTTTTGTTTTGTTGCTATTTCGTTTTGTTGTGGCCTTTTGTCACGGGAACAGAAACTGACTGGTGTGCTATGCCTCCTGTTCTGTGTTTCCATCTGGGCTTTGGAGGGACACCGCAGAGTGTCCCGGTGCAGTCTAGTGGCATTAGCAGGCTGTAACCGAGATGCCGCTTCTCGTTAAAGGTTAGCCAGCTACGGGAATAAGCCCTCTGGCAAGCTGCCTGGCTGGGAAGGGAGGAAATAAACTGAAGAGGGTCATTACCCCCCGAGTAATAGGGGAAGCGAAAGGCAGACAATTAAACCAGCGGCAGCCTTCGTATTGAGTGCCAGGCAGAGACTCACACGTCAGTGAGGGGCACAGAATGCTCGGAACAGCTGAGGTTTCACACACCATGTGGAATACTAATATGGAATATTCACCCCCTCTCTTTTGCACACAGCGCTGGATCCAGGCTTTATCTTGGAGGTGCCTCTTTGAGTGAGAATGTGCCCTCTTCCAGTGAACTACTCATAAGGATTTGGATTAATTTCAAAGCAGTATTTTTCCTCGTGTCTTGATGCCTTTTTGAGGGACAGTAATTACGGATCGGCTGTACTCTAACGGCAGTGTGGGGACGATTACACAGAAGGTTCCGGCGATGCAGGAAGGCCACGCTGACAATGCGAGCGTGGACCAGGCCACGTTCCAGGAGGTCCCATTAGTGACCTCCTCCTACTGCTTGGTTGTGGGTTCTCTGGGTATGTCGACCACGAAAGTAAAAACTCTCCACCCAAAATGAGTGCTTGGTCATCTTTCCTCCTGATATAATAAAACCTTGTCATTGAAATGTCTCATTGAAATGAGATGATGGGATTCTACTTGCCGTTGTTTTGACTAGCCGACGTCAGAGAACAGAGATTTCCAAGTTTTCACATGGTTTTCCTTCGTCATCACAAGGCCACTTATTTCGTCTTGTTTTCGCTCAGCGGTTTCCATGAAATGCATCGGTGCTGACCTTGCAGCATAAATACAACACTTGGGCTTATTAAATGGCATTGAGTAAAGCGATGACCTTCATTTTGAATGGTGCCGTGGTCATTGCACCTGGGCCACTGACTACCCCGAAATCTCTGTTCCCGTGCAGATGGCGGAGGCTACGACGTTGTCAACAACACGGTGACCCCCACCCCGGGACCGCCAGAATGCCGGTCCCAGTCTGCTGGCCTGCGACAGAACTGGGAGATGAATTACCAAGAAGCTGCCATCTACCTGCAGGTGAGAAAGCTTCTTAGGTCCTCCTTAGACCCTCCCAGAACCTCAGGACTATAGACTGTATATGTATATCACCACGAAATGAGTCTTATGGGTGCAGTTCTTCCAGTGCGACTGAAGACTCATTTCGTGGCGACGGGTCACATATAGACTTACACTATGTGTAGTGGCTAATTAGCGGCTGCTTAATGCCCGAAAGGCCAGGTGTGGTAACTTACTCTTCTCAGGATTACTTTACCGAATAAGAATCAAGCTTGTAGCCCAGACGGTACATCGCCTTGTGACTGGGACCAATTGGTGAGCCCAGAACGGCCCAGCTCAAGTTGGGAGCTCGTACATGATAGGAGCATGGCTGGACGCAGTGTGTCTGACTGTCCTAAGGATAGTCTTCCGTTTGCAGGAAGGCGAGAACAACGACAAGTTCTTCACACATCCACGGAACCCCAAGGCGCTGACAGCCTACCTGTTCGCCCACAACCATGCCTTCTACATGATGGAGCTGACAACGGGGCTGCTCCTCATGGTCCTATCAATGTGCGAGGCGCCGGCGGTGCCCTCCCTGCGGCTGGACGTCCACGTGCGTACCTCCCCTGCTCCATCTCCTCCGCGTCAGCAGTATTCCCCATCAACTAGCACTAGCTGCATGAGCATGTAGTGCGATGTGGTTAAGCCACCCTGCGTAAAGCTTGTTAGCTTAGCACAGTGACTATGACCCCTTCGGACTTTATAGGCCCCAAGGAGGATTGTTAGCATCGTTGATGCTATCCTTTCTTTGCTACAGATAATTAGATTGTCTGTTGACTACTATGAATGTGAAAATCTCTTTAGGATGATGCTCGGTTGCGAGGCTGCCTCCCTTGGTAACCAGGGAGTGTCAGATAGCTGGCACCCAGGGGGGTGGGAGGCAGGGGTGGGGGTGCTGTGATGTTTGTGTGCTGGATGTCCTGCTCTGATGCCCTGCGCCTGCAGGTCCATGCGCCCCTCGAGCTGCTGGCCCTGGCCATGGTGGCCTTTGAGCTCTGCATGAAGATGCGCTGGCTGGGCCTCCACACCTTCATTCGCCACAGAAGGACCATGGTGACGGTAGGCATGTGGGGGGGGGGGGGGGGGGGGGGGGGGGGGGGGGGGGGGGGGGGGGGGGGGGGGGGGGGGGG
>JAODJX010000119.1:4076963-4095912 GCA_026776945.1 Isichthys henryi | reverse complement strand
CCGGAGTACCCGGAGGAAACCCCACGACGACACGGGGAGAACATGCAAACTCCGCACACATGTGACCCAGGCAGGGACTCGAACCCGGTCCCAGAGGTTGATTACAGCTTTTTACGGTTATTATGCCACAGTTGATCTGATTAGGCCATCACACCACAAGAGGGCAGCGGCATTTTAATGATACGTTAAGCAGAAGCCCTTTTCCAACCAAGAGCCTATTGGTCTGTCCTACAAGTTTACTGGGTAGTATAGGGAGTCCTGGGATTCCTCTAAAATGTAAATGTTTGGTGTTTTATATTTATATTTTTTTCTTTTATTATGTGGCCATGTAAATGGTGAGGTGACAGTTTAAGGTTAGAGATCCAGGCCTTGATCTTCACTGATTCCCATTCTAAGTGCATTTAGTATTTTTTATCATCAAGCTTTCCGAATGACCATACATACTCGGAGATGTACGAAGGGTAACTATTGTTCACTTAATCGTTCATTTAAAAAGCAACATTGTACTCGTAAAAAGGAAAAGGAATATTTTTAACTTGTTATTCTATGTTATGTGATTGTATATAAATTGTGTCCTTACTCAGGTTCTGACGTGGTAACTAAAATCAGTTATTTTGCAAACCAAGTTTATTGTAAACGAATGTTTTACTTTAGGTTAGAATTTACTCTTTACACCCAATAAAAGTAAACATGACTCAGTGTGTCACCAATGAAATGACTTGTGTATGACTTCGCTGTATTTTTTAATATCTGTCAGAAGGCACCGCTAAATTCAGCTCACGCTGCTTAATTCAGACAAATTCCACTAAGCTCCACAAGAGGCATCTAGTGCATGAAGTTAGTAAGGAAAATCTACGCAGGCCAGTAATTAGTCGCTGTTAGGTTCCCTTGCAGCAAGATTATTAGAACTGTGTGCTGCTCGGTGACTAGGCTCAAACTTCCAAGGTTGTGTCTTTGATTCTTAAGCAACTTTTAATTTGATGATTTTTTTCTCCTGGATCCTCATTTTCATACACAATCGTTAATAATGCATCACGATACTAATCTTTCAAGGTAAGACAATGAAAGTTTACTCAGGTTTTGTACGTACAAACGTTTCGCTCAAAAGTATGTCTCCGTCGAATTGAAACAAGATTACCGATACATCCATTGTACTTGTTGGTTATAGATGAAGAGTGCGGGACGACAACACATTTCTGTTATGTTACCTGTGCGGCTGCATTTATGTCGGTATAGTAGTAGTGGGTATAGAAAATATATGGATAGACGACTTCACAGTACCCTTGCAATGAACAGGGACTGACCGACTGTAGGGGGTGGAGCCAATACTGTGCGGAATGCGTCATACGCTACTTGGGAGGAGCCAGCGTGCTGGGGAAACACGTGCTACAAAATGTCTGCCTAGTAATAGGAGATCTGACTGAAGTCTTTCAGAGTTTCAAGGTTTTTAAATTCCACTTTATTTTTACAATTTTATATCAGCGGCCCTAGTAGACATCAACTGACCGTTAGTTGCACGGGGACAGTGCTGACACAATATCACTAGCCATGGCTCAGAGGAAGAAGAAGTTGACGAAAAAGAAACGACGTCCAGGTAATCGAGAGCCTGATGTGGAATCGGACGGTGGGGAATTTGAACTGGCTGCTCAAATAGACAAAGATGAGTCTGTAAGTATGTTTATTATTTTTATTGTGCTGGTTTTGATACTGTTGTTTAATACATTCACGCCAGGCTAAACTGTTTGTTTATCCGGTTGTCCTACTTTGACTGTGGTACTAACAAATTATATACTCCGAGTTACTTACGAACAACCTGCTGTGGGTCTGTTAGACTGGCCAAAGGGACGTCGTTCTGTCAGAGAATTCGATGCTAACAAGACGAAATAACTACAGTTTTGATGCGCTGAAATTTATTAGGAGACGGCAGTCTGATGACGTGTTAGATCATCGGGATGTAATCAGAGTTCTGTGGTAATTAGACGGTCATTTCAGCTTTTTGGGGGGCGCAGCTGTGTTTTTCACTGGGTAAAATGTCAGTGTTTTTTTCTCCAAAGCCCGGAAGAAAGCTGCCTCGTTTTCCCGCACCGTCTGAGTGCCTCTCGGACGTGGAGCCTGACACCAGAGAACTTGTCAGGGCACAGAACAAGAAGAAAAAGAAATCGGGAGGCTTTCAGTCCATGGGTAAGAGGCTACTTTCATTGACGAAAGGTGTCTGTGTGCAAACACAAAGAAAATTAAGGTTCCTGCGTTTGTTTCAGGGCTGAGCTACCCTGTGTATAAAGGTATAATGAAGAAGGGCTACAAAGTGCCCACTCCAATTCAGAGAAAGGTAATCTTCCCTCCCCCAGAATAGCCATAACTAAGAAGAGGAGCGGACAGCTTATTGGAATTTTCTTCCTTGCAAATCCTCAGACAATTCCCGTCATCCTGGATGGCAAAGATGTGGTGGCCATGGCGAGGACAGGAAGCGGAAAGACTGCCGCCTTCCTGGTGCCCATGTTTGAGCGATTGAAGGCTCCCCAAGCGCAGAGCGGTGCCAGAGCCCTGATCCTGACACCGACCCGTGAGCTGGCACTGCAGACCATGAAGTTCACCAAAGAGGTGAGACAGCCCCCCCCCCCCCCTTTCCATACATCCTCTTCACAGTTGTTACGTAAAACATTTTCAGTTATAGAGTTATATAGGTTGGTTTATAATTTCTAGTAGCCAAATTAAAAACAAAATATACTTTTAGCTGTTACATGTATTTAATGTGTCGCTACAAATGACGGGCAATCATGTGAACGGAACCTTGAGGCTGTACCCTCTCTCTCTCTCCCTCCCTGTATCCCCTCTCTGTATTCATGGTTGTAAGTAATATGTATGCAAATGCTGTGCTCCTGTGTTCCAGCTTGGCAAGTTCACAGGCCTCAAGACGGCGCTGATCCTCGGCGGAGACAGGTACGCCGTGTCACTGTGAAAGTGTGTGATCATCTTGTGCATTCTGGGAAGGCTGGGGCCGGCTGATGTGTCTGGGCACGGATTATTTATTTATTTACTTTTGTTTTTCCCCAGAATGGACGACCAGTTCGCTGCTCTCCATGAGAACCCTGACATGTAAGGGGCAGAATGCCTGATTTTGTATATAGATAAAACAGAGAAGAAAATGGACGGTGAGATCTCTGACCGTCACCCCCCCCCCATTTGCAGCATCATTGGAACCCCAGGCCGCCTTATGCACGTCGTCATGGAGATGAATCTGAAGCTGCAGAGCGTGGAGTACGTGGTGTTTGACGAGGCCGACAGGTAATATCACCTCAAGGATTAAAACTGTACAAAATCATGGCCTGTTAGTGGCCCACATGTTTGCAGGAGCCCTGGAGAAGGTTCCCACTTCAGCGATATGTAGGGAGCTGAGCAGTGATGGGTGGAGGTGGTGTGTCCATACCAATGAGTTTGTTTTCACTGCCCTGCCAGGCTCTTTGAGATGGGCTTCGCCGAACAGCTGCAGGAAATCATCAAACGGCTTCCGGATGCACGGCAGACTGCCCTGTTCTCTGCCACCCTGCCCAAGATGCTGGTGGAGTTCGCCAGAGCCGGTGAGCATCTCTTCTCTGTACTGGTATTGTTGCAGTGTTCTTAGTCACGGTGGCCTCTGTCATTGAAGCTGTAAGTGCCGCGTGCTCAGTCACTAAACGACGGGTGCTCTGGTTTTTATGTGAATGGTTACTGGTTTCTACGAGTCACATCTTCTCCTCTGTGTCGCCCCAGGACTGACGGAGCCAGTGCTCATTCGTCTGGACGTGGACACCAAGTTGAGCGACCAGCTGAAGGTAAATTCATTTGATCTTCTCACAGAGCCTAGGTGAGATGTTCGTTTGGAAGTCCTGACTCTCTGCCCCTTCCGTCTCCAGCTCGCCTTCTTCCAGCTGCGTGTCGATGACAAGCCTGCACTACTGCTGCACCTCCTGCGCAATGTGGTGAAGCCCCAGGAGCAGACGGTGGTCTTTGTGGCCACCAAGCACCACGTGGAGTATCTGAAAGAGGTGAGTACCCCGAGAATGCTCCTGGTCGATTATGGAGGAAGTGTCAGCCCAGTGGATGGCAAATCCAGGTTGTTGCGGGGAGCCATAGCACGTATCTAGACGTCTTCCTGTAACCTTCAGAACGATCAGCTTTCGGATACTTGAATCCGAATTTTTTCTGCTTTTGACAGTGAAAAGTGGTGACTGTTTTCATGAGTAGTAGTATTACTTTGGGTTTATCCAACTTGATGAGCAGAAAATGGTACTTTTTGCCTTGTGGGTAATCTTACTCCATCTGTGTGTCAGTTGTTGGCCTTGCAGGGTGTGCCGTGCGCCTACATCTACAGCGCCCTGGATCAGACGGCACGGAAGATCAACATTGGACAGTTTGTGCACCGCAAGGCCATGGTGCTGCTGGTGACTGATGTGGCTGCACGTGGGATTGACATCCCCCTGCTGGACAACGTCATCAACTACAACTTCCCCTCCAAGGCCAAGTTGTTCCTGCACAGAGTTGGTGGGTGTGGGAGTGGGTGGGGTGTGAGGGGGTATTTTCCGGCTCAGGGTATCCTGTGGGGTTGTATCCATGGGTTCATGCTGTATTTCTGTGGCACAGGTCGTGTGGCGCGCGCTGGCAGGAGCGGCACCGCGTACAGCTTGGTGTGCCCGGACGAAACGCCTTACGTCTACGATCTCCACCTCTTCCTGGGACGGCCGGTTCAGTTTTCCCTGCCTGATCAGTCGCAAGGTGTGAGACTATATATCATTGATTCATTAACCATAAGCATAGGAAGTCAGTGGCTCAAGACAGGACACACAGATGCGCATAACACAATAAGGGATAAATTGAGAGACAGGCGGATTAATGAATAGGTTATTCTAGGCTATTACCTGGGGTCCCTGCAAATATCAGGGGAAAATGGTATGTCTAGCTAAATCGCCAGTACATGAGTGTCCATGTTTATGTCAGCATGGAACCCTCAGGTAAGTTAATCCACCCCTGTATTTCACCTGACTGTTTTTGATCTTTGGGAAGAAACTGGAGTACTTGGAGGAAGCCCGCATGAATATGGACAGAACATGCAGTCTCTAAACACACACACACAATAAGGGGATTAAATCAGTTTGGAGGAGTGAGGTCACAGTGTTGCCCAATGAGCCACGATCTGTGATGTCAATATTGATATCATGTTATGCACATGCAGTTGTGACATTGCAGGCACCACAGTAATCTGATTAGGCTTGGGCAGTATCTAATTTTTCATACCGTCCAGGCATCATACCGCAATGCAGCGTTCAGATGGTATTTTCAAAAACAATGCTATTCCAGGAATTAAAAATGCTGGTGATAAAATTTGGTGGGGGTGAGGGGGCCTCACGATACGATTTCCTGTATGGAGATGAGTAAGTTTTTTTTTTTTTTTTTTTAAAGCTTCTTTTTTTGCTTAATTAAAATTCATTTTGTTATACTTGGAATATTTCCAGTATCGTCACCAAACCCCTTTGAAACAACACAGGATGGTTTTATTTATTTTTTTTGCATGTTTTTGTTTGTATAATGAATACACTCGCCCATTGCACCCTTCCCACCCATATGCAGATGCTGACGGGATCTTCGGCCGGGTCCCCCAGAGCATTCTGGATGACGAGGAAGCCCAGCTGATCACGGCCCACGAGAACTCACAGGACTTGCAGAGTCTGAGGCGTGTGGCGGAAAATGCCTACAAGCAGTACCTTAAGTCCCGGCCCACTCCTTCCCCCGAGTCCATCAAGCGTGTCAAGAACACTGAGCTTCATGACATGGTCGTCCACCCCCTCCTGGGTCAGTTGGCTAAGTGGCCTTACCCCCTCCATCCTTATACCCATTTTGGTGTGCGGTGCGTAATAGCCCAGTTTGTGCTTTACAGGGTCTGGGCTGGCAGAGATGGAGTTGAACCGGCTACAAATGGTGGACAGTATCAAGAGCTACAAGTCAAAAGCTGTATGTGTAAAGCAATTATTTCAAAAGTGTATAAGTATATCTGATTGTGTGTATACTGATGGGCCGAAGCATTATAGCCACCCCCACACGAAATGAATAATGTTGACTATGTTGTAAAAACAATGTCAGACGTATATCTTAAATAGTAAGCTAATATATGGTACATGTACTCGACATGTTGGATTCAGAAGAAATGGGCAGGGATAAAGATCTAAGAGACTTTGACAAGGGCCGAATCATTATGGCCAGATGATTGAGACAGAGCGTCTCCGAAATGGCAAGGTTTGTGGGGAGCTCCCAGTCAGCCGTAGTGAGGACCCACTGACAGGGTTATTGTGGTACAAATGGCAGATAATTTTGATGATCACAGGAGTGATGAATGGGTCATGGCACGCAGGGCATCAAGGCGAAATGTAAATGTCAAGGTTTGTATACCATCAACATTATTTGCTTCATGTGGGAGTGGTCAATGTTTTGGGTCATGGGTGTATCTGTGCATAAAGCAGTGTCTAATGTGAAGGACTTTCTGTATATTTTTCCTTCCTGCTATATTATTTGGATTTTATATTTATACCCATCTAAAGTAACAATGATTGCCTTAATTTCAGCAAATTTTGGTAATGAAATCCATTTTGAGAATTAGTGCCATTTCTTCTTTACATGGTCACCCTTTTAATCCTAGACAATTTTTGAGATCAACTCCACCAGCAAGACAATGGCCAGTGAGGTAATGCGCGCCAAGAGGAAACGACACAGTTACCTGGTGGATAAGTTTTTGCAAGCACGAGAGGACCGGGTGGAAGAGAATCGGCTGACACAGCCTGTCCTGCCCACGACCCGTCCCACTGATGAGAAACAGAGCGATGAAGAAGACATGCAGGTCGGTACAACTCCAGGACCCTTCAGATCCTCCAAAGGCAGATATTAAACTGTTGTTATACAGAAAACAAAGAGGGAGTAAACAAATAATGGCAGCAAACAAATAAGCGAGGGCCATTGGCACATGACAGGAAGTGGACACAGTTTTCTTACAACTGGTAATCTGTGGTATTGTTAAGAAGGCACCTGCATCTCAAGGGTTTCAGGCTTGAGTATGTGGGAGCACTACTGTTATGCACTTAATGCTTTTACTCAATGCTATTTAACGAACCAAAAAAACTGTGTTTAAGGGAATAATAATTGAAATAGCCACTCCTTGAGCCGACACCTTATCATGGTGGAGGGGTTTGCATGTTCCAATGATCCCAGGAGCTAAGTTGCCCGGGGCTTTATGTCCCTGGTAGGGTCACCCAAGGCAAACAAGTCCTGGGTGAGGAACCAGACAAAGTGTGTCTCATTAAACCCCTTATGATGAGTATTAACGTGCATCAACGGTTTCCCTTGCCCGGACATGGGGCGTGATTGGGAGGAACCCAAGTGGTGTTTTGTTATTGGACTTCTGTGCTCATCATGGATTGTCGATAATGAACACCATGTTCAAGCATATGGATGTCCATATTTGCACTTGGCACCAGGAGACCCTAGGCCGCAGTTCAATGATCGACTTTGTAGTCATATCATCTGACTTGCGACCGCATAAATTGGGCACTCAGGTGAGGAGTGGGGTGGAGCTGTCAACCGATCACCACCTGGTGGTGGGTTGGCTCCGCTGGTGGGGGAGGAAGCTGGTTAGACCTGGCAGACCCAAGTGTATAGTATGGGTCTGTTGGGAACATCTGGTGGAATCCCCTGTCAGAAGGACCTTCAACTCCTACCTCCAGCAAAACTTCACCCATGTACCGGGGGAGGCGGGGGACATTGAGACCGAATGGGCCATGTTCCACGCCTCCATTGTGAAGGCGGCAGACCGGAGTAGTAGCTATAAAGGTGGTCAGTGCCTGTCGTGACAGCAATCCCCAAACCCACTGGTGGACACCGACGGTGAGGGATGCCGGCTCAGGGCAGGAAAGCGGTGCAGTATCAACACTGTTTATGGTGGGGATGGGGCGCTGTTGACCTCAGCTCGGGACGTTGTGGGTCGGTGGAAGGAATACTTCGAAGACCTCCTCAATCCCACTGACACACCTTCCAATGAGGAAGCAGAGTCTGGGGACTTGGGGGTGGACTCATCTATATCTGGGGCGGAGATCGCTGAGGTGGTTAAAAAGCTAATCAGTGGCCGGGCCCCGGGGTGAATGAGATCTGCCTGGAGTTCTTCAAGGCTCTGGATGTTGCAGGGCTGTCCTGGTTGACACGCATCTGCAGCATCGCGTGGACATTGGGGGGGATCACACTCCTCAGCCTCTCTGGTAAGATCTATTCAGGGGTGCTGGAGAGGAGGGTCCATCGTTAAACCTCGGATTCAGGAGGAACAGTGTGGTTTTTGCCCTGGCTGTGGAACAGTGGACCAGCTCTATATTTATTCATTCATTCAGCAGGGTCCTGGAGGGTACGTGCGAGTTTGCCCAACCAGTCTACATGTGCTTTGTGGACTTTGAGAAGGCATTGGACCGCGTCCCTCGGGGAACCTGTGGGGAGTGCTCCAGGAGTATGGGGTACCGGCAACCTTATAAGGGTTGTTCGGTCCCTGTACAACCGGTGTCAGTGCTTGGTCCGCATTGTTAGCAATAAGTTGGACTCATTTCCGGTGAGGGTTGGACTCTGCCAAGGCTGCCCTTTGTCACCGCTTCAGTTCATAACTTTTATGGACAGAATTTCTAGGCACAGCTAGGGCGTTGAGGGTGTCCGGTTTGGTGACCTCAGGATTAGGTCTCTGCTTTTTGCAGATGATGTGGTTCTGTTGTCCTCATCAAACCGTGACCTTTGGATGCCTCCTGGACACCTCCCTGGTGGCATGTCCCACTGGAAGGAGGCCCTGGGGAAGACCCAGGACACACTGGAGACACCATGTCTCCTGGCTGGCCTGGGAATGTCTCGGGATTCCCCCGGAGGAGCTGGATGAAGTGGCCGCATAATTCAAATAGTAGTAGTAACAATGAATATCTTTTAGGGATTATTTTCTGAAGTGTTTGGTGGAAAGAGGAAGAAAGAGCTGGCCAAGGAAGATGAGGAGAGTGGTTTGGGGCCAAAGAGTAAGAAAATCAGGCAGTCCTCTCGTGAGGAGGAGTTCTACATTCCATACAGGCCGAAGGACTTTGACTCAGAGAGAGGGTAAGCCACTGCTTCACTTTCACTGGGCTGCTCAGCTTGCTATTTTACTTCACTCAGTATTACCATGCAAGCCTTGTACCGGTGCTGCTGTGGTCCTGGCCTGATTTCACACCTATGCGTATCAGATTACTGAGTATAAAGCCATGCAAGTGGTGCATAAAGCTTGTGTTTTTTTTTAACTTTTGGTTAAATATGGAAAGGTTGAGTCTTGGAGGAGAGGGCAGCACGTTTGAGAAACAAGCATCATCTGCCATCCTTGACCTGATGGGGGATGAAAGCAACCAGCTGAGCCAGTACAAGAACATAATGAAGTGGTGAGTAGGCCAAGTGTTTTTGGGTTTTCCTCCTGCCTGTGTTTTCGGGGTGTGTTTATTTCTCACACACGATCTCGCAACAGGGATCGGAAACGGAAGAGATTTGTGCGTGACACTGGGAAGGAGAACAAGAAGAAGATCAGAACAGAGAGTGGGCAGGTAGTCAGCACTTCCTCTAAGAAGAAGAACTTGTATCCTTTGTGCTCTGGAACGATCCAAAAGTGTAAGATGGCAAATATACTGACCACATTAAGGAGTGTGACTGATGCTGCTCAGACTTCAAGCTGGGTCACTGCACTGCTACGGGGCAGCTTTCTTTTCTTTAACTACTGACCCAACAGCTATGAGGAGTGGAAGAAGAAGTACAAGGTGGACGATGGCGCCCCTGACTCTGATGAGGAGACTGGAGGCACTAGGGGCAGGAAGGCTGGTGTGGGAGGTAGGGCCTTCTGAGTTGCATGCGTGTAGATATATGGCTTGCCCTGTTGCTTGTTCTTAACTATGCAGTTTTGGAAAGTTGTAAGTACTATAGGCCGCAGGTAACATCGCAATAATTTAACATAGATTCACATTAATAACAGCAATTTCAAAATTGTGGTGATGCTAGTATTGCATGATGGATTAGTCATAGTTCGTGGGTTTGGGAGGCCTGATCCCATTTGGGTGTGTTTTCAGGCCGCCGGGGAAGGAGAGCACCCCAGCAGCAGAAGGGCGGTCCACAGGCACGCTCCGAGCTGAAGACAAGGGAACAGATCCTGAAGCAGCGCAAGAAGAAGGCCAAGGAACGTTTCCTGCAGGGTGGCAACCTGAAGAAGCTGAAGGCCAAGAATCGGCAGCGCCTCAGTGAGGTTAAGAGGTCGGGCTTTGGCCGGGGACCCAAGAAGGGCAAGCTTAGGAAGAAGATGTGAGCGGCCATGGCTGCACCAGGAACTCACAAATGGAGATGATGGGATGGAGACTCTTCCCATATCACTGCCAACTCTGGTTTATCCATTAAAGACAGCCTCTATTTATGACGTGAATCTCATGGAGCACAGTTTTCTTATGATGAATGGTCAAATAACAGGAACCATCTATTTTTGTTTTGGGTCAGCTGTCATTGATTATAGACACACTCCATTCCCGGGGAGCTTTTCAGATCTTAACTTCAACAAGTAATAATGTCAACTGCAGGATGATGGAGATTCTCTCAGCTGCAAAGGTGCCACGGTGACATGCTGTGGCCCATCGTAACTGGGTCTTGCTGTATCTTGTATGCTTAGTATATTGAAGGTTACTGTTCTGTGTCAGGGATATCCTTTCAGCCTAAATACTATTAACAATGTTTTTGACAGGCAGCCTGATTCATTTCACCACATCATGATTTATCAGGCAAAACCATAAATTGACTTGTACAACTACATTACCAGATAGTTGAGGGATAGTAGTTAAGTAACAATTTGTTTCGCAATGCATTGATTTTTTTTACTTCAATTTATATTACCGAAACATTTTCCAATTATCAGAAGTGGTTAAATGTAATGAAATTAAAGTTTGCTGGAGTTGTGTTACCAACCTTGGGCACGTAACCGAAGACTGAAAACCTGAATGAGCCTGAAGAACCTAAAGCAGTGGGTGCCAAGGCATAATACTTAGTAGAAATCAGATCTCTTATTTTTCTTTTTGTATTGTGCGTACAGACGTGTAATTGACGTTTGCCTTGGAGGGTGAGCGCCACGGTATTCCCCGTGTACTTTTTTTGTAAAAGTCTCCCTCACTGTTAACAAGGTTGGAGACCCCTGACCTAAAGGTTACAATCACTATATAAAGTTTAATTCGGGGACATCTCGGGGTGCAGGTGAATTTGATTGCACACACCTCACTAACTATGACCAGGGACGGATTATGGGTTGTGTGGGGCCCCCCCAACCACCACCACAATTCAAGGGCCCTTGGCAGCCAAATGCCCTCCCTATAGGGTCAGGGGCCCTTGTAGGTAGAGGATCAAAGAATGTAGGCCCTCTAAAATAGACAAACGAAAATACATTGTTGATAAGCGTTGCAAATTGTTTTGGGCTAGGGGCCCCATGGGCCCCCTGCACCCCAAGGGCCCCTGGGCAGCGGCCCCGCTGGCCCGGTCTGTAATCTGTCCCTGACTATGACGGGGTCACACGCGGCACTCGTTGCAAAGGCAACTACAACGAACAGTTGACTGCGCGCTGTACTTCACCGAAAAGCCCGTCGAACCTCGAGCACTCTGTGGATGCCCTTTACTGCTCTTTTCGGTTGGTATTTGCCTTCTCTGTGGTAAATACGCGGTAAACCTAAAGATGTTTGAAACAGGGATATGTTTAGACATTTCTTAGATTACTCAGGAGTCAGCACAGACGTGAAACTGGGACTGTCCTGATTTAAAATAAGCATCTAGTTACCCTGCTTAAGGTAAAGCGCATAATATACAAATTTAAAAGTCGGAATACATACTTCAGGCTATGTTGACGTCTGAAGATGGGACTTTAATTGTCAAAGTATACATTTTGTTTCAGCGGAGAGGTTTTTTAAAGAACATTAGGCATGGCTTGTCCGGTGTTTCTAAACCCCTGTAATTTGGATGATGAATTTAAATTAGGATTGACATTACTTCGTGTTTCCAAGATTCAGTGGTCGTTTGTTCTCGCAGAATTAATTGTCTAAAAATGAGGTCTATATGCCTTTATGTGACGGCTTTTTGACGCGCTTTCACCTTTACTGTAAGGTTAATGTTGCTTATTCGTCTTCCAACCGCCTATTCTGGTGAGGGCGTGGGATGAGGGACTTGCAAACTCCTCACTCGGAGAAGGCGTCATTCGCATTCGGCTGTTATTGGGGACGAAATTGGAATGTTTTCCACTCGTGGTTACATTGTTGATTAATATTGTTTTATAGAGACACACACTCGTTTTCCTTTTCGTAAGTGGCTGCTAGCTCCGGGGGTTAAATCCCTTGTGGTTATAATACTGGCATGTAGAAGATGACGTCATTGCAACAGTTCCGCATTATGAGTTGACTAAAACATTAAACACTTAAGAAAATTTGAAAAGTTTTAAAGGTTTGATAATGTAATTAATCTGTGTTTTGGGTTACCCGTGAATTGTTGCTGCAAACACTTTGCACGATATATGAATTAGACATTTAATTTGGTTCCAAATAAAAGTATCGTACATAGGAATTTACACAATTACTCAGACGTTGTGCTCCAGACCCTTAGTATATGGTCGCAATAAAATGGTATATAATACCATATACATTATATGTATAAAGCCCGGATAGTCTCGGGGTAGTTCTTAAGTTGGCTTTTCTCAACCCGCTTTAAGGGTACGTTCACACTAGGGAAGCTAAAAACGCAATGGAATGCTCAACACGTTGTACTGAATTTTCACATGGGTTTTCATCTCGCGTTTGCGCGCGTTTATCTGCGTCCTTATACATTTTTAATGTTGCGTTTTATTATGCGTGTTTGTGATTGAACAAATTTAAATATTGAAATATAGGAATCAGAAACCCAGATAACAGCAGTGTCACCTAAATTTGTAGTGTTGGTTTGTGAGGAGATAGGTTGGTATGGAGACTGCAGGTTATTTTTGGCATCAGATCCTGACTACATTTTGCTTAAAATGTTTGCAGAACTTCTTATAGTTTTACTACTCAAAGTTGCAATTATGCGCCACAGAAGGTTCTGGGTCCATCCCCTACTGACTGAGAAAGAAAACAAAGGTCATTTTTGGCTCTTTTATGAGAATTTGAGGAAACATCCGGAGAAATTCCTTTCTTATACCTGGATGTCAAGTGTCAAAGGGGGAGTAAAAGCGCATACAGACGCTTTGTAATGCGTTTGTATCCATTTTTCATTGTCATCAATGGGAGTGCGCAGCCCAGAGAAACGCATGCAGCAGTGGGTTTTTAAAATGCGGCGCACCAATGTGGACATCATACATAGCTTTCTATGTAAAGTATGATGTTCTATCGGACCGCAGAACGTGCGCGCTAGTGAAAAGCGCAACGCAGCGCGCATAGTGGGAACGAGCCCTAAATGAAACATGTGTTAGGCCTACTTAATATGTTTAGTGTGTCCATATGTAATAATATATTTACTTAGTACTGAAACTCAGTGGGTCAGTTTAGTCTATCAGTAAGATGAGGGTAACAGCACGATGCAGCAGCACGAGGTATTTGTTGTGAGAGAATATTACAGAAAGAATAATGTTGTTAGGAGAAGAAAACTAAATGCACTCGTAATTTAGAAGTTTGATTTATCGACTTTATGGATTTTTTGTGGTGTTAGGATGGAACAACAAAGAAATACGAGGAGGGAACAGTTTAAACCGTTTAAATGTTGTATCTCTTTCAATTATTCTCCACGGAGGGACCTCCTTAACTGTCAAAATTTTTTGTTTAAAAAATAATGTAAGTTTGTCGACAAATTTGCTTAATATAACCTTCGTAGAAGTGGCTGAGGAATTGGGGTTATTAGAAAAAAAACGAAAATCTATTTAAGAACGGTAATTGATTTGTTTTACCAGCAGGTGGCACTTCTTACAAGGGAGTTTTCATGCAAATGAAAAATACCCTTTCGATTTAAACTTTTCATATAACCGTAATCCGGCGATCTATTTAAGATTAAAAAAATAAATAAATGTTTGGTCAGGTTAACCGCAAAATACGAATTCAACTGTAGACGCTGTTCAACTGGAGTGTTATTGGAGTTTGAAAGTACTGCGTATTTTAACTTAAACCCTATGCTTAATTTTTATTTGTACTTTATATATTCCATCTTTTCTTTGCCAAATAGTCATTGTTTTGAAAGTCAGGATGACAAAGTCAAATCTCTGCTCATCCTAGAATTAATAAATGACCATAACTCCTTCTGATCTAATGTCCCATCTCCCACCACATCATGATGAAGAGCTTTAGCCTTATTTATTGACCTTTGTGGTGTAAAATTTGACAGATTGCCTCCAGGGACTGACATACACTGAACAACTGAATGCCTCTGCTGTGGCTATGTCATCCTCCGGTCAGAGACATTTCTTGAAGTGTAAGTGGTATTTAGGATTGGACCAAAGTCAAGTGGTTTAATGCTGCACTGTAATTACTTGCTTCTATTAGTTGAATGAGTTCCAGGACACATCTGATATACAAGTTTGTACTGAGAATGTCATTTTTTTATGCTTATTTGTAGAAACAATTTTCTTGAGCCTGCTTTTAAAAATATTTTACTAGAAATATGTGAAAATTTTAATTGCTCCACATATAGCTGATGGACTGTATCTCAGTAGTAGTTCAGTGTAATTTTAGAAGTCATTTTGTCTCAGAAAATAGCGCGTGTTCACATTTTGATAAGATCAAAGGTGGGATTTAATTGGGCTAATATTGTGACAACTTGCTTTGGAGATCCGCTGCCAGTTTTAAAACAGTGTTGTTCTTCCATCAACCTTCTGTGTTTTACTTTGTTCTGCTTCCCAATTAGACTAGTACCATTCTCCTGTCTCCTGGCTCGCGTTGGACATTCCTACCGGGAGCTCCTGGACCTCCCGTGGAGCATCACGACATTCAAATCCGACACACCTCTGCAATTGATGCCCCATGAACTGTGACCTCTGTCCCCTCTTGCTGCACAGTTGCTGAACAGAGATGATTAGACCCTTAAGGCGTAGAGCAGGTAGGTCATTGACTTATATTTGGCGGCAACCTTTTGCCATGCTGTAGAACAGACACATCGCCTTGGACCCTGTGGTTCAGGGTCACAAAAGGTAATGGTTTTGACTCGGCCGTGCTTCCAGCCTCTCCCCTGTACCTCATCCTCTTTCAGCTCACTTGCCGTTTTCTCACCGGCTTGCATCCTCACTATGGTCCATTTTAATTACATCGGAGCAAAAAACACAACCTACATTCTGAAAGCGACGTAGCTTGTGGAGTAAACCACACTGGAGAGGGGGATTACATCATTGATTTCCTTTTTGTTTTGATCCTTTGTGTGGATGTGTAGTTACGGAAAAATGAGTTTATTGAAGGCAAGGTTTCGAAAGTAGCCATTGTTCTTGTGGTCACCATTCAATGTACTACTGTAAGATTCCATGGAAATGTCTTACTCAAAACTACTGTAAGTGAAAAGCCAGATAATGTTTGTATTTTGCTCTCATGCTTTACGAATTCCAGTGTGGCCTGGCATGTGCCCAGTCGCTTAAGCTACTGCTAGATGGTGTGTTGCAATTGTACAAATTTATTTGTCACTGCTGTGACATACTGCCTATTTTAAAAGTAAAATAATGATCTCTCACGTAATAGATTCACTCAACGCCCAGCACCTGCAGGCCCTGCAGAATCTAACATTTTTAACAGCCTGATCGCCGTCATTTTTTTAAATTCTGCGTCTACTGAAAAGTCCTTGGTTGTACGTAGCGGAAAACCACGGTGGTGTAGTTTACCACAGGGTGGTGCTGTAATTGTTGGTTTGAAAGTTTAACAAAATAAAAATATGTTTAAAGGTATTTTATTTTCTTTATAGAATATCTTCGTGTGAGCATGTGATCAGTTATGTTTTTGGATGGGGGGCATTGGAAAAAGCAGTTTATTGAGCAAAGTGTATGTATGTTGAGAACTTGTTGAATTGAGATGTACAGTAAATTATTAGTGATGACACATTTGCTGACCTTTTATTGCTTCTGTGCAAAAATATCTTTGCAAGTGTTTATTCAGTGATGTTCAGCTCCATGTGTTTTAGATGCTAACTTCTGTTAGCTGTGTGCAAAGGGTGAATTGGATCATAAAGGCTGAATTCATTCGGGTTGTCAACTGTTCAAAAACATAATGTAGCCTTCTAGCTTTTCATACCTATATATAAGTTTATGAACATTTTCTGTTCTGAATTTAAAGGTACTTGTCCTTATCCAGGTTTTGCCCACACAGAGCTGATTGTGTGTTTATAAGTGCTTAATTTATTCGTATTTTGCAGCATTAAAATGAATTTTAGATGTAATGATTTTACTACAACATATTGTGCTCTGTTGTTTAAATGTTTGTGGGGGAAAAAATGGAGTCGTCCTTGCTGTTGAAGGGAAGGTTTTTGAATCTGGGAACCTTGTTATAAAATACCAAAACGGTACTTTGGAGTAGCCCATACATGAGGGGCAGTGGATCATCAGGGTTTTGGAGATAAGCATGTGGGATGTGAACCATGAGAAGAATGTTTTGAGTGATTAGTCCACCTTTTTTATTTTAACGTTTCCTTTACGGGTAAAAGCTGTGGAGTTTGCAAGACTGCAGTAACCCCTATGTTTCTTTGATTTGGACTATGGTTCTGTGGATGTATGAAAAGCTGTCTCAATACATGAGAACTTCACCTTAAAAATGGATTCTCTAATCGTAAGGCTTACTTTGCCCTTCCCACTGCAACAGTCTGGACACGTGGGTTGCTTTATTGTTTCATTCTGATGGGAAACGTTTTCTTCTATACATGCATTTTGCTTGTTTTAATCTGATGCAAGTTGCTTAAAATAATGACATATCAATAATGGGGATAGTGATATTAAAAACACATGTTTTGCGTTTATGTGAAATGGACTGAGTTGGCAGATTTTTAAAAACGCCTTTCTAAACGCGCATCGAAAATATAATGTGTGGCAGTTTCCTGGTTGTGTTGACTGTGCCGTACTTTTAAGGCTATGTGAGCAAATCTAAGTGGTATTGAGTCTAAGACTGAAGTAATCCCTGTACTGTGAGCCAGGCCGCAACACAGGACTGGTGCCATGGAAATAAGCACTGACTTCACTGTATTAGCGTTACCCCAGGTTGTTTTTCTTAACAAAGCACATTATGGCTGTTCTGTATTAGATCCTTTAGTGCTGTATTTATCCCTGAGGGATGTGATATATGACCCACAGGGGCTAAAATGTGCTACATAAACCTTCTCACTGGCCCAACCAGCAGGCTTCCATGCCCATTTAGAAGACCCCGCTGATGATCTGAAGATGGTACTGGTAATTAATGCTGCCATTAATACTACCTGTTTCCATTCTACCGTTTCATGTTTTTGATGGACACTAGTTATATTGATGGAAACCATTATCAGTCTGTTTCAGATCTGAATGGTAGATTAACCTGAGCACTCAGGTGGAATTTATTTGTCTCTTCGGGCTCCATTGATCAAAATGAGCTATATTTCAGAAAAGGTTGGGTGAGGAGTGTGGTTTTGGGCAAGATGGGAGGGGGGATGCTGGTGTGGATTGGCTGAACATTGTTCTCTGCTGTCTGGGACGAGATATCGGAGGACGAATGTCTGGTTCAGCCTCATTCCACACTTAAATGGAATTGTCAAAATAAAACAGCCATTGATTCCACTTTGACAAATCAGTCAAATGGGTTGGAAGTAAAGGCATTACCAGCTCTCAGCTGAACATGGCCTGAAGTTCATCATCAGTTAGTATAATATATAGATGCTGTCAGTGGAAAGAAATCTTGAAATTGCAAACTCTTGTACCCCTTGTTGGGATCTATTTTAGGGCTGCCACTATTGATTAAATCAATTGAGTAACCCATTGATTAATCTGACAGTTCATTGAGTTACCATTTACATATAGTATAATATAAACATTGCAACTGGTGCAAGCCAGAAATCAACCAGCAATTGTGGGGTGCACTCTCAGTCACACATATGGTCATTTTAGGCACTTTGATTTAATTAAGTTCACTGTTCAAAAACATGCGAAGGAAACCGGAGGATCTGCTGAAAAGCTACGCACACACAGGGCAAACATACAGGGAAAACTCAACACACACAGCGACAAAGCAGGGGTGCGCAGCGGCATCGCAAACACACTCCTAGATAATCATCATTCTCTTCCTTGTATTTGGACTGACTCATAGGCTGTGTGGTGTGTTTGTGAGAAACTAAAGAAAATTGAGTCAAATGGAGAAAAGCAAAAATGTCCTGATCACGAAAAGACCTTCATCTACTGCTGTATGGAAATATTTTCTATTCCACAGAGATGACATTAGTCAAAAGCAAGTAATTTGTTTGCACTACTTCATGTCTGTTAGCACAAATCATTTCAACACCACCAACTTATTTAATAGATAAGAACTATTTGGCTACACAGTTCACTTTCAAATCCTAAACATCACAAAAACTTAAAATATCTCAAGATGAACCTTTTCCCATATCATTCAGCCCTAAGTTCACAAAAATATTATATGGTTATTTACTCTATTATGTAAGATGATGCAGCTAAGTGGCCGGTCTAATCATTTGCAGCGGTTATTATGATAATGGATCCACATCTACTCCACGTTCTCTTTCCACCGGTGTCCCTCAGGGCTTGGTTCTTGGCCCTCTCCTATTCTCCCTCTATACTAAATCTCTTGGTGAAGTTATATCCTCACATGGCTTCTCCTACCACTGCTATGCCAATGACACTCAACTCATCCTCTCCTTCCCTCCCTCAGACACTCATGTCTCCACTAAGATCTCTGCATGCTTGGCAGAC
>JAODJX010000119.1:4058610-4069739 GCA_026776945.1 Isichthys henryi | reverse complement strand
ATTGCTTCCGGGATAGGCTCCGGACCCCCCGCGACCCAGTAAGGATAAGCGGTTTGGAAAATGGGTGGATGGATGGATGTTCCGTGTACTATTTATCCATTAATTTCCAGATATTTTGGTATCAACATCAAAATATTTTATGCAGGTATCATATCAAAGTCTTAATTTTGGTATCATGGTACTAGTCTGAAAATGTTCTTATGGAAATCTAAAATTATACCGGGACATCAAACCGATACTAAAGTAAAGTTTTTAAGGGCAACTGAACAGAAAGCATAGGGGAAATAATCCACTCAAAACATTAACTTTTTAAATATGTAATTAATTTTCCCATAAAGAAGACAAATCCCACATATGAAATCTCTTGACATGCATACATTTTGTTATCATGTTCATGAGTGTTTTTTCCTGTCTAGATGTGTAGCCTCAGAGTGTAAATGGGTATCAAGAGGTGTGGCATCTTAGCGGGATGTGTTTTGGAAATGCTTGCAGGGGAGGGGTGTGGTGCTTCTTCATTTCAATAAATGAGGTGTGTGATGTCCCTAGAGCCAGATAATATTAAGCACCACTTGTATATACTTTGAACAAGAGGCAGAAATCAATCTTCGTACACGAGAGATGTGTATTTTACAGAGAACAGATGTTTTCACTGATAGTTGGGGGGGGGGGGGCAGCCATCATTTCTGTTTGGCCAGCCAGCAGGAGCAGATGCTGACTCATGCACAGATGGGTTGCAGCATAGCGAGTGGCAGTCAACTATGAAATGATGGTCCACTGTTTACCTGCCCCACTTGCTGAAAAGGTTGTTGTATTCTGCTGATCTTCTCCTGAAAGGAAGTTCTTTTTGCGGCCACAACATATTTTTTGTGGTTTGTTACTGAAAACTGCAGGAATATAATTATGGATCCTTTTCATGCTCAACTCCAACTTCAGTATCTTTTCTCTTCTGGGGGGAGAGGAGTATTTATTTAATGTCATATAAGATAAACAGTTTACATACAGGGAGCAAATTAAAGCCAAATGTTACTCAGAATATCTAGCCATGAACCTATAATAAATGTGGGTTATATATACTTTACTTTTTAAATGCACATTACTTGAATAAAAGCTATTTAATTTAGCTCCAAAGATAACAGCCTTCTGCTATCATTCCCAGTATGCACTGATCCTACCAGGCAATAAAATGCTCATTTTCAATTTTAAAAAAGTCACAATGATGGACATGGAGAAATACAAAATGTCTGAAAAATTATTCTGTCCTTGGAGCAACTGTTGTGAAAGGCGCTATATATAAAAATAAATTGAACTGAAAATCTGGATGTATCTGAAATTACATATTTGCGTTGTTGGGTTAGTTAGGAAAAGGGGGTTAGGAACAAAATGGTTCTTTCTAAGTTTTAAACACAACTCCTTAGTTTGTCTATGCATGATTCCAACTGTGCCGCTGCGAAGCCCAACATTGAGAGCATATATAGTATATGAGATGTCATTGCGAATGGTGATTCCTCTGGAAGAAAGTTGACCTAGACACTGCTCACTAAGTCTGCACTTGAACTTCTTTAAAAAGAAGGAAATAAAATGAGCGTAGAGGCTTGCAGGCAAACTTTTGGGTGATGTGTTCACGGATCACATATGAATTTCATTTTAGTGTGGGGACATGTGTACCCACTTCATTAGAGTATGTGGTACATTTAAAAATATAGTTCAAAAATGGAGGGGTCCAGTCACAAGCAGAACCAAAATGGTAGTTCGCAGGATAACCTTTAATAAATATTCTTCAGATCTGACAACCAATTATCAGTTTAGTGTGTTTAGCATAGCATAGATTTAGCACAGAGCTGGTGTTTTTTCTCAGCATTGAGTTTGGGGTTTGATGGAACTTTGGACCACCAACATGTATCCAATCCATGTCTCTCTCCCCCATCCTGAATCCAGAGGTCGGCTATGTAGGTAAAAACTCCTCCCGACACATGAGAGGACAAAGCTGTTACCAAAGGCAAACAACCTGTCACAGATAAGATAACAGCTTCAAGCTTGGTGCGAAGGCCTGTAGGCCCTAACCCTGAATATGATATTTTGTCCTCTTTTGAGGTTCTGTCAGACATGTCCCTTAAACTTTCACACTGTGATTTTTTTCTCCTTTCTTCAGCAGTGTTCTTGGGGGGTATGGGTGTGCCTTGATTCATTTGATCTTGGTAGTTAATTATGGAAGTATCTTAGGTCTCCTTCTGCCAAACTGCTGTATAAGCCATAGGTCTGCAATGCTTTAAGTCTCATAAAGTCAGTTGGAGATCTGTGATTGATGTATTACTCTGTACTGTGTCTCAGTATTACTATGCTGTTTAAGGGGCATGCTGCATAACATGTCAATGAAGTGATAGAATAATTCATTCAGTGGGTAAGTAACTGATTGAATCCTAGTTTATCTTCATATATTGGAATAGGAGTCATAACTCATTTCAGGTGACTGTATCTTGCATTTGAGAGAGATCAGATTTTGACCTGAGGGTCGGTGTACACAACTAGGATCCGCAGAGTTTCCACTGGGGAGCCCTCTCACCATGATTAGGTCCCAGGCCACTTTTTATTGATAGCTAATCACACATTGGACTGATAAGTATGAAATTAAATAACCGTCCCCAATGAAGTGCTTGGATCATTCTCTTCAAATGCACGGATATGGTCAGGAAACGGTGATCCATATGCATATAGATACATACAATATTACTTTCACTTTTAAAGTACTTCTGTGTTTCCGGTGGATGAAGAGGTTTGGCATAGGGTAGTGTGTGTGTGTGTGTGTGTGTGTGTGTGGGGGGGGGGGGTGGTACTACTGAAAAAATGCAGACATCACATTATATATATGTTTTTTTTTTCCTTATTCTTATTTATTGATGACATGTTCCCTCTCTGTCTATGGAGGTAAAAAATTAATATAGGCTAGTTATTTTTCAGTGACAGTTATAACTATGTTCAGTGGTTGCTAAATTAAGTCTTCAACTATTTGCGTGTCTCCAGTGCTTCACTCAACAATGTAACAAGAGCCTAATTGCACTGCATACAGCCTAACTGTATGAGTCAACCTTAGTGAGTTTGTTGTGTGAAATGAGTCTGTTACGGTAATCCTGTTACGGTTTCGCATTGACACTGGAAAGTTACCACTAATGTTACTAGGTTGCCATGATATAGAATAAAGAGTAGTTACCTACTGAATTTTGCTCTCATTCCTACACATTGTGACTGTAAAATAATGATAAATAAGCATGTGTGTGCGTGGATTATGTTTGTATTGATCCCCACAATGTGATAAAAGCCTATTATTTTGACATTGTGGGGACCATTGTTCAGGTCCCCACAAAGATTGGCAATGCAATCAAAAACCTAAAACTGCCAAAAGTCTCGTAATTTGTTTAGTTATTTGCTGTATGGTTAAGGTTAGGGCTGGGTAGTGGCTAAGATTGTCTTGTTGGGAAAAGAGTTTTCCCCCATAGAAATGAATGGAGAGTCCCCACAAACATATAATTACAAACGTGTCTGTGTCTGAATGGGGTATTAGAGAGCAAGGAGAGTGATGCGTCATTTCCCCCCCACCTAACTAAATGCCTGCTCTGTTTACCTACACCATCTGTTTTTTTTTCTTTTCCTTGACCAATGACTAAGCTCATTTCATTAGTGCGTTATAAGACTGTACTTTACTCTTTAAAATCAGCGATTTTTCATTTCAAAAGTGTTTCCCTTTTACCCCCACATGCTGCAATATGCTCCATATGGTACAACATGCAGGTGGATGTGAGCACTGTCTGGTGAAAAGTGAGCTTTCCTTTTCCCATGGTTTTTTTTTTTGGAGAGGGGGTCCTTATCAGCTGTACTGATGAGACAGCTGGAAGCTATTTATGGTACATTGTGTCCCATTTTCATTCCGAAGGCTCATTCAGTCTCTTCGTATCAACTGTAGATGGAATCTCTGTGACACAAATGGCGTATTTTAAACTAATGTCTGTTCCCTGAGATTATATGTCTATCACACTATCTTTTTTTCTGAGGGAAATGGCAACAAACTGACACTACTTATGTGAGAAATAGTACATAGTTATCAAATAATACATATTAACCTGTAGAAGTATGATTGCAAAATTTAGGCTAATTTATTCCTTTCACCCTTACATCTAGCTATCTGCTTATCCTGCTGAGAACTACAGGTCAAATTAATTAGCATGTTCATTACATTGCTGTTGAATACTTTGTATAGCTTTTTCATAATTAGCATTGTTTGTGATCTTTGTTACCTAGTCCAACAGCATTACCCTTGGGAATTTATACATAGATTAAGCAAGCAAATTTCTTTTAATTGTTTCTCACCAGAGTTTTGTGCCCACCAGTGTATTGTTCTATTCTATTGTCATACCAAAATAATGGCCTCTAATATTGAATAGCATGTTTTATGGTTAAGGTAGAGACTAACGGTCTGAATAATGTACAACCAGATTATCACTTTGCAGGCAGTATATTGTCCTTCGGGATTTATTTCCTTTGGGACGAATAAAGTATCTATCTATCTGTCTGTCTTGTCTTATCTGGCTCTGATTTAAAGGAAACCAGGGTTTTAGCTTGCACTACACTAGCAGGAAGACTATTCCATACTCTAACTATATGCTGTGTAATGAAGTGCTTCAGATTCAGATTCATTTTAAAATGTTATTCCGCTAATTTCCACTTATGGCCACAAGATCTCGTATTTAAACTAATATTAAAATAGTCATTTGGCTGAACAGCATCCAGACCTGTTAGAATCTTATATGCCTGGATCACGTCCCCCCTTAGTCTCCTTTGCTCAAGGCTAAACAGATTCAGCTCAGCTAACCTCTCCTCATAAGACATTCCTCTAAGACCAGGACTCATTCTCGTAGCCCTACCTTGCATCCTTTCCAAGGCAGCAATGTCCTTCTTAAGGTATGGTGACCAAACCTGCACACAATATTCTATGTGGGGTCTTACCAAGGTATTATATAAATGTAGCATCACCTCCTTTGACTTAAACTCCACACACCTAGAGATGTAACCCAACATCCTATTGGCCTTTTTTATTGCTTCCCCACATTGGCGAGAGTGGGACATGGAAGCATCAACATACATACCGAGGTCTTTCTCATAATCAGCTACCTTTATTTCAGTGGGACCCATAAAATACCTGTACTTTATATTTCTGCTCCCTGCATGGATTACCTTACATTTTTCTATGCTAAATTTCATCTGCCAGGTATCAGCCTAGTCACTAATTAAATCAAGATCCCGTTGTAGCCTCTGTGCTGCTAGTTCAGTATCTGCTACACCACCCACCTTGGTGTCGTCTGCAAATTTAATCAATTTACTGTATGTATTACTGTCAATATCATTAATGTAAATTAGGAACTATAGCGGTCCTAAAACTGAACCCCACTATGAACGCAGACCCACTGATACATTGTGCCTTTAATAACTACTCGCTGCTTCCTGTCTGTTAACCAGTTTTCGATCCAAGCTTCTACAGTTCCTGTGGGGGAGAACATCAAAGGCCTTCTGGAAATCTTAGTAGATCACATCGTAGGTCTTTTTGTGATCAATTTCTCTTGTAGCTTCCTCAAAGAACTCAAGTAAATTAGTTAAACAGGATCTACCTCTCCTAAATCCATGTTGGCTATCCCTCAGAATGTTATTTGAATCCAGGTAATCTACCATTTTCACTTGGATTATAGCTTCCATTACTTTTCCAGTTATGCAAATTAAACTGATTGGCCTATAGTTTGCTGGATTACAGCTTTAAGAGCTCTTTTGGAGTTAAAATATTGGAAGAAACTATTGTCTGTCTGTCTATCTATCTATCTATCTATCTATCTATATCTAAATTTTGGTTTCGGTAAAAAATTCATTTCGGTGCAGCACTAGTTTTTACCATCTTTTTAAATGGGCCTCAGGATTCCTTGGGTTATAGATCAGTCTAATGTTACTTTTGAAGGAGGGGTGTGTTTATGTCAAACAAGTGGGGGGACTTTTGACACAAGGAAATAGACAATCACAGGCCAAGAGATGGCTAGAAAAGGAGCACAACCTTGTGTCTTCTGTCACATGTTTGGTTTAATAAACATGTTTAAGCAGCTGACAAGTTAAGGTCAGGGAGATGTACTATTATTTTCTCAAGCCTGCTTCAGCATATGAAAGCTTGAAGACCACATGGCCTCATCAATCCTGGTTCATACAATGTGTTCTTGTGTGAGTGGTGGGTTAAGGACTCCTCCCGCCTTGTCTCTTGAACAGCAGAACTGATCCCCTGGGGGTCTGGGGTTAATGACTTTCTCTTTCTGTTGGATGCTGGAGGGGGTAGGAATCTCTTCAGGGCCAGATAAGATGGGCCGGGTAGCTGGGATCAAAGGTTCTCTGAGGACCAGGTCGCCATGTCTAAGCACAGAAATGCCCCAAAGAGACAGAGTGGTAATTTTTCTAAGGATTCAAACTGCTTTTTTCAGTCATTTTTAAAACCCTTTGAACCAGCTTCCAGAAGCAATATACTATGCAGACTGAACATACTTAGAATATTAGGAGCTTGTTTTATTCCAGAGGATTTTGGCTAGGAGCAAATATCTGGATAGCTGTCCTGGGCTGTTAGATCTTTAAAAATGATGATAAAATAGTTTGTTACAGAAAGCAAACTATGTGATTAAAACTAAACAGAGGTTAGCTGGAATTTTGATTAGACACAAATGCGCTTTCATTTGCTTAAGGGCTTAAGGCTTTAGTTAGACACATTGTGTCAGTACTATTTTTATTATTTTGACATTACTATTTTGATCAGTACATATAATCTTTCCTTAGGATGGTCCCAGCATTAAATATGTGGATACAACAACTCTTCTACCATTCTAAAGTTTAGTTTGAATGATCCCCCCCCCCTTCTCCATCACAGCATGAAGATGTGTTGGGTTTCATATCCCAGGGCAGAGTGATTAGCGGGGGCCACTTTGTCTGCCTTGTTAATCAATAGTATCTTCAAGTTCCTCAGTAGGGGGGACTTTTATCAATTTGCATCCCCGCAACATACAAGTGTTTATATAGGATCACAAAGTATATTTCTAAATTGGGTATTGGTTGAAAATGTTATAATTTCAACTGATGATGGAAAACGGAATCAGAGAAGTAAAGCCAAAATATTCCTTAAAATGTACTTGTTCTCGCTGCTTATAGTTTTTATTTACATACATTACAATGCCATTTTTAATAGCCTTTTTCTAATCAAAAGTATTTCATTATGTTAAAAAGGTAAATAGGCGGGAAGGGCAACTAGCAAAACATTCAAATCAACTAGAAACTAATGATTTCCTAGTGTTTAGGTACAATAAATACTATAAACATTAAAAACTGGTATTTACAAGTTGTTGGTATTCTGTGAACTATACTGCTTTATACTTTATATTGGGCAGTAAGAACATTAAAAATGACTACAGCTGCTTGATATTGGAACAGACCTGGCTGTGAGTGATTTAAACAGGAGGGATGGAGATGATAGGCTCTCACAGCGCATGCAGAATTCATGCAAAAGCAATGATGATAAACTTAAATTGATTTATTTTCTTAACATGTATCTAGTGTTTACAGTGTGTACAATAGTATAGATTGTTGCAACAGAGTGTTTACGTCAGTGATGCATACTGCAGCTGTTTGGTGGTGATGGGGATTGATAAAGTGTTATAATGTAAAAGTCAATTTTACATTTTTAATTAAATATTATATATAGTAATTATAATGACGATTGATTTGTTATTACTACTGTACTGTGTTCTCCCGCATGCATTGTCATATATTGGGGGCTGCGGAAAATTGGACAAATTGGGGAGCGACACATGCATGCGCACATGTGAAGTAGATGAACAGGATCCGGAAGGAACAAATTGGGTAGGCTTTACGGATCAGATAGTGGCACTGGGAACACTGACACGGGGGAGACTGCAAAATGGTAGAAAGCTATATATATATATATGTCATTGACAGGAGTACTTTTAGTAAACGTTATCGTTGGTTTAACAGAAGATGTCCACATGTTCTATGGTATACGAAAAAATTACATTATACTTAATCTTGAAAAGGAATAATCATTAAAATTGCAAAGCTTGTTAAATTTTGTTTCCTAAGACAGAAGAAAAATGTTTTAGTGAAACTGAAATGTTTTAGCGACACTAATACGTCAAGTCAGTATTAATATCGTGCATCGCCTTGCCCGAGCTGCGATTGGTGGCTTGCTGTGCATGCAGAGCCTGTATCTCACTCACTAGCTACAAACTCTGTATTCAAAGACCCTTAAATCTGAGTAAATTGTTATATCAGACAGACTTCTGTTGTAGATTAGTCATGGAAAAGGAGAAGCATGTGAGTTTTCCTTTTGTATCAAGCAGCAAAAAAGTTGCAGCATGACGTGTTTGTTTTCATTTGCCTGACTTGACATGGCACCTCCTGCGATGTGATTATTGCACATGCGCACATCGTGATGATGCGCGAACAAATTACAGTGCAGCACTATAAACCTTGGATCATCAGGCATGCCTCTGACCCCATTAAGTAACTTTTTTTCCCCCCTTTACTAGCAGTGCTCTTGACAGGATATTTTGATTTGTCGGTATAACAGCTTCTGTATGTAGCAGCTCATGAGATAATGAAAGGCAGGATGAATTTCTTATATGCTTCTGTTTCTTGTATTTTGACAACGGCATAGTGGCTCAGTGGGTTGCACTTTTCCTTTATATGTCCAGGATTAGGAGTTTGACTCCCACTTCAAATCCGTGTGGTGTTTGCATGTTCTCTTTGTGTCATGGCAGTTTCCTCATACAGGCCTCGTAGCTTGGGATAGGCTGCAGGCCCTAGTGTGACCCTGACTATTTTAAGGAGGATATAGCTATGGATTTTATCAGTCATCAAACATGATCTCTTATAGATGGATAGAGGGCTGTGACCATAAAACTGAAGTTAATCTCATGTCACTGAGACCTGCCACATACCCGTGTATCTTTTGTATAAAAATAAGAAGCATGTTAATTAAAGGGGACATGCAACATAGGAGGGTCATGAACCAAAGAGCCGACCTGTAAATCAGAAAGAATGAGGGCTGTATTATTACAAGGAAAGCATGAGCTGCTTGTACCTGTGCACTATAGTTTTAGGGAAGAGGTCATTTCAGGCCGGTGTTAATCAAGCAAGATTAACATGAAAGGAATTTTGAACATTATTAAAAAAGTTCAATGTGTCAGTAATGTTTTTCTAGTGACAAACTTATTGCTATTTTTTAAATTGTAGATAAAGGAGTAAACATGAATTTTTAGAGCTTATGAAAACTGTACTGGTTTAATTTTAGACTTTGAAAGTACTTTGTTTTATATAGTAATCATTTAAAACTAACTGCATACATGCAACACCTAAAAACACAATTCATAAAAATGTGCAAAAACAAACTGCTTGAAAAAATATTGATCAATCTGGGGAGATTCCGTTCTCCATTGACCTTGGTGTCTTGATCTGTCGCATGCATGTCTGTCTGCACTCCCGTTGTCATAGCTGAAGTTCACTTCTAACATGCAAAAGCCATCCTGCAGTTAGCTGCCTTCACTCCACTCAGGCATGATGCTCACGGTGGGAACTGCATGGTAATGGTGTGGGGACAGGGCACGGGGCATGGCATGGGCGTACAAATACTCAGGGCTGCTGGTAGACACATTTGGGCCACATTGACGGGGCGGGGGCTGGTGAGCTGCTGGGTTAGGGTACACGGTGTGGGTCTCCCTGTGAAGTTGAGGTGAGGTATGCCCAGATGTCCCACTTAGTCTGGGCACTAGGGACCCCGAAGTGAAGTGGGCAGAGAAGTGCTGGTAGGGTCGTCGCTCCACAGAGGGCACGGCAGCCACTGTGCAGCTGCCATAAGGTGACATGCTGGTCCAGGTGCTACAGCTCATGTCCTCCAGGTTGGTCAAGGGCTCCATTGCCTGGGAGGTGCTGGCATACATGCAGGCCTGCCGTTGGGTGGACTCTGCCCTGTAGGGGCTGCTGGCCAAGGCCAAGGACTGAGAATAGCTGGCTGGTCGATAGTAGTGCTCATCCTCACTGGTGATGCTCTCGATATATGACTTCTTATAGAGGTGATCTCCTGTATGACATTCCCCGTCCACTGTGGACACAGTTGACATGTTTTGTCTGTTAAATGCTACAAAAAAACCCTCTGAAGAATAAATGTCAGGTGGTCAGACTTATTTACATGTGGTTGACCATCTGTTCGTGGGCTGTATTCAGAGGGATACTGATATATCAACAAAGAAATGTATTTATTTACACAGGGCCTTGGGAGGATTCTTTCTGATGATGGGTCGTAGTTTTTCCATTAATTTTTATTTAAAGAGTATGAGTCAACACTGTAGGATTGCTGGAAGAAGGCCTACCTTTTCTTCTTGTGCAGTGGTAGTCCTGGTAGTGATTGTGTGGTACAGCATAGGAGGGGGGTAGGAGGTCCGGTGGACCATTTATAATCTTTTCACATGGATACTGGGATACACTCAGTCCACCTGCTGAAGATGGACCCCGTGTTTCTGTGTTGAAGGGGATTGTACTGGGCGCCAGCCTCTGGTGTATTGTAGTCTGTGGAACCCTTGGATACTCCTTATTGCTGCAGGAATTATACATGCAAAATTGACATTTTGAATTTCAATAAAATAGAGCTGGTCAATAAAATGTAAATTGTCTCAGCATAATTTTCCTCTATAAATATAACAAATGCTTGACTGAAAATTCAGTGTTTAACACCCAACATTTCCCCGGCAACACATTTTACATCAAGTGAAATAGGCCTGAGAGATAAAACTGTCATGATGCATATCACTATCGTTTGATAGAATATTAAATTTTTTCACTTAAATGCATTAAATATAAACTGCCTGCAAAGCACATAATGAATATGCAGGTTTCTGTTGCATGAAAAAGCCCCAAGTGTGGTCCCTCCCTGGCTCATAAACAGCCTATCATATACCTTCACAATGGAGTGTGATATGGCACATAAACAGCCTATCATATACCTTCATAATGGAGTGTGATATGGCACATAAACAGCCTATCATATACCTTCA
>JAODJX010000119.1:4026941-4051487 GCA_026776945.1 Isichthys henryi | reverse complement strand
CATGTGACCTAGGCGGAGACTCGAACCCGGGTCCCAGAGGTGTGAGGCAACAGTGCTAACCACTGCACCACCATGCCGCTTTCACCCCGTCTTAGTATTATTTTTGGTTTAATGTGTTATTTGGTGTGATTTGGTTGGTTATTTTTTTAGTCCTCAAAAACGATCCCATATGATTTAATGGTAACTGCTTCTTTATCTTACGCCATTTCGGCGTCTGAAAGGTTTCACAGAAACACTCTGGTTTTGGATAGCGGGGGGAAGCTGTATACAGAACTGAACATCTAGAAGCAGAGTTTTTTTTAAAGCATTATTCTTACCATTTAAAAAGTGATCTCTGCAAACTCTGGCACTGTTGGTTCTTCTCAGTATGATCCAGTCTTGGGATGCTTTATAACCATTCTTGGTGGCACTCACTAGATAAAACTTCATCTCTCTTCTCTGGATTTTCACACAGAACATCTGGTGATTGTTCTTTTTTCTTTTCTTTTAATAGTTTTGGGGATCCTAAACGATCCCTTACCTTTGTCACAAACACTGCTTGTTGCCGGCAACAACAGCATACATGACCATGACAATTCAATATGGCTATTTCACTCAGGAAGAGACAGCAATGTATGCGATGCTATACAGAAGACAACAAGAGCCTTTCTTCGTAAAGCTTGGGGCCTTTACATGTCTTCACAATTATAAATGGAACAGGTTGAAAAACAGAGATGGTGTTTCGATGTGCTTTTCTTTGTTCAGCCCGAGCACCATTCCCTAAGACCTAAACTCTACACAGGGACTGGTAAAACTGTCCCTAGTATACTATGCACAAACTTGCGTGTGGTCATGTCACTTCAGACGGGGGTCTGTCTCTTAGAACAAGTTAAGCAAAAAACAAACAATTTTTTATCGGAAGGTGTCACTGCACCAGGATGATTAAAAGTCTTAAGTAAGGACAACTGATTGTAGGGGTGGCTAATGATCCAAGTACAGACAGTCCAGAGGGGGGTGTTAAGAGAGGTCAGCCAAGAAGATGATTGATTAACTAAGTAGCACTTCAAGAATACAAGACAGGCTGAATGGGGTCCCTCCTTAATCGTTTTAATAATGTTATGTACTCGACTAGATTGGTCTTGAGTGTTGTCAATGAAGTGTTAACTGCTTTTTAGCAATTTAAAGGTACTGCTTTGCTACTTTATGTGAGTGTGGTTGCTTTGGAATATTCTTCCCTATAGGTATGAGGACTTGTGAGAGTTTTGGGTTACAGATTTGAATGTCTCAAAGCAGTATCTGGTCAAGGCTGAACTTCAGCTATTTAAACTGATTTCTGGTCTATTGTTATATCTGATACATTTGACTATTTAGCAGCAGTTAACAGTAGGTAGCCTGCTTCTGTGGCTTCTTTGGGGTACGAGATGAGGCGGAGAACACATGGTTGTGGTAATGCTAGTCAGCTGGGGACTAGTGTGAAGAAAAACACTGACGTAGAATGTGAGCAGGAGGCTCGTTCCGAGTGACTACCTTGGGATTTTGGATATCCGATGCAGCTCCATATCATCGCTCCCCCGGAAGCCCTTAGCGAAGGGGTTGTTTTCAATCTTGAGTTGGGTGATCTGGAAGATGATCAGCATGGCTGTGCTCAGTTATGTGTTGTTGAACCACATTCATACCCAGAGAGTAGTTAACTGACAACTTTCCATTCCAAATGAATGGCCTCCTAATCTTTAGAAGGGAGCCTACTCTAGAGGGGAGGCAGACATTACTGTTTTGTGTATATTGGTTTTCATTTAAATTACAGTAAAAGAAGCAAATTGTTTTTCTGAAGTTGTAGGTTGTTTTTCAAAATCAAATTCATGAACATCCTGTTTTCTCCTTCAATATCAAATCTGCGCATTTCAAAGCTTGCACGGTATAAACGATGTCAAACAAGATCACGACTGGTTACTTGCTGAAGCAAACGGTGATGTGTCCCGTGTTGCGGGAATTCCTCACTAAAAACCAACGCTAAAGTCTGGAAGCGTGCAGACCGCCGATGAGCACCGGGAGCACCGGCTTACCCGGGCTAAAGCCCAAGGGACTCCGCTATAAAGCGGCGTCAATCAAAGTTGTTTAATAAAATTTTAGACCTAGAGTTGCCACCCGTCCCGTATTTTAGGGGATCGTCCCATATTGAAAAACAAAATGCTGTATCCCGTTTTGAACCAATACGGGACGCGATCTGCACCGTATTTTTGTGTCCTTATTGAAACACAATTTAATCCGAACCTCGCGACCCCTCTCTTCTAACATTCTTATCATCTCCCAAGGAGATGAGGCGATGACGATGGTATACAACTGTATAATAACTATTTCATCAAGTCCTTTAAATTTAACATAAGAAACTGGAGAAAGCTTATTTAATTCTTGTCTATTCTTTGTGAAAATGTATTAAACGTCTTTGAATGAAGTAACCGGCCAGTTTCTTGAAAGATGATTATTTGTCTTTTGAAAGTTAATAGCTTTTTGACGGGTTTTGTCCTATCGTTGTCAATTTGTAAATTTGTTTAAAAAGCGAAAACAATACCAGTTTTATGCTTCAAATTTAATAAAGTGTAAATTTAGTAATTGATATACTTTTTAGCGTTTCCATGTAAAACTTTCCTTGATATTCATTTTGCGGTCGAGTTTAACAGGTGGGAACAGTATTTTTACAGTATTCAAGATGAACCCGCAAATATGTCTCCTCAACAAATATATTCACACCTATTGCTTTTTGTGCCAACTACCAAATTATTTTCTCCGGCGATGTAAACGCGCGCATGTCTGTAAATTGTTCTGTTTCATCTCAGGGAGCATAATGAATGGTTAAATACCTATATATGCAGTCGTTTTCTAAAGAGCTAGCGACTTGGGCTTAATTTTGTAGAACTTGAGATCCTGTAGGCTTTCCTACACGTGTAAGTATATGTTGTTGACGTAATTTATCTTGTACTCAATGTCGATAAAGCACAAGCATGAAAATGCATAGAATTTAATCTCGAGTCCGATGTATCTAACCCGAAACACCACTACAGATTTATACTAATGAAAATATTTCACTTTTCTTAATAAGGCTTCTGTTATACCACGGTGGTAAAATACGCTACTGTCACCTTCACTTCCCGTTTGGTAATTTTTGCATTGTCACTCCCAGAGAATCTGCGTGAGAACAATGCTAAATAAGTTTTAATTGCACCTTTGTAATGTGAACTAAATTATACTCTTAACTAATTCATAAAACCATGGCTTAAATGGTTTTATATGAGTATTACTAGGTGAACGTTACCAAAAAGCTTTTTCGTTGTAGTCAACGGTTTAACAAGTTGCGCTCTTCAAAACCTTTTTTGTTTATTGCCATTTTAGAATGTTCGGCTGTTCCATACCATTGTAACCCTAAATAACTCTTGGCGTTCAAAGCACAGCCATTTATAATGTAAAACACTATGTGGTTATGTTGTGCTGGTATTAATTAAATATTCACAAGAGGAATATTCTGCTTTATGTAGAAGAATCAGTCCCATTTCCCCAGTACTGGTCGTAAAAGTTAAAGGCAATATTAATTGGCCAAACATGTTTCAAGGACCCTTCTGTTAAAGAACGGGTGTAATTAACGTTTTCTGGGATAGCAGCTATTAAAATTTCCTGCAGGAAGTTCTGATTGGCTGGCAAGGCATTAACGATCTTAGCCCACCTCTTATTGCCCTTGTCCCAATTTATTTTGGTGCTTATGAAGCTATAGCAGACAAGTATCCGGGACAAGAGGATATATGTAGCTTTTAGCAACACTCAGCTAATTTTGGCTTAAGGCATTTCAAAATCAGCCAAATTACGTACGCTTGTAAATCAAATGAGTGCTTGTTGCTGTGCCCTCACCTGTTTGGTAAATATTCAGTCCAATAGCATTAATAGTAACAATTGTATGTACCTTGCGTAATTAAAATACACAAATGCAATTACATGGACAAAATATAACAATCTAAACTTTGAGGTGCCTTGAAGAAGCAAAATATAGATCGATGCATGGACAGATAACACAACTGCACCAATACCTGAAGCTAACAGCCATCGAGATTCGAGGCTTTACTGTTTCACGTCTGGTGAAATCAGATTATACCACTCGGTCTCTACCAACTTCGAGAAGTATTATGAGGTAAATCATTTTGGCGTGACCGCTTTAATTTCATATCATCACTGATTTTTCCACAGGTTCAGTTCGGCCAGTGTTTTTAAATGAAATTCCATTTTTTAAAAATTAACAACCAAATCCATGCTTTAGTTTCAAAATATTATGGACGAAGATCTTACAGACATTACCGGCTGTTGTAGTGACGTTTTTATGGGCCTTAGGTGGACCCATTCAGTACCACTACTAATGGAATTATTAGTAATTAATTATGGTTTCAAAATATTCAGTATAGTTATAAATTCCACTCAGATGCACAAATGTGTTTGAGCATGGCCGGATGAAAATATTGGTACGAGTCCTCTTTTGGACTTTTCCATTTAAAGTTTATCGAAATACCAAAAAAGATTCAGGCAAATGGAACATGGAATCTAATTTTTTTCCTTAAGTAGCTATTAGCTTTCAATAATGCAACGATCAAAAGATGAATACTATTTGTTACATATTGGCGCAGACTTTTTGGAATGCAAAGGCATAGAACGCGATCCGAACGCAGTTTTGTCTAAAGTTAATTGTCGGTTGCGAAATTTAACTTTTGTTCCATTTTTCATTTAAATTAACAACTGCCTTAATTCACAATACCGTATATTGCAATATTTGTAGATGTTTGGATTATAAACACCGTTATTAAATCTAAGAGAAAAAATCAGGTGGCCTGTTTACTTATTTGCCTCATGAAACAATATTTAATCGAATAGGCAATAAAATAATAACTGAACCTTGCTGAGGTTCGGAAAGAACTTAAATTTCCATTTTAACTATAATTTAGATCTAGAACATGTCTTAATCGGACTCTGCCTTTGATAAAATTTCAAAAATCGTTCTCTTTACTGCACACCTTTATAGAGTTGTCTGTAATACAACTTCAGTAAAAAGCGGTTACTGAAATCGGAATGATCAGTAAACAATTGATAGCATTTCGCTTTTAATTATAGTGTGAACGCTTTTTGAATCATGAAATATTATACATGTCATAACTAAACCATGAGAGAAAATCGCTAAATAAATTAATTCATATAATAAACTATTTGTATTTTTTTAACACAAGTGGAAAAGCTGCTGTTTGAAAATGGATGCTACTTATTTGTAAGGTGGTGTGGCTGTATTCGACGCAACGCCACAAAAATAAATAAACAAATAAATTATTTATGATGTACTGTAACAATATAACTTATCATAGGCAAGGCTAGACTTTTCTTTCATGGGGTGCAAGGTGAGAGAAGTCAACCAGTGATTCATCCAGATAAATTGGTTAGAAATAAGTACATTTATAATAAATTATTAGTACATATTGATGTGACTAACACAAGCTACATTATTAAACACATTCAGTGTGTTCGAATAGCAATAGAGGCGCAATTAAACCCCCAATAAAATCGTCTACGTGACTAAAAACGCAATGGCGCCATTTTGGCTTTTTGGCGCCAAAATAATTCTTTATTTTAACACATGCTCTTTCTGTTAAAAAATATTAATATGTGTAGATCTACTACTGTTTTAGCTGGCTGTCCTTATCAGTGAATAGAAACAAAACATTTACAAGTAGGGGACTTTTAGTAATAAAATATGAAATATGACATACATTAAACTCTGGTTTAAATTTGTCAGTTATGTAATTTGAAGGATGTGTTGTAGGAGTACAGGTACATAATTCTTTGGCTTTCACGTATCCCATTATGCACATATACAGTTGAGAGGGAACCTTGGGTACAGAGTATATGGTTAGTCAGAGTATATGGTTAGTCAGAGTATATGGTTAGTGAGCTTTCTGTTACTGCTGGCGGGTTGCTTTTGGAATAAAGGCCCAGCAGTAATGGCAGCTACTCTGCAGACCAAGGAATTTGAAGAGTTCATTTTTCAAAAATCACCCATTTTCTGGTGGGGGGAGGTATCAGCGTGTCGAATGTCTTCCCCCAAATTTTTAAACAGCAAGCACTGGGTGTCTTGAAATAGCTCACATCATCCAGGGTTCCCGCAAGGACCCGCCAACCTTCCAGGGGATTTCTGCCCCATCGTGGGACGTCACCCTACATGCCACTTTGCTGTCTCTTCACCGAAACAAGCAACGGGTTTTAGGCTGTGCTGTAATGTGACTTAGAACCGACCAGGGGGCGAGCAACACCTGGAGCAAAGGACATGTTTGGGGTAATGGCCAAATCATCAAATGTCTGTTAGGAATAGGAGGGTATGATAATGCAATATTGGACAAAGGAGTGAAAATGCTGCATTTTCTTTGGGGGGGGGGGGCATTTAGGACTTTTCTCTCTTGTTCTTTTTTAAACCATGTTATATGAAGCCTTGCATCTGTTACTCAGTTTGGCAGCTTTCAGATTTTATATTCATTGTACATGGGTTGGCAAAGGGCTTTTGGCAAGTGTCGTTTTTCCTTCAGCAATTTAAAATTTAGCCTCAAAGTTAATATTATGACACGATAGCAATGTAATTTTCAATGCTGTTCAAAAAAGTTTAGGTCAAGTAGGAAAATCAGGGCTGCACTGCTCACAGCATAAAAGAGTGTGATTTTTGGATGAATGTTAAGCAATACGAAATACAGCCTAATGAGTATGACCTTAAAACTTGACATGCTCTTACCTTATGATTCTGGTACGATGTGACAGCAATGAAAGACGTCTCGGGAAACACGTGCGTACAGAAGGCTGTGTTTTTGGAGCCAAATCCATTATTTTCATCCGCTTTCACAATGTGTATTCTCGGCTGGTATTTGTGCATGGAATTTAAGATAATCTGTTTAAAAAAAGCATTCACATTAGGAGGATCTGGAAGCATCCCATTGTAATGCATTGTAATTAACATTATTTAAGACAGAGTGGAGCTATAACTTCTTTAAGATTACCATGAATACTGGGTATATACGACTGGTACTTAAAGCTGGACATTTTTAAAACTTAACAGGGAATCTCCATCCACCATATTCACACTTTTCTCCCCCCGTCAATAATCTCACTCGCATGAATCAAAATCAATTTTGGCTCATCTTTCTTAAGCATTCTTCACATGTACGGTAGCAGCTGACCAGGCAGCTTAGTCTCGACATCCTTGTTTTTCCATTCTTGCACTGGCGTACTTTGTGCTGTCAGCTGAACCCATTTGAAAACATGTTATCAATGGTGCATTAACTCGGTTTCACAATTTTCTCTCACTCAAGATGCCCAGGTGCACTAACACCCTGGATCTATAAATTAAATGCTCTGTTAGAAGCCTGCAGTTAACAAACAATTAATAAATATTCACAAGTCAGTTGTTGTGTACAGTATCATTCCAGGTAAGGAAGATTTTCTTTTTGTAATTCTGCATCTTGCCCACCCCTAGTACCACATATACATTGTTACGTGTAGCTTTAAATCAGCTGAAAATTCAAATTTTCAGGTCCCCTTCCACCTTTGAGGTCCACAATAAAGTTCAGGCAGACTGGTAGGCTCTGCTGTACACTGGCATACATTTTATCCAAGGCAATTAATTTAGATGGGAGTTCCATTACAGCATGTTCTGATGGCATGCTTTATGTGGGAGGGAGAGCTCAGTGATGTAACAGTATCTAAAATTGGTGTGCGGGAGTCCAAACATGAGGACTCTTAGCAGGACGTTGAAGGGACTGCCAGCTGAATGCAAAATTCTGTCAATTTTCAGTGTTTTTTTTTTTTCCCCGTTTTTTAATCTTTAAACAATAAGTGAGGATAAATGGCCTGATGACTGCACATTCATGTGATTACCTGTATCTTTCAAAGAGTCCATAAGTGAACCAGATTTGCTTAAATCCATTTCTTACTATACTCATTCTTGTATACCGTAATCTGTTTGGAAAGAAGTATAACCTGGGTCAGTTTCATTCATGCTGTAAATGCTATGCTTGATCCACAGGTGTTTGGGCTGGACAATTAATCGAATTTCAATTATGATTTTGGCTTCCAACGATTATCAAAAGAAAGTAATCGTGATAAATTATTGTGCCGCATTTTGTTTCCTAATGGTGCTCCCATGTTGTCTTGTATTATAAATCCAGTGCATCCCTTTCCAGCCCCTTTTCATTTGTTTCTCAGTTGAATTATATTGTGATTTCAAGGAAATTCATTGGAAATCCAAAGATAAATGGATGGTATTTCCAAAGTCGATGAGTAACCATGTTAAAGAACCATGATTTCAATATTGACCAAAATAATCATGTTTATGATTTTTGCCATATTCCAGCATCTCTAACAGGTGCGTGTGTGTGTGTGCGTGTGTGTGCGCGTGTGTGTGTGCACGTGTTTTTTAGATTTCACTTTGGTTAATTTGGGGCTTTCCTTTTTTGTACGTGCCATTTGAAATGTTCTGTTTTGAAGACAGTTTCTTACTTTCTTTAATGCTTCAAACATAATGCTTGTTCCACATGTGTCTTTGTGTGTGTGTGTGTGTGTGTGTGTGTGTGTGTGTGTGTGTGTTTCCATATTCCAGATGACCTGTTTTATACTAAAGATGAATACTTTTTAAACAGCTGCAGCTTGGATGTGCTGGGAGCATTCAAACCTGTTGTGCTGCATTTTGTGAAAGACATTTCAACACATTCCCAGGACTGTGCAATGTGGTGGGGATTATATTCTCTCAGGTGCAGTCCAATGTGCTTTAACAATCATAGTGAGACAGTGGTGTTCTTTATATATGTTCCTCATCCAAAGCAGTACAAAATCAGCCAAGGGCCATCATTTAAATAACCAATACTCAGCCTAATTGGAAAGTGGACTACTGGGATTTGATAGATATAGTATAAGTTAAATGCTTTGTTTTGGCCTCTTGCAAGGCCAGCGATCCTGCAAAGGCAGGACCGAAGTGTCGAGTTAGATGCAGGTCAATTAAATAACCCAAGAAAACAGGTTCGGCTGTCACCTTTCAGAAGTCGCACTGCGGGTCTGGTGATAATATATATTTTGATACATCCACTGTAAACCCAAACAAGTTTGAAAAACTAAAAAAAAAAAAAATTAAGGCCATCAGTTGCCGTAATATTTTTAAGCTTTGAAATCATAATGCAAAAGTTTGTAAAACTCAAAAGTTAATAGTTGATATATATTTTGAGAGCATTCCACTTAAATTTTCTAGGAAGCCTACGCAAACTTTCATTTAAAGTAACTCAAAATTATTTATTAACCTCAGTCAATGCATTTCAGAGAACTTGTGAATAGTTCAGTATTTTAACTAAGCATTTACTTTTGCAAACACTTAATGTATATGAGTATCATACTTAAATGGAAATATAGTGAAATTAAACCTCTGATGCAAGTACAACTCAAACAAATATTTATGAAACAACCTAATCTAATCAAAATATATATGTACCATTAACTGAGCATTTGCATTATGATTTGGAATTATTGATGATTGCCTTAATTTTTTGAGTTCATCTTACTTGTTTGGGTTTACAGTGTGTTTTAGAAGGGCTAAAGTTCAAAGATCACACATCACCAGCGTCCTAAATGTATTAAACCTCCTGCAAGACACATTTTAATCAGATCTTAGTCTGTATGTATAAATTAATAATAAGGAACTGATACATATACAAGTCAATCTGAATATACACAGGCATGAAGGACAGGAATAACGAAAAGTACCAATAGGCAGTGCGTTGAGTACTGTATGCCGTAAATATTCTAAACTTACATGCCCAAAAGGGTCGAGGTGGTTGTTTGTCAGTTTCAGCTTCTGAAAAGAGACGAGTTGCCGCATCCAATGGGCACCCGCCGCTGGTGAATCTGGATGTACGTAAAGTCTCCCAGGCATGGCGGGCTCTGCCTTCCCCGTCACTGACCTGCGGCAGAATACACAGACACATGCATGCGTGCCATCCTCTCAGCAAACAGGCGCAGTGTGGCCACCTCGCGGTCACCTTGTCCGAATGTACCATGTGTATCACCTGCTGTCTAACCCTCTTCTAAGGCTTGTAGATAAATTTAACATAAACTTACACTGGGACTATCTTAAGGTTGGCAATTTTTTCAAATAAGAGTGTTAAGGGCCATTCATTGTGGACCATTTTCTAAATCATGTAGAAACCAGAAAGACCATTTTATTTTAGAAAACAAACAGTAAAAGTATGAAGTAAAATATGTTTAAGATTTTGACTTGAAAATGAAGGCATACTGTTTGTTTTCTTTCTTGTTTGGGGTCATTATTTTATTATAAAGCGTAATAGATACCAAGAGAGGGTTGTGCTGAATGGGTGGTAGTTTGCCCAGTTAAGTCACCATGATTGTTTCACTGTAAGCATGCCAGTATGTATCTATATATCAGAAGTTATAAAATTCTATGACCTTCACCAAGAAGATTGGCCTGAACATGGATGAATGGGTAATATATTCTCATGTTTTCTCTTTCATGCACTGCAAATGTTCTCTGAAATTGGCAAGATAAAAAAGCCATAATTTGCAGTCATCTGTGTCATTAAAGAATTTGTGCCGTCCACCTTTTAATATAATTAATATACGTGGTTGCTTTTTGACGCGCTTTACAATAACCTACTTATGTTGCACTATACTGTATTCCGAAGAATATTTGTTTGGTTTACTCTTAGCGTGATTTTCTTTTCTTATTTTACTATAACCTGCTTACTGTACTGCATTCTATTATTTAGCCTTAATGGTATAAATCAATAAAGAAGGAAATTAGAAATTAAGCGGATGGAACCACTGAAATGTTCGTGATAACTTTACCCACCATTTATTGTCAGCAAACTTGTACCGGTGGTCGTCTGCAGGTACTGCATCCATCAAGAGAATGTATTTCGTTTTGGGATTTAATCCAGTCACCTTGACTTTGTAACTTGGAAACATCCGCCTGTAAAACGGGAGATAATATCAAGGATACCATGAACGTGGACATATTGATGACAGTTTGATAAATTTCAAGGCGACGCCGTGTGGAAAGTATTTAAACAGGTAAGACGTTTATGACAGGTAAAGGTTTATCGAAAATATGTGTATACGATAACATGTTCCGAATACATGTTGAAGCAATCGAAAGTTTTTTTTAATTAAACAGATATCAGCTTCCTTAGAGTTCCTGTGGACAGTTGCATCTTCCTCTTCCGTTAGTGAAGAACTTTATTTCCAGTCTGATACGTAGCTTCATCCCTGGTTTTGCTGGACCGTCAGAAATAAAACTTAACTTCAATCAGCTGCACTACAGAGAAGACTAAAATTTACAATAAATTGTAAATGTATTGTAATTTTTTAAATTACAATACGTTGTAATTTATTCGTATTAATTCGACTATTAGAACAATTTGTAATTTTGCTTTTCTTTACAGTAGTGTAAGACTATTTAATTTGGTCATTAATAGTAGGCCATTTCGAGTGCTGCGCCTTAAACGAAACGGCGATTCAAAATCAAACCGAAAAGCATTACGATTGTAGGATTCAATGGTCCAGACTGAGGCTGACCACATAGCAAAAATAATACGGCGGCGAAAGAATACAAAGTCATTTAATTTTCCGTACAGTTAAATGTATTCTGCGGAATTCAAGACACAAGTGTGCGCTTTAAGATATAAAAACTGTTCAGTTGAAAACTATACTTGATTTTGTCCATTTACCCAATAGGCCTACGTGTAAATAAACACGTTTTAATCCAGTTGTAGTCGGTCTTAGATTTTCTTGGTAACATTTTTTAAATGGCATCGTACATCAATTAAGCATTTATATACAGAGTGTTGGTGCCAAATTAAACCTTGAATCACGGATGGGGAGACCGCTATGAGCTTGATTAGCAGCAGTTATAAACCAATGGTAAATGCACGCAAGTATTAAAATAAGAAAAAGCCGCGCCTATTTTCGGTACACCCTTTAGTCGCAATGCCAAAACTGTTTAAATGGGCAAAAAATGTCGATGCGCCTAATTCAAGTCAGAAATTCCGAAAGGAGAAATAATAAAAACGAGGGCTGCTCAATTATTAAAGCTTTATTACGCCAGTCATCAGAAGGAGCTAAACGTCGCCGTCATACTGCTGAGATTTTCTCAAACCAGTGAATTAAACACAGCATATTATTTTATTCTGTTTTAAAATAGTGCAGCTTTATTTTTTTGGCTCCGCGTTTCCTATCTGATGTAAAATTGTAAATACAAGCTCTTACCTCCCAGCTTTGGTGATGATCATCTCAGTGCCAACTTCGTGAAATTTTGTCCATAGCTCTTTTTCGTGCAAGTGAACTTTAATCCCTTCCATGCCCTGTTAAAAAGCACACCGTTCAGAATTTAATGTCATTGCATGGCCTTACTACCGATTGCCCATTAGATGATTTTGCGCTTCAACACTTTAGCGACACCGTACTCATCAGAAGAAGCCGAAAGTCAGTCTTGTAAAATATTGTGATTTGTCTTTATAGTGTATGTGGAAGACCATGTAAATGTTGTTAACTATTCAAGAATATACTATAGTTCTATTAAGATTTTTTTGTCTTACGCTGTATCGCAAAGGAGTGAATGATTCTGACTTGTTAAATATTGTTTGGATACAATTTTCAGTATGACTGAAGCTGGCTATGCAAAGTTTGTAAAGTTTTATAAAGCCCTTAATAGTAATACAGCATATTACTATTAATACTAATACTGACCATTTCTTGTGTCATGTAGAGCATCATTAGAACAGGCCGTGTTGGTTATTCAGTAGCCTATTGTTGCATAATCATAGTCGGAATTTCACCTTAAATTCCTTGTTTATATATATATATATATATATATATATATATATATATATGTATGTGGGTGTGTGTGTGTGTGTGTGTTTATATATATTAAGAGTTTTGCTAACCTGTTGAATGTACGACGTCTTTGCTGACGGCGACTTGCAAGAAGTTTGTATCCGATTCTCCTGTCCACCTTCATCATTTAATTCCTTTGAATCGGGGTCACTCGGCGTACTTAAAAGTCCAAAAACCTCCTCCGCATCCGCCATCTCTGGGATGTAAGCAGACGAAGCTCCAACTGGGTCTAAACAGTAAAACGAAGATAATAAAGTACCCGTGATTTTAAGCCTGCAAATGTAGGTGAACACACCGTCATTCTTTTGCCAAGTTTTGTATTTAGGGAAACTGAAGTTGGTGATCTGAATCAAATTGGGTGACCAACGGGTCTAGGACGCAAGCCAAGAAAGCGACTCGCTATGATAACCTTCGCTATGAAACAGTTTCTTTTTATGCATATCGACTTAGTATTATAGGTTCTAGCTTTCTCTAAAGTTTTGGACTTTTTACACATTTATTTTAAAAGTTAAACGTAAAGATTAGTGAAAATTATTTACTTGTTTATGACAGCACAAAGACACAGGCATTACTTGCCAGTTGTTACTGACTGCTAAGGACTTTCGTGCTTATTTGTCTTCCATTTGTTAATTGAATTTCCGTTCGTTGCTTTTCGTTTTCTGATGCGTGCGTAGATACCTGACCATAAAACACAGCCTTATAATACGTTGTCCATGTACTTCTGAATGCATTTTTCATTTTAGTACTGTGATGACACATTTATTTGCTTTAAAACATTTAATGTTTAATTATAATCTTATACAAGCAACATATATACGTATTCACGGGGGTATATAATTGATGTTTTAGTAGACGGGCATGTCACAGAAAAGAACAAGAATCTGTTCAAATATGCAGTCTAGTAAGGTTATCCACTGTTAAGTAATACAAATCGTGACAAAATAGGAAAACCAAGTCACTTTTTGCCCAAAGTTAACCCTTTACACTGGATTATTTTAAGATAGGCCTCAATGCATCCGAAGCCTTGTTGGGGTCGCCCGCATAATGTTCGACAAATAGCTTAAGGGGCTTTCAATCCGTATGTTACAATTCAATCTGTATGTTACAATTAATACAGTAAGCTAAATAGAGCCGGTATCTGCATGTTATCCACAGTTGTACATCTTGTAAGGAAATTAAAATTTCAAATTTGAATGTAAAATAAAGTATTGATCAAGACGTTGTGACGGAATACAGAGCCAGCCACAAGGTATGCATTTACCTCGGAGAAAAGCCAGACGAGTTGCTCTGCGTTGCGAATCCCTGGCGGTAGAAAATATTTGCTGTGATTTTATTAAATAAAACCTCGATCTATAAATCGATTTTTGGCCGTTTACTCTTAAATGGCGTATTCCAGAGGCACGGCCCTAAAGATCTGTCCAACATATCCATTAAATTGTCCTTTTCTTCTGGACACTGATTTAAAAAAAATCTTCATTAATTTAATACTCTGGAACAGTTTTTGTCAAGACGTATTTACAAACGACTACATAGACTTGAGCAGAAAGGGTAGCCCGTTCTCACAGAAAATACTTTCTCCGGTTCGCTTGCTCTTTCCCTCCTTTGCCTCTCTCGTTCTTGCTCTCGTTGCTACTCAGAATCTCTTTCCTGTTGTGCCCCGCCCCCTCTATCTGCCCCCATGATTCAATTGACATACCCAGTTCCACGTTATCTCTCTAACAAATGCAAGGGGAAGCGCGCAGATAGAGCGCGTAGTAAATATTACTAAGCGAGCAAAAGAAACGTTTGCCCCAATAGAGATAGCTACACCACAGCCCTTTAGTAAACCCATCACCCAGCTATACTCCTGTCTATGCTATTCATGCACCAAACCAGACAACACTAATAGAGTGAGTATTGTTAAGACGGGACACTTTCTGAAAATTTGCTTTCTGGAAAAATTTACAGAATCATCTCAACGTCTTGAATCCCAGCCTGATACCATTCTAAATATATCAATGCCAATTGAACACTATATAGAAGAGAAAATAAAGCATTGCTAAACACATATTCTAACTGCAAAGTTTACCTGTCCCATTTCGCCAGGTGTCCCATTTTAACAATGCTCACCTTATACTAAAATAACGTGCATAGGACTGCAATCGGCCTTCTTTACCAAAGTAGTATATTCTAGACTGAGGAGAGCAAATTATTGCAGGTTTGGTGTAAAACATTCTACAAATAATTTGGAAAAAATCCGCATGTTGGTTAACTGATATAATACCTCAACTCTAACACAAAATATTTAAGATAAAGAAGAGTCGTATATGATAAATACTTCTGCCCATTTAAATTGCACAGTTAAGCCATAAAATATATGCCATGTTTTCTGCGTTTACTAGTACTCCTTAAATAGTATACCCAAAAAAAAAACGTAATTTTGAAGAGATTTATTCTAATGTATTTTAAATGCACAATCATTTAATTAGAACATCCCATTGCTCGTGTTTGTAATGCACATTGGTCTGCTATATTAAAAAACATTATATCATTGTGTTGGCACATGGTACATCCCTGTGGTAGGGCCTAGCTTAAATAAAATAATTTTTCCGTTATTATTTTGTAATTTTATACAACTGCAGATTAAATCAATCTCTCACCATGTTTCTCTAATGCAAGACTATTATATTACTTTAACTGTGACTTTATAATCATTAATCATTATTAAGGACCATAGGTTAGATTAATCTAGAAGGTCGGTGGGGCATCTTCCAGTGTTGCTCTTGGTTTCATGTCTGTCTACAGCCTGCATACACCTGATACGAGCGGTATAACTAATTTTCAAATCACGACTTTTAAGCAAAGCACGATTTTTAGAATATTACTGTCCCTTTTGGGTAAAATGTAAGGCGCGGTAACATTTGTTAAGGTTCCAATTGCACATTTGTGAAATTGAAATTCTCAGTAAGAAAAAAATAACAATTTGGTTATTCCAATTTTATATTTGCCATTGCACAGTAATGTTTTTATTTTCGTTTTTATTAATATAAAATTGTGCTCTTCGTTTTTGTTAATCATTTCAGCTGAGGTTGTACAAAGCTTGATTCTGTGTCATGAAAGGCGTTATTATTAGGCGCCCTGAATTCAAGAAAAAAACGTTCCCGTCGTGAGTGCGTTTGCGAAACTGCTTGAACTGAATCTGTTTCTAATGTAACAGTCGGTGTCATACATCTCTGCTGAAAATCTGTAACCACATGAAAAGAAAGGGCAATGGGGAAAAAGTTTTTTTATTTTTATTTTGTAGAACTACATTTTCAGCGAAAAATTTCATTTTGAAGAGAAAATACTTTTGAAGGGGTAGGTTCGACGACTTTTTAGGTTCATATTTAAATTACACGTATTTTTTTACCTGGTATCAAGTCCAATGAAATAAAAGCCAATATAAGTATTTCCACATAAGCTATTTTCACACGTTTCCCCCAAGAACTCATGTGTGTGCGTTTTATTATCATATGAAACTGTGTATTATCTTTATATTGCGTTGTGGGGACCAAATGTCCCCCACAATGTAATAAAAACTTATTTTGACGTTGTGGGGACCATTTTTTCAGGTGCCCACAAAGATCTGTGCATGCAATCAAAAAAACTAAAAATGCCAAAAGTGTCGTATTTTGTTTGGTAAGTTATGGTTAAGGCTAAGGCTGGGCAGGGGTTATGGTCGTCAAATTGGGATTAGTTTTCCTCATGGAAATGAATGGAGAATCCCCACAAAGATACAATTACAAACCTGTGTGTGTGTGTGTGTGTCTGTGTGTGTGTAAACATTTACCCGATAATCTTTTGGCACTCTATATCAACACCAAGTAGTCTCATGTGTAAATTAATCCTTCAATTAATATCTGGCCACCAATACTTTGTAATGATGAAAATGTGTAATCCGGTAAAGTGAGAGTATGATTGATTCTTGGACTGGGCGAGACAACACCGAACTCATGGGCTCCACATAAATTTCCCAGTGAGCTGTGAGTAAGTCCCGGCGCCAGTGGGGAATCTGCATTTCCCTTCCGATAGTTGGACCACTTTGGACATTTACAAGATCAGACAGAATCTCTTTGAAGGCTGGGCTGCCTTAGCTAAGAATCAAACTATACTGTAAAAATAAAGGTGAGGAGGGGGTTCATGTACTTGCTAGATTGTTGGCATTTAATACTCGTAGCCTTGGCGTCACTATATAATTGGACACGCTGACAACTAATGAATTTTAGGAATCAATACAGTAATGCAATATTACCTTAACTCTTGATGACTGAAATTTAATTGCCATTTTTATTGACCTGGCGACAAAAAATATACGTACACATACTGGCGTTAGTAGCTTTCACGTGTTAAGATACATTAAAAAACTGCGCGTTTAAAGACTTGATCCGTATTTTCTCCTTAACGGGGTCGGTCTTGGAGTCACGTCAAGTTTGTATAATATAAACATGATTACCGTAAAACAACAAATTTACTGTCGGAGCGATGAATAGCCAATATTTAATTTGGATATAAACAGCACATGTTTAAAGCATATATTATGTTTGGATATTTCTTACAGACGCCAACGCAGAACCGCGTCTGTCAATCCAAAAATTTCCAATTCAATTTAAAGGTGAAATTTAAGTATAATACCAGAAACTATAGTAGTGGAAGCACTAGAAACAAAACTTGAACAACCTAATTCTTTCAAAGTAAAAAAAAATTGCCAGAATCAGCTGTAATCTATAATCAGCTGTAAAAAATATCATAAACGCTAACAGTGTCTGCACTGTGACAAAAATGTATAAATTGCGATACATATATTGATACAAGCGAACCAGAATGTATCTTCGTACTTGTATGAATAACCAGTAAAACAGAAAAACATACAAGTCGGTTAAATTACCAGATACTCCGAAAAAAACAGAAGGGTACCTGGTTACTGTAGTTGCAACAATTTGAAATTGCAGCTATATCTGAAAACATCTGTAAACAGTTTAATTATAACCAATACAGTAACATTGGTCAGATCATTTTTGTAAAATGTCATGCGATATCTTAATTTTCCAGATTCAGTATAAATATGTCTATGTGACTTACGATTAAGAAATTACTTGCAGTTCTCTATATAATCAGTACTTTTGCCATGTTATTTTATAGGCCTGTGTAGTATTTAAAAATGTACTTAGAACTGTGACCAATTGTGGAATTAATGTAGGTTAAATGACGCGCCTTCCTTACCTTGACACGGTGCTTGCCACGATGAAGTGATAGATAGGAGGATGTTGTTGTTGTCATTAATAATAATAATAATAATAATAATAATAATAATAATAATAATAATAATAATGACGATAATGAGGGTCGGATTTAACGAAAACGAAATTAAACTGAATTTAAATTAAGTTAAAGCCAGATTGGTCTTATATATGCCCCATGTCTCTTTAAAATTTTATATAAGTTTAACGTACATTGATACTGGGGGACTAATTATTATATAATAAAATAGTTGATATTATTAAATCATAAGCTTGTTGATGAACTTTATGTATTTAAAAAAATAGAGCATCATTTACTAATAGAAGTCATATAAAATATCATATGGTTTATTACAAAATGTGAATAACCTCTGTTCATGAGAGATGTTTCTTTGTATGATATATTTTGGTCCTAGTGTCTAATGCATCCATGCTTATCGGTGATGTTATTGCAGTCTGTTATGCTTCTACGGGCCGCCGCAGAGAAATTGTGTGCGACATGGTTTAGGTTACAAACCATTACACCCTATGGTAGCCAGCAAACAGCGCTTTCACACTGCAGGAACTTTTTTTCAGGAACTGTTCACGCCGCAAGATCTCGGCCCGACTGTAGTTCGTCGGAGGCTGTTCCGAACCGTTTTTAGTACCTGCTCTAGACTAGGTACTTTTAGTCCAAACAGGAACTGCTGGGGAGACAGATCAATAATTTTGCTGATAGATTGACCATAAGCATCGCTCCTAACGTAGAGGTTACGAGGAAGTGCTGGAAAAAGAGATAAAAATAGCAGAGGAAAAACTGAGCAGATGGATTGTTTTGTACTTCTGTTACATTCAGTGCATCAATGAATAACCTTTCGCTTGCGTCTCCATATGTCTGCATCTGAAAATTCGATCGATAACCAATATACTTTTGTTTAATGTTGACGGTGCTGGCGGTGAAACTTCCGAGGCCTTTTATATCGCTTTTTAATATTCTGAGAAATGAAAGATCGACCTGCTGGTCAGGTTTAATAATGAATTATAAAAGTAAAAGGTTGTGTCTCCTTTTGATCTAAATCAATTTCCCAGCAACTAACTAACAACTAACAAAACGTTCATCTTCCATTGTTTTGCGGTGGCGATATAGTTACATATTAGATTACGTGTGAAATTTAGCCTATGAGCTTGTAAGGTTTCCCGTGCTTATTTAGCATAAAGGTCCCAGTTCCTGTTGTGCGGTGTGAAAGTCATACGAAAGTTGCAGGAGCCACAAAAGTCCCAGGTAGAGACAGCCCTGCAACTTGTAAACAGTTCTGGAACTTCGGTGTGAAAGTGCCCAGTAATACACACGTGGGGTTCTGAATGCAGGTCATGGGATCTTAAAGGGTTTTCACAATGAAGCCGTGAGCTCACTTACCTTCTATGGCAACTAGGTTTTCATACACCCCATATACTGAACATTTGAATAAGATACCTACTTGGATTGTGACTGGGCACTGCAGCTAGCAAACAGTGATGGTTCTCTTAGGACCGAGACCACCGTTTTATGCCTGCTTATGTGCGGCAAGTCAAGGTCAATGATGGGTGAAAAAATCCATTTATTTCAAATGTAAGGTTTACTAGCTTTAATAGAAAAAACTTTATTTATCCCACAAAAAGAAATGTCGGTGTTGCAGCACTGAATACAAAAATAATTTTGTATTCAATTTACAATAGTTTACAGTTTTTAGCACAGGTAATAACATTAAAAATGGAATAATAATGATATACATTCAGAAGAGCATGAGGTCAAAGCAGTGTTCCAAGAGAACCTTCTGCAAGGTTATGCTCAGTCTTTGTCTTCTAGGTATAAATCAATAAGCATAACATTTTTTTTTCTTTTACAATAAATTGTATCTGGCACCACCTAGTAAGAAGGCATTCAGAGCAATGTGTCGTCTGGTGTCAGCTGACACAGTACAATCTGCTTTCTCAGATAATAGAAGGGCAAACATCCCTCGTGTAAACTAAAAAGGTATTTCTGATATAGTGACTAGAATATCGACATTCTTTAAGTACTGGTAGATACCGTATGGCTACGTTTATGCGGGGTGGCTTCCTGTTGAGACTTATGGATTACATTTTACCCCCGTGAAGCCCAATACTGAAATAGAGAGAGAATGATAACTGTTTATATTCAATGCAAAGTAATTGTTTGTAAATAAGGTTAGAGAGGTGAGATGCCACCGTCACCCATAGTATGACACGCAAGCATTTTCTTCAGATTCTTATGCAATCGATTTGATATAGCAGGGTTCTGTTAATTTCATTCATATTGCCATAAATATTCATTTATTTTGCTGTCTTTATTTTCTAATTTAGAAAATTCCCCAGAATGTTCACTTTTGTGTACTAACATGTGCAGTCATCAGTATGTAGAGTGTTCATCTTAAAATGCCTACGGAATTTGGATTTGGATTTAAGATGTGTACGTTCTTAGTCATATACATCTGATGTCACTCCTGTGGTTGGAAGGTTGGAGGTGCAAGGTGGCTAAATGTCTAGCTTTGCCTTTTAACTTCTGCAGTACACGTAATACTAGCCAACTGTCCCGCTCCTTATGATCTGTGCTGGAAGGGGTTAGCAGAACAGGCTTCTGTGTGTGGGCTCAGGCTATTTCCCCGTCACCAGTTCCAAAGCTTGCCGACTTCCCTCACCCACGAGCTGCAATGATACCATATCTTGGGCATAGCTATGCTTTGGCCATTCAGCAGTGTCCCCTCACCCACAACTCCGCAGTTTTGGGGGAGCCACAGATGTGGTTAGCTGGGCAGAGGTTGACATGTTTCTGGTAACAATCACATCACACGCAGGCCTCACATTCCAGCATTGCTCCTCCCCTTCGGCCTGGACTGTCAGAGTGACCCCCCGTCCCAGGGACCTTCTATGAGTTGAGTGACCAGTGTCGCATATTTTTTATTATGCTTTGTTGTAGCTCTTATTGTTTGTCAACTACAACACCCACATATATTTATGTTTGTATGTATAATGATGATGATAATACTGTGTAACAGTCATTCTGATTCTGGTGCCCGTTTTAATGGGAGTGAGTGGGAGGCTTTTACAGCCAACTGAAGTAAGACTTGCCATAAAATTGCTCGTCTTTATCATAACCCTTGAGAAGTTGTATTCGCTTACATGAAATCCTTTAGTTAATTGCATAGATCCACTGATTGGCTTCTTTCGGCCAATATTTTTATGTTTATAATTTGTTCAGTTTCAAAAGAATATTGCCCAATAACATAAATGTAAACATGTTTTCCTTCAGATGCTCTGCGTAACCCTCATCACAACAAACATCTCCCCCATTAACAAAACAAAATATTTTCACGATTCAATAAATGTGGTGTTCGTTTCTGCCTGATTATAGTAATGTGAGTACCTTTTTTCACACATGAGCTTCAGTAGATTAGGGTGCCCTCTTTTGGCAAAGTGAAGTTATTCCTGAATATCATGCAGTCCATTGAGATCCATTATTGTTGGATGGTGTTCTCATGTTGTATAGCACATTGTTTCATTTCTCCTGGGTCATTGCTAGAGTTTTCCAATATTGCCTGTGTGTGTGTGTGTGTGTGTGAATGTTGAAATATAAAATAATACAATATAGTATAATATTTTTTAAAAAAAACCAGTACCAGTCAAAAGTTTGGAGACGCCAAGCTGCTTACAAAGGAGTGTGTTGGTGTTGCATCATATGATCTGTCCATCTGACTTAAACCCAGTAGAAATGGTTTTAGAGGAGTTTGACCAGAGAGTGAAGGAAAAGCGGCCAATGAGAGCTCAGCATATATGTGAGACCTCCTTCAGGACAGCTGGACATGCATCCCAGGAGGCCACCTCATGAAACTGGCATAGAGTAGGGTCAGCCAATCCCTGGAGCAATTGGGCTTAAGGGCCACATTCAAGGGCCCAATGTTGGGATCACACTGCTGACCACGGGATTTGATCCAACAACCTACTGAATCCCAATTCACAGAGCTGCCCTGCCCCCTCAACAAGTTATTTTTTAAAACATTTTTTTTCACTGCATAATTCCATACATGCTATTTTATAGGTTTGATGTCTTTATTCTAAAATGTAGAGAATAGTACAAATAAGCCTTTCTTTTGAGTAGGTATGTCCAAACTTGAGAGACAGCAACCCGGAAAGGCTAAGAATTTGTCTGAGCCCAACTTTTTCACAGAATTACTCGTTTTAAATATTCATAAAAAGAACGCAAAAATTTCCAAATGGCGTCCAATTGGGAAAGTTGTGGGTAGCTAAAATCTGTTTGCAGTGGTCCTTATTTCATACAAATCATTAGCACGATTCTGAAGCTGTGATATTTTAATATCAGACCATTAAAGTCCAATTTTTGTTTAAAACAATTATGGAAAATAGGATAAGCAAATTTTCAAACAAGAACTCAGTAGCAAATTTGTGGGAAATGAAAAGCCAGGCCTAGGGCACCACTGATTTTGAGTAGGACTTGGGTTCAGGAGACTCTCTGCTGTTTTTGCGTTTTTTTCTTTCTTTAGAAGTTTTCAAAAATGAGTGAAATATTCCTCAAGAGCCAGATTTGCCTGTCTGATGTTATTCAGCATGTTGAAGTTGCTTGTTTCTATTCTGAGAGGAAGTGTCTGTTTTTGCCTGCCTTGTACCCAGGCACTGGGTATTCCTAACATCAATCTTTATTCATATAGCACTGTTTTAGCTACAGGGTTTATGAAGTGCTTTACAGCTGTTTTAAAGAAAAGAACAAAAAAGAAAATAAGAAAGAAATAATGAAATACATGCATAATAAGTTATGTAATATGTGATATTTGTAGTCAAAATTGAACAATAATTAGTCGTATGTACTCAAAACCAGAGAAGCCCAAGTATACTTAATGCTAGTCTTTCCCAGATAAATGTCTGTCTAACATGGTTTCATTTTAAAAGTGTGTAACTTCATGGGACAAAATAGGTTCAAAGGTCTGTGTGACCTCAGCACCCATCTCTGTGCATTTGGAATGTAAACCTCTGTATCACCATGCATCGTCACGTTTGAAACTCTTAATTACATCATCTCTAGCAAACTGAGCTCTGTCTTATGTACAATACAATAATTTGAATGATTCTGTTTTTTTTTTTTTATTAAGGCTGCATATCTGAAAGTCTGACCTATATGTTTGAGCTATAGGAGGAATAAAACTCATGGACCTTTCAGCATGTAAGTCAACATTACTCTTTTTTTTCATATCCCTTTTATTATCACCACAAATGAGGCTGGTGTCTTGGCTGCCCCTGTTCTCCTCCATCCCTGTCCAGGCCCGGCTTGTACTGTAGCTCTCTCTCCGCTGGGCTCTACTTAGTCTGTGGTTGTTGGTCTCACCGGTTCACTGTCAGACTTGGTGAATTTCGAAACTGGTCATCTTCTGTTGAACTGCTTCCCCTGCCCGTTCTGTTTCTAGCAATTCTGCGTCTCATCTGATCTCCATTATATTTCATTTCTGATTCTGGGCTTGTCCTGTCCGGCTGGCTGCTCACCTGCTGTACATTTTCTTTGGGATTGTTGTCAGCTGGACAGTCATTGGCCAAGTCGTAGCTCATTTCAGCCATGCGAACCATTTTGTTCTGTCTTTGTCTATAGTCTTTCTCAGCTTCCACCACAAACTGAGAAGAGCACACTTGCTTTTTTGGACCCAAAGCATTTTCTTTTTTGGGGCCCTGCACCTTTGCACAACTTAAACCATGACTGATTTCTTTCTGCTACTTCCTTCTCTATCACAGAACTAATGCAACTGAAAAAGCTGAGCTGCTCTTTCTCCAGTGTCTTCTTTGAAATAGTCGCTAAGAATGAAATGTGAAGGTGAAATCGCTCTTTGTATAGAGAATCTTCCTTCTATGACATCACTGAACAGCCAATGATGTCATCTGCCATTCCATTAAGAACATAAGAAATTTACAAACGAGAGGTGGCCATTTGGCCCATTAAGCTCGTTTGCGGAGAATTCGACTAAGGCAGCAATATCCTTTTTAAAGGTAACATAAGATGACCAGAACTGCACACAGTATTCTAGGTGGGGTCTTACTAAGGAATTGTACAATCTTAGCATCACCTCCCATGACTTAAACTCCACACACCTAGAGATGTAACCCAGCAGCCTATTGGCCTTTATAATTGCTTCCCCACACTGGCGAGAATGGAACATGGCTTCCTGTCTGTTAACCAGGTTTCAATCCAAGCTGCTACAGTTCCTAAAATCCCTGCAGCTTTTGCATGTTTCCATGTCGTCGTGGGATTTCCTCCGGGTACTCCGGTTTCCCCCCACAGTCCAAAGACATGCTGAGGCTAATTGGAGTTACTAAATTGCCCGTA
>JAODJX010000119.1:3991268-4009822 GCA_026776945.1 Isichthys henryi | reverse complement strand
CACATGTGACCCAGGCGGAGACTCGAACCCAGGTCCCAGAGGTGTGAGGCAACAGTGCTAACCACTGCACCACCATGATAACCACTGCACCACCATGCCGCACCAGTGACTGAACACAATTTTTAAAATGATTATAACATTGTTTTCCACAGGGTTAAAGTTTCTGTGTCTCCATTTTAAGATGATTTGAAGTTAATTCATGTTTATTTTCTTATCTCTAAACCTGGGGCATATATGAAGCCATCCATCCATTTTCCAAACCGATTATCCTTCTGGGTCACGGGGGGCTATATGTGAAGTCACTCATCAGGAATTCAAACGTTAAACATTAATCCATGTCTTTCTTCTTTTGAGAATTACAAACCCTTTCACTCACTCAGCATAGTTATGGATGATCCTGAGCATTTAATATTCAGGAACTGCCAGTGATTATACACTTGCCAGTAAAAACTGAACCTAAGTGACAGGTCCAACCTGTTTATTAAAGGCCCATGAGGTTGATAAGTGTGGTGTAAAATGTGTTTCCGATACCTAATCTCATTTACCTAGGTGATAAAAGAAAAAAGGGAGAAATTAGAAATATTTCAAGTTTTGACTTTCATAGCTACTTTCAAATCCCATGAAGATATTTTAGATTGTGAAAGGAAAAAGTCCTTTTTTAAAATTTTACATGGACAGTGCTTAAGATAAAAATTCGCGAATTTATGCGAACAAACGTTTCAGTCGACACTCTGTTTACAAGAAGCACCAGCAGCACAGCTGACCAGTCAACACGGGGAGGCGCTAAAGCCACGCGCCAGAGCTTCGTTCGCGCTTCGTCTGCGATGAGGCCTATTCAATACCGACTGTGTGAGATTGTTCACTTGTGACATTTCTGAACGTATTACTTTAACTGGTGTGTAAGCAAAATTAAGAAATAAAGCATGTGTTTTTACCAACCCGGAGGTGTGCCTTTTTCAAAAACGACTGAAATTAAACGTCAAGTCAGTCGTCATTCTGGTGAAGAGGAAAACTTTCTCGAGAAAGAAACGAAGCTCATCAGTAGGCTGTCATCAGGAATGTATATAAATCAGAACCTCGAAGGTAGCCTGGACACATCGAAGCACAGCAGACTCCACAGAAAAGTTCTCTCTCCTTATGTCTGTATAGTCCCCCCCCCACCCTGTTCTTTTTACTTGCTAGACTGACACCTTGATAGCAGTTCCCTTTTGAGACAATCGCACTCATACTGTGCTTCCCAGCCTATATGTTGTCAGGGCTTCTACCGTAAGAGATGGTTGTGATGTTGTTTTGTAATATTTGTTTTGCCTTTATTTCATTGGTTGTATATGTGGTATTTTTTTATGTGTGTCTAGTTACATTTACTGAAGTATACGTAAAAATGCGGGCTGTTAGCTATACATTGTTACAAATTACATTAATCTTGCATGATAACAATTTCCAGGGCCTGTTCGTAGCTCTTTTGAAAAATATGATAATCTGCGATATTATTTATAGTGAAACATTTTGAACTGGCTTATATTTTCATGAAGATATTGGTCTATTATTTAAAAAACTCGCTAAAATGCAGCTGTCTTAAAGGTCTGCTAAGTAAAATATATTTTACTTATGTTGTTATTATTATTAATATTGTTATTGATGGTAATACTGATTATAATATTCGTTTTCATATTTTGGATTGGATGTTGCGTATCTGAAATGTCCCATTTGCGGATAATATGACTAACACAAAATTCGTTTTTCGAGTATCGCCATTTGCCCTCACTTAAATTTTAAATTTCTATATTCAAAACTCTCCGTCTTGACTATAGGCGTGCAGCCTTCGATATGGAACAAATTTTTACTTTTAAAGTATTTAACCGATAAATTAGTCGTTGGTATACTTTGTCATTCTTGGCAAAAAAAGCTTTGTTGTAGTATAAAAATAAATTGACGGCGTGTTACGCAGTGTTGTAAAGTCTTTTGGAAATGATTTTTTTAATAATCTTGTACTGCCGTTCAAATCTCTCTGCGTATTATATTATTACAGTAAAATATACAAGGACCACAAACAAACAAAATGACAGATATTATTCGTCTACATCACATTATTATCGAAAACTGCGCCAGGTGAAAAGTATATTTCAGAAAAATTGCCATTTAATTATCTATGCGTTGTACCTACATCGGGATAACTCCATCATTTTTATTAAATAATGCAATAATATATAGTATTCTGTATAGTTACGTAAATTTACAGTTACAGTAATGAATAATCATATTGTCAATGACATTATATTATGATAAAGCATTGAATTGACAATTAATGCAAATTAATTGAAACAGCGCAATAAATCGGGATTTAACTGCGAACAATCCCCAGTTCCCAACTGATTCACGGATATTCAAGTGTATTTTTAAAATTATGCAATGAACGTTCGTCACTAATTAGCAAGAAAAACTGTATTTTTCAAAGAATTGACAAATGTTGAATTGACACCGTCGATATCGTTTTATTGGTTGGTGTGATTATGAGTCTAGAAGCGGCGCAGTTTCTATCCAAAGAAACGCGTCTGGCGGCAATAGGAGGGAAAGAAAAACATTATATTCTTTAAAATGAGCCTGAATTATCGGAAATATTAAATTCTTTTACGATATACTATCCTTAGCCATGCAGTTTAAACCCCACCCCCAAGCTCTATAGTTCAGTGTGCAATTTTGTTTTTTGTCCTATATCCTCTGGGCGGCGATCAGTCAAACATACCGCTTTGAGTGTAGCGTACACTCCTGCAGACCCCTAGCCGCCTTCCGTGTAATAAAATCCACTGAGATATCATCTAAGGCGCCAGGTGAGCAATAGAAAGAGCAATCGAGATTGTGTCGTGTTTACTTCTCCTCCCCAGCCTAGCGCCGCAACTGTTACACATTAACATACTACATACAAATAAAGATTTACTGTTGATAAACAAATTACTCCAGGCGAAACCAGCTAGGCGTTAAAGATGATTTTTACATTTTGAATCTCCTCATATCCGTTTCTCTTATTCAGCTATAAACATTTGGAATGACTAGGCATCTGAAAAATGCCCCTGCTTATAGAATTCCAGGTTGCGCATTACGTTTAAAAGTAATGAAACGTAACACATCTTTCTAAAATGGTCATCCTCAGCTAGTTTCTCTGAAGAAAATTTGCATACTCACCTGACAGAATGATTCGGCCTGGGATAGCCTAAATGGCTTTACCTTCATCCATAGTAATATCAGAATTGCATAGTTATCGTTTTATCTCATATTACTCATTAATTGGCCACTCTTTGTTCTCGATATAAAGTAAGGAAGAAAGCAGTGCTACTTAATTTCAAAATAGTCCTGCTTATAACCACTGCTGTCATCAGCACTGTTCCAAGAATGTCAGCTGATAGTTTGTTTGTTATTTTAACAGGACCTTTATGATAAAACTGGTCTTTGGATGTGCAAAGAAAGTATTAACTGCCTCCAGGATGTAATCAGTGAGAAAAATAAATGCAATGTTCAATAGTTTATTGAAACCTTCAAGAAACATTTTCAATGTTGTCAACTAAACCAATCAAAATATTGAGTACTACAGAACCTAAAGGACAACTTTAACACATTAAACTTTTATACAATAAAAAATATTCAGCAATTTTACTTCCAAGCTGCGACATATTTTAAGAAAATTTGTTTAGGTCTTGACACACACTAAAAAGATAAATGGTTAAAGATTTTTTTTTTCTCAAGTAAACTGATGCACTGTGTTGTCAGCTTGCTTGACGATAGCACTTTAAACTCCATTAAAGATAAAAGGATGGCACATGTTCAGTTCTGCTTAGACAACTGGAGGCTGAAGGTGAGGCATAAGCAGTGGTCAGCACACAGGTTACTATGGGTGAAATGGAGATGACTGAAACACACCATTAAACAAGTGTATCAACAATAAATTAAAGAAATTATGAACCTCAGACTTCTAATCCATTATATTTACACTTAATACCAAATAATTACATAAATATTTTGATATATAATATATATTTACATTTATAGTTCATGTTACTGTAGTTTTCTTTAATATCTTTTCTTCTTCCTGTCCCCTTTGAAATGAAAGGTTTGGTGATTTGAACTGATTGCAAGGGGGATCTAATTACTTTTACGTTTGCTTTTAGGTTAGTTTTATAGTGTTTCGAAATACACACCTATAATTTTAATTTTGCTTATCTTAAAAGAATTTAAATTAAAAAGTCCCCTGAACTGAACCAACATATAAGGTGGGTGTTTTACAGGGGAAGTTTGCAGATTGTGGAGCATGCAACATCTCTTCTCACCTCACACACAGGACTAAATTAAGTTTATCAACCATAGCAGACTGTATACTGTATGGGTATATACTTAAAACAATTCTCACCACTTCAGGGTATGTATTAAATTTCTAGCCCAGCGACTCGGCATATAAAATATAGATAGGACGTAGCAGCGGCTTAATCGGTTTATGGTTCTAATTCTCAGTATCCTTTCAGTTTCAATACTTGCGTGGTATAGTCAAATAAACAACACGGTCAAAGTTCTTCAGTTTTAACATGACAGAAATAGAGTTATCAGTTCTTTACAAACAAAGTGCATTTTAAAAATCGAAACAGGTCCATAGGTCTGCAATCCACACCTGCATTTGCATGACAGATATCATAATCATCCTAATCACCACCTGTCACATCAGCATCATCTTTCACGTAATTCTTAACATCGCCAGCATTAAAGATTTTGCCGGTTGGCAGTCTTGTTTCGCTCGTCTTGTTTCGCTTGTCTTGTTTCACTCTGTCCTGCTGCACTCTATGGGGATAAACTCCGAGGCCTACTTTGTTTTGAATCCAGTCCGCTCACCAGACGCTGGATGCTCTGCAACTCGCTGGCGGAGTCCTTTGTGGAACAAGTCTTTGGAGACAGGGAGATGGAACCAGATGACAAGGCTGAGGACCTGCCGTTAGCCTCCGACGCAGAGTCCAGCGTCGTCAATGCCGGACTAGCCGCCATGCCGTTGCCCTTCAGCTCCATGGCGGTACTGTCCATAGGGATCAGGCCTGGTGTGTGTGGGGAGCTGTCCGGCACACCAATGGGGAGCTGGTAGGGGCTGTACCTGAGGCGAGGGCGCATGGCGCTCAGAAAGGGGTGCCGGTGGACCGAGGATGAGGCTGCAGAAGAAGCTGCCGCAGCTGCTGCCATATAGGTGTAGGGATATGGGAAAAGACTGCCGAATGGAGACATGGCCAGGCTCTGCAGGCGAAGTGAATGAGGGGAGGACATTAACATCAGACCCCAAGCTACTGATTGGCTGACATTGTCTAACGCAACCCTAATATTTGTCCGTTGCCATTTTCATTCCATTTCCTGTCTCAACACCTCATCTGTAAAAGTTCCAAGAACTCAGCGAGTCCAAAATATTTTTAAAATTCATGTTGAGAAAGTGTAATATGCCCTTGCTAAAATGGTGCTTATATTTTAGGCAAGCTAGAGGCATGACTTGGAGTTGTACAGTTACAATGGCATGGAGGCATGCCAGTAAATACATTTTATATGCTTAAATAAGTTATACTTAAGTATTCCTTATATGGGACATATGCCATTTTTAAAGTAAATATTTTTATTTCATAGTACACAGTTTATTTCTACAATATATAAACAAGATCCTTTTCTTAATCTACAGAAAAATCAGCTGCGCTTAATAAGAGTGTGAATATTCTCGTTGTTAAACTAAAGCTAATCATTTTGCAGATTAGTCCTATAAGAATAATTCAATAAACAGCATATTAAAAAGCATTGTTAGCTTCATTTTCTCGTACATGAGCATGGGTTCGAATTCTGTTTGTGTCACCAAACCCTTTTCAATTGAGAGTATCATTACAGTGCATTTAGAACAAGCAGTTACAACCTGTTTAATGAAACTTATCTCTTAAACAATTTACTTATTCCGTGGTCACATTGCATGTACTAGTTTTTTTTTTCTTTTCAAATCTACTGATTGTTTTAACATGTGTATCATTGCTTTTTGAACTTAGCTGAGAAGTTTGGAAACTAATCTTTTCCTGCAGATCATTTACTGGAGTAACGTAAAATTATACTAGAAAGACCATTTAGTTAAATATTTATTCCATATCGCATAATCCAAAGCAATGTTATATAAATTTTCATTCAGGCACATTACTTAAATCCGACAAACAACCAAACAAAATAATGTTTGTAGTAGTCATTAATTAGGTGAATGAAACTGGTTTTACCTGTGATGCCAAAACTTGTTGCTGTAAATGAAAAGGCAGTCCTGAAGATCCTGTTAGGCCCGGAGGGGACGACGAGATACTGGTTGTGTCGATGGTGTTAACCCCACCTGAGGACACTGCAGCTAGTAAAGGGACCATGCCAGCAGCAGCCATGTTGGAAAAAGCACTTCCGATGTTGAACTGACTGGGATGCAGAAGGAAAGGATGGGTACCACCCAAATGGTTAAAAAACTGCTGGCCACCCAAGCCTGGTGGAAATCCAAAATTATGCAAGTGGCCTTGGTTTAAATGTGGGCTACAGTCCGTCTGAACAGTCAGTGGCGTGTATTTTTCCTTACTCAGGGATCGGCACTCGTCTAGTTTTGGTGGATCGCGCACTGAAGTCTTGAAGTCATCACCAGAGCTTGTAGTACTGGAAATGATGGTGACAGGACTTTGCCTGGAGTCTGCAGGGCTTTTCACAGTCCTCGTGGCCTCCTCTCCCACAAGAATTGCGGAGTCATTGTTGGCAAACAGGTGATCTTTGGTAGGGCTTGACACATGCTCCTTCGCATTCTCTGTGCTGGTAGATATTTTCCCAGATTCCTGTCCATCGTGTAAGTTTCCATCTTTGCTCCCATCGTCGCTGTCATCGTCACTCTCACAGAAATCTGTAAGAAAATAAAAATACTTATGTTAAAGCTCATAACAATTATCTTTATAAACACATATTGGCAATAACACAAGTAGTGTATAAATGCAGGAAGTTCAACTTATGGCATTGTTTATTAAGATTATATACAAACATATTTGTTTGTCTGCAAGATGAACTTTTTTTGTGAAATATTGAAATCTCTGATTTTGGAGAAGCTCAAAATCAAAAGCTTAAATCAATCTGCAAGTACCAAATTCCAGGAGGAAACCATAAGGAAACGTACATGAAACACGTAAAAAAAAAAAACACAAATGTATCATTTTAATAGAATTTATCGCAATCGTTTTTAAGCCTAAGTTACATTTTAAAATAATATTTCAAATCCTTGCTGTGCTGCGGGTAAACAAATCATATGTTCTGTCTGTAACTCCATATTTCCACTAATTTACATTTAATAGGAAAGTAGGAAAATCTAATGGTTTACCTTTAATACTCGGTGGTCCTACAGTGGACACCGCTGCAACCTGTTCCCCCGAAGAGTCGTCCGACGTTCCTACTTCTTTTTTCTGTTGCTCCTCGTAAGATCTTATAGACTGCAGAGCTAATTGCTTCCTGTAGATATAATATGTTCCGTCATTAAGTAACCGTACTTAACTTGAATGATAATCTTATATTTTTCATTGTAATTTTAATATGTAGAGAAATAAACTTAATTCGTAAATTACTGATATTTTAAAAAGTAAATAATCTGACAGGAAGAATCCTTCCAACATTGAGTATAATATTGACTTTTGCCATTTTGAGTCTATTACAATAAGTAACGGCAAGAATATTACGAATCGCAAGTAAAGCGGCATCACTCGATTTATTCGTTCTGCGAGATATTACATTTGAAAACCAATATATTTTATGTGTAACTTATTTCCAAAAACTGTGTCCGCTTAAGATAATTTATGATTTTGAAAATGTTTCTGTGAAATGGACCATTTTTACCTTAAACTATAGCTCGAGTAAGGAGCCCACTGACACTTCTATCGTTTCAGAACACGAGATAACGAGATGTTCATTATAAATTATCTTTTTTGTGAGTTTAAAGAAAACCACCATAATAACTATGCTGCTTTGTAATTAAATATACACATTCGCAAACGAATTGGTTAACGTCGGCAGTCCACGGGTACATCTGAACGACGAAATACGTTATACTCAAAATCAACTCAATCAACTGACCTAATAAACATTGGTGAAACTGGTCAAGTTTAAATCAAGGTGACATGTTCAATTTTAAGTGTTAATTTCTTCAGAGTGTTCCAAAATGCGGCGCGCGCTCTTTTTCTGTTTGCTAAAACCGAGGGTTAAAACGAAGGCGTCTGGATTCAGTCAGTGCCAGACGACGTGTTCCTCAAGCCGACCTCCTCCAAAATATATTATCGGACTTAAGTATGGTTTTGCAATCGTACTCATACAGATGAGATTTATGATTTTCCCTTGCACTCTGTGTTTGAGGGATAAAATCTCACACGCTTAGTGCTCTACTCCACTAAGAGTTTTTATATCATACACTTGATCAAATATTGTTTTGATCAGAGTAGGGTTTCGTCGAAACATTAAGAATTTAATATAGACTAACTAAACTTTTTATATAAGTGAATGCATTTTACGTATAAGTACATTATATAAAACCGGTCACGTTTAAAATACTATCACGACCTCGCTTATGAGCGTATTGGTTCCGCTTTACCTTTTTTCTCTTCTTCCATTGCCGGTGTCACGGAACCCCTTCGCAAATGGATTATTGTCGATTTTCAGTTGCGTGATCTAAAACGAACGGTAAAAGGTCATTGATAAACTAATAAATGTAAACAGATGTTATTCAGAAGCCGTTATTCAGAATCCAGGTTTTCACAGTAAATAAAAGATTGCATTAACGACCATAGCATTTACCTAAGCTATTTAAAGCACAAAGACCTAACACGTTTTAAAAATAATAAATAACTGCATCTTCGTTATTTAGCAGAAATATGGAAAATAAGTCGCGTAATAACTGGTATGTAGATTCCTGCACAAGTTGTGTCTAACTTCGGCAGTTTTGTTGTGAAGTGCTGCTAGGCCTATAGATAGGCAATAGAAACGAAAACTGCGCGGTTGTTTTAATTTTAATCTCAGCCATATCTTAAACTTTTGATCGCGGTGTTCTAAATTTATAAATGGTGATTTTCGGATATTATTTATTAAATGCTTCATGTAATTAATAATCTTTCTTGACTTTTTTGGCAAATATTGAAACAGTAGTGACGTTATTTTCTTTGTGAGGAAATATTTCCAGTTTATAATATTGAAAAGAATTAATTTCTGGTGTCTTAAAGTGTAATTCCATTTTTAAATATACATCGCACGCGTGTGAGTGATGAGGCCATTTTGAATTTGGGAGAATTTCATTCGATACAGAAAAACGAACCGCCCAAAATTTACGCGATTCTTCTTCTAATTTGCCTGCACCACAAAGACCATGTTTCCATCAAGCAGTCGTTTTTGTTTGTTGTGAAATGAACTATTTGTCAGCGTCTCCAAAGCTCGCGCCAGAGTGCTCACGTGCACGCGCACGCGTGGGCGTGTGTGCAATAGCGATAAAGTGAGTCGATGTCAGAATACCAACACTGACACAAACACGAGTAACTAAATCATTGTTCCGTTACGATTATACGTATAATTATAATTGTCCGGCAGACACAATACTGCAGTGATCCGTTCGGGATCGTTTCATATTCATGCTGTACCTACTGTCCATACTTTTCATTTTAAGTAAAATAATAATCATAATATTAATAAATAATAATAATATACGACAAAAAACACTACATGGAATTTTGCAATCTCTAGAAGAAAAAGATGCTCCAATAAAAATGGACTATCCATATGTCAAAGATGAGGATAACGATGTTGCATGAATAAAGCTGAAAACTTATCTGTAATTTTACTTGCATTCCGAGTAAAGCATGACTTGAACATATTGTGCGAAATGGTTTAATAATGTTAAGACGTACCTTATCATTTTGGTAGGCAGTTACAGCAATGAAATCGGTTTCGGGGAAAACGTAGGTTCTGAATGTACTGTAGGGTAGTTTGAGAATATCGTTGGCTCGTACGATGTGAAACCTGGGCTGGTATTTGTGCATGGAGTTCAGAATGGTCTGCAAAAGGAAACAAGTCTGGATTTAAAAACAAACTTTGATTTCCGCCGGTGTACATTTTGTCCTTAAGCCTTTAATTATTTTTCAGATAATTAGCCTATCTTGAATAGATATCTGGGAGATCTGTGGCCATATTATAAAAGGCAACGAGGTTTTATCTTAATGTTACCATGTTTAGGTTCTTATGGGCCCGATCGTATAGCCTATTTTAATCACACTTATTCGTTTTTAATAAGTACTTTGAAACTAAGCAATAATATGCATAAATTGGGAAAAGGGTGAACAATTAGTCAGCAGCACTGTGTTCTGCCAATTTAAAGAGAATAAACGCATTTAAATCATATGCGCAATACACAAAAATATTTCAACTTACAAATCCATGCTTGTCAGAGATATTATTCGTCAGCTTAAGTTTGTGAAAGTTGACGACTTTTGACATCCACTGCTCGCCTGTGGCCGGGCTGTCTGGGTGAATGTACATCCTCTTTGGCATTTCGGGGTCGGCCTTCCCTGCCACCATCCAGCGCGAGTTGTGAAATTTATACCTGCAGTCGTCGGCCGCTACGATGTCCATCAGCAAAATGTACTTAGCTTTCTTGTCCAAGCCGGTACACCTCACTTTGAACGGGGGGAACATTCTCCTGGTGAACGTGTTAATAATATAGGTTAAGCACGTTTAATTTTGCTCTTATACGAGTTGTGTTTCGTTCGATGCAATAAATTTACAAACACAAGGCCTAATAAGGTGGATGTGTTATTCTTAACTCTTACACAGGTCATTCTACTTAAATATAGCACAAATATATTGAACAACAGTACAATGACTGGCCAAGATACTCGCAGAAATTACAATAAAAATAGATACAGTATACATGTATAATTCGAGGTCCGTAGTATTACGATAATACTCCATATTAGCGTTTTATAACAATTTAGGCGTTTAGAACTGCAGGCCAAAGAACACTCAGGGAAAAGTACAAGATACGTCAGTCCTATTATTGTTTCTGCTTTTATGTTCTTGTAATCACCAATTTTGCCGTAAAATAAGTTAAACAATCACTAGAAGTGCCGATATATGAATTTATATTGAGTTGCGATACATTTAATCTGCTGTAAAGATTATTTGCATGACATCATGCCGAAGATTTTTTATAGTGAATTCTAGAAACGAAAAAGTGTATTCTGCCAAATTCTGTAAAGCGCATGACGATACTTTATTATTTATTATTATTATTTATTATTATAGATATGATAAAAAAATAGTGGTTCCACCAGGCAAGAAACGAACACCTTTTATCATTATTAATTATCATTCACTATTTCTTGAAATTAATACTTTAACAAATACACTACACACGGCCATTTATAAAATATACGTCATTTACGTTTTGCTCACCTTCCTGACTTCGTGATAACCATTTCAGTTCCGCTCTTGTGGAACTGTTCCCAAAGTTCCTTAGCTTCTAGGTGCACTTTTGGGTCATCTTCGACCTCCTCTTCAGGTTCCAACGTTTTGAGAGGCCTGAGATGGGTAGCGGCAGCCTGGTGCCCCAGCGAAGAGAAGTGAAGGCCGTTTTCGGCTGCGCCCATCAGCTGATCCATGATTGGCTTCCCCAGCGCACCCGGTAGAGAGAGGGAACCGGCTGGAGGCAGCGCCAGGGCCGGGAAGAATGGAGGCTGGTGACCTAGCATTGCACTCATGGCGAAATCCGGACTCCGGTGAGGTAAAAACGGATGGTATGCCATGTTTGTTCTTGGAATAACTGGATCTCTCATCGGGAAGCTCATCCACTTTGCAAAAGGATTCCAGATGTATCGACGCTTGAGAGGGTAATACGCGGGGCTCTAACTAAGCATTCTCTCGTCAGTTTCAGTTTCAAAAATATTCAACCAATATCAAAACGCATCTGATTATGTGGCGAATAAGAACTAAAAACCGTCTGTGTAATTCCAAGCTTGCAGAGTGATCAGTTACAGATATGATCCAGAACAGATTGTTGTGAGGAGAAGCTTTTTCCAAGGATTTTATGCGTGGTTTGTCATCAGTAGTAGCTAGTCCACGGCGGAACAGTTTTAATGAAAAAACGTTGAATCACGGTTATTTCTTTGGGTTATTCTCGGTTCCCTTTTGTAGTCTTGCAAGTGGCATTCCTTTAAAATGCATTTATATGCTCGGACCCATTCTATCCTCGCAAGTGAAGTGTTGAAATGTTTCGATTGCGTGGATTTTCTCTCCTTTCGTATTTAGCACACACCTTCAAGCACATGTAAACACTTTCTCTGTTTCGTAGAAATACGCACACACATTTCAGAAAAGTAGAAAAATGAGTCCGGATGAAGGCAGCGAGGAGACTTGATCTCCGCACCAAGAAATTCCCTACGCCTCTGTGCCCCGTAGGCTCCGAACAGTTTGGATGTGTTGCATGTTGCGAGAAGCCGGACCCACTTGATTGGTTCTTTGACGCTTTCGGACCAATTGTGTGGCTTTGTAGGCGTGGTTTTAACGGGTCTAGTGGAGGGGACAGACTTGAGTGTTGGAAACTGCAGTGTTGCAGCGAGGAAGCTTCGCTATATCAGTCAGATTAGTGACAATGTGTCAATATCATAAAGGGCTAGGAGTGGTCGGTCTATCAGACCTAGCAAATGGAAACTCACGCGAGCCTTCGTGACTTATTCCTATGGAAAATATCTTATGTAGATCGCAGGGCATTCTCGAAGTTGCACCCCCCTGCCCAGTTATCGAGAAATCGTTGAATTCCTAGCACTTTTTCAGACCTGGTGTCAGCCTTTAAATCCGTGGGGTGAACATCGCTATAAAGGAGACGAAAAAAGTAATATTTTGAGCAGTCCTAAATCAAAATCATTTGTCCTTATTACTATGTAAAAATCAAAAAAGCTAAATAGTGCTATGATTACGTTTACCCATGATTATTATTAATCTGTATTTTTCTGTATAATTGCATTGGGCAACAACATATCGTTTGTGCGTTTTTGCTGCTAACGTTATTGTGACAGTAGCAAGGTAAATGCAAAGTTTAACGGAACTAAACGTAAATAGAAAACGTATTTCCTATTCAATTTGTCGTTAACGTAAGAAGCGGAAGGCAGTTGGTCTAAACGCGTATATAAAGTAATTGTTTGTGTTGTCTTACTACATTAAGTGATTGCGAGGATGGTAGTCTTTATGCCTCTGTTTTTGTCTATAAATGTCTCGAATCGCAGTATTATTTTATTGTTATTATTCCAAAGTCGCTCTCATGGTTTCATAGTATGCCTCCTATATGGCAGTGAGCTGGAACCTGATAGAGCACGATACTGGGAATGTGATTTCATTTATCAGGTTATGCTGTTCGATGGACGACGGCGTGTTTTATGGGCACCAGTTTCTCTATAGAAAGAGGCAAGGTTTATCACGGAGAGTTAAAACGGCGGCAGTTTGTAATTCAATTAAATCCGACCTGCCTTGACTGGACAAACATACAGCTGTGTTGACGGACCTTGCATATAGCGATCTTATTGCATATCACCTTCAACGGGGAAACGCAACACATTTCAAATTAAACCGCCAAAAGAATGAAATTTGTTTTGCATATATACCTGGGGGGGGACTAAAATCACTTTTGAGTTACAAAAATATTTAATGCAATTTAAAGAGACAGTTATATATACACCTAAGTACATAAGGCAAATTACAGGAAAGCTTGCGTTGTGGTTTTGTGAAGCAACTTTACAAAGAATCTTTTCATGAACACTTCATGGCGACGTATAGCTCTGTCTTCGCCACTTGTGGGTCACGACGTTACTCCTCTAGGAAGGTCTACAGGCGTCGAGCCTATCTCTGTGAGATTATAGCTGGCATTTATTTGTTTAAAGCCTTTCTGTGTGGACATATCGTCTCCCACGGTGAGTCACCAGAAGCGTCTCCGTCCCGTTCTCACTACAATGTGCCTGCATGCTAGTGTGATGATGCGGAGACCAGAAGTGCAATAAAACACGTTTTTAGATATCAAGGAGAGCACTTAAAAGGAAAAGGCCCTCAACACTTCGCGCTGGTGACAATCTTTCGACTGAGGGTGTCTGATTCCTTGCCAGTGACGCTCAACTTTTACGCCAAAAATCTTATGTGCAAGGCCTTAATTAGCTTGCGTTGTCAGAGGTGAGGTGGACTGATAATTAAAATATGTTAAATAATTAACTAGATCAACTTCTCCCCCAAGATCTTCAGTTATTCATTGGATGGATGAAATCATAGAATGTATGTGTCGTTTTGCCTGTCTGTTATTGAACTGTTAATGCACTGGCTTTCGTCTTTTAAGACGCAAAAGTGCAAGTTGTTTGTTCAGCATATCACGGTCAATGCGTTTTAATATGTAACTCCTGTTTATTAGTCCTATACTCTGCATTAAAAGTGAGAAAACAATTGTGAGTGTCCTGTGGAGGAAAAGACAAACCGTACAAATTATTGTCCGTATCAGATTTTCCTGGGATCAGATGCAGCGATTTGTTAGACCATCCAGTCTTTCCCCGGCTGCCTCATGGGTGTGATAAATGCACACTGGCGCCGACTACGCAGTAGATAGTTAATTTGCAAGCACACAACAGGGAATCGGCGGTGGTCAACTGTCTTAGTTAAACATTGACTAAAGTACATTCGTGCAGTATCCTGTGTGTAACCTGTTCAGTATATCAAGATGCGCACTAATTTCAGAATCTGAGCAGCAGCGATTGCGTTTTTCAAATTATCAATGTTCTAATGGGAGGTTATCATAATTTTAAATAAGTAAACAGGAATATTTCATATTCCATTTACATTTATTTTACTCAACAGACGCTTTTATCCAAAGTGACGTACAAATTAGGCAAATATTACTCTTTCAATATTGACTGTTATTCGTCTATATCTAAGTCTTTTGTGTTGTTTACAATATTGCCCTTTTACTTGACGAGAAGATTGCAGTAGGAGCCTAATCGGAGTTTTGCCACGGTGTAACACATTTTTTTCACAACTCCCACTGGTTAAATATTTTTAAAGATCCTACATTAAGGAAAGCTTCGGTCAAATCAGTTTTTGTATGCATAAGCATTGTGTCAAATAGGCTCTTTGATGTAGCCTACACGTTTTCCTCGCAGGTGTGATTCAGTTTTACAATAGCTTCTAACTGTACTAAATTCGAAATATGTGTGTGAAAACGCGATTACACCTTTTGACCATGTGAATTTCGTTGCTAATTCAATGGCATTTTATATAAAAATGCCAGTTTATATAATCCCAATAAAGCGCTTTCTAACGTATAACCTTATCTGTTAATTGTGGCAGCACTGAAAATATATCTGTGCCATTATAAACGTCAGCAAAGGTGATTTTCCTGCTTTTTGTGACAAACCATGTAGTTTGAGAAGTGGCGATTTTGATCCAGGTGACGCCTTGGCAACCTTTGTGGTTTATAAGTGTGCTGTCTTGGCTACAGATCTTTCGCAGGCAGCATGTACCAATGTTTCACGTTGCTGTCATTCACATCCTATTTATCTGTTCTCGATTGCTGTACAGCAATATGACTTGTGTTTGGTTTAAATGTTTGTGTTTCTTGTTTCCCCTGAGCTGGAAGGTGCAAACGGTGCCATTCTGCCACTAACCGAATAACGGGTATCTGAAACACTAGGCATTTTGTCACCCGTGCTCCTCCTCAAGCTTCGAACCGATTTCTTGCACATTTCAACTCAACTGAAGGTGTCGCTAAACGGAAAGCACAGTAACACGGTTACGCTCGCAACAAATGTTTGAATTTAATCAAACCGCCTCAGTAAAATAGTCAATAAGCCGCATCATGTCTAACGGAGTTAGTGCTCTCACAAACATAACGGTGCAATAAAATACTGAGTCAAACAATTAATGGTAAGATTTGCAGAAGTCTTGTTTATGACGCGTATTAGTTGGACTTTCAATCCACATAATGCAGAACTAAGCGTTTTTTATTGTTACACCAAGCGGTTATTACTATAGATCGTTATTTATCTCAAAGACAACTCTCCTTCGGAAGATCCGTCATTGTGCATAAAGGGTCACTTCTGTTGTAGAATTAATTTTTAGATCTTCGGTCGCTCATTTATTTAGATACAGGTTATTTTATCGATGTGTATGCTCAGTGGTTATTAGCTAGTACATACAATAACTTATCATTTATAAGCAGGCATAAAGAAACATAAATGAAAACATAAGGAGTACTTGGAAGCTTTTATTAACTGTTAAGAACAGTAACCATGATTTTTTATGTTAACGCGCAGGTGTTACCAAAATAATCCGCTAGCAGTTTCATCCTTTGTACCCATATACGTCCTTATTCATTCTTCTTGGGGGATATTACATCTTTAGAGATAATCAAAGTAAGCACAATATTTTATGAGACTGGGGTAAATGCAAAATAAATTAGAGCATAAAGGTAAATTATTTGACGTGTAGTGTCATAAACACATAAAATTATGTGAAGTATATTTTCAGTCACTGTCTTGTATGCCGTAATAATTCAATAAGTTAACAACCCAGACAACACTATTACTTACTTTGCTTCCTGGCAATCTCAATAGAATATGACCTTTAGTACTTCTGTTTGATGAAGACTATCCTCCCTACCTATGAACTTCATTCAGATGTCTCCTGGAAACTGGTATGCAGTGGTGGTGGGCATACCGTGGATCAAACTAGTCCAGCTGTTTGGTTATTAAATCCCAGCCTGTTGCTCATGACATTGCATATGAGTAGGAACAGGCCGACAGTAACAGATGGGCAGCGATTTGCCGCTTTTTCAATAAACCAGTGATGCATGGGCGGTAATCTATGGTGATGTCATAACTTTCTTTCATCAGTTACCTGACAGCATTTCAGCATCACTGCCAGCAGTAAGGAATTTGTTGTCCATGTTAACACTACCAGGGCAGGGGATGTTCCTGTCAGTTGCCCAGGAAGGATGATTCTAGGGTTTGGCCCATAGGGGAGCTCAGCCCACAGAATGGTTGCCACTATCAATCTGAAGAAATAGGGAAAGCCCCCCAAAATAGGCTATGGGACTGCCTGTGCTGCCCAGAATAGTAATATTAGAAGAAAAAGTGGGCATTCATATATATATATATATATATATATATATAAACATCTAATATTTCAATACATATTTCATAATATAAATAGCTATGGAACTGTGGAATAGTCTAAATAAAAGCTGTGATTTAGGTTTTTTTTCTTGCACATTAGTGAACACATTTTTACATAAAGTAAGCGAATTAATTTTATACTACTGCTACTTTATCTGGAAGAACATTCCTGAGTGGAGCCTGATTAAGTGGTTGCTTACATAAAAAAGAGATGGGATGAGACTAGGTGAAGCTTCAGGTTAGTTTCCCATCATGTTCCGCAGTTCTAGTCATTTTTTCATTGCCTTTTTTCTTTTCTGCTACCACAGCACACTTGTTCTGAACTCCTGACGGACTTGATGGTGCCTCCTTGTTCCCTGCACCCATAGGAACACTTAGAAAGTTGAGGATTCTTTTGTTGAGGCAAATGATAATTCCTCAAATTGCAGACATTACTGGCTGGTTTGACTTTGTTTTTCAAATGGATTAATAAAGTTGCCGTTCCTTTTATCTTTTATCATTCTGTTCAATTCTCTTTTTTCTCTAGGTGTCTAAAAGTTCTAGCGTTAACTTGAAGTTGAATCCACTCAAAATGCCCCCAAAGTTTAGACAGAAACTGCAGCTGGCAGGTATTAGTGGTATTCTTTGTCATGCCTTATACAACATGGAAAACGCTTGGTGTTCGGTGTGCAATGGTGAGGTGAGGCAACGCCTCCTCGGATCAAACAAGCGATGGTTAATAGAAAATGGAGTCTCCATGAATATGTTTTCAAACAAACTTAAATGAAATAATTTTCAAACAAATTTAAATGAAACAAAGGTTTGATCCACTGCAGTCAACAGCTGTGTAGCAGAAATGAAATCCTGAAGTACAATCGCAGTTTCCAGCAAATTAGTAGATGAAACATCAGGTTACAGATGGAAAGAAATGCAAGGCACAAGCCTGTCAGTCTTTTGAATTGATACACTTGTTTGAGAGAAAAAAACTGCATTTCTGTGTTTCATATTTCTGGGGCGAATCAAAGCGAAAGGCAAAGACAGTTCTGATGTATGCAATGGTTTCAGACAAACGTTGAAACTGGAAAAATCAAGCAAAATATCCTACCAGTCATATGAGAACAAGTGATATGTTATTAATATAACATATGTAAATACAACTGTCTTGTGATTATCGCTGTTGTTTTGTTTTGGCAGAAAACTTCTGTTCCGTTGTGAAAATTGTCATGTGTCTTTCTTGGGGGGGGGGGGGGGGTAACTTTAATAATTACATTCAGCATTTTTATCAAATAGTAAACCCCTACTGGCATGAAGATGGCTCATTCACAGATGCGTAAGAAAAACATT
>JAODJX010000119.1:3960550-3986238 GCA_026776945.1 Isichthys henryi | reverse complement strand
CCCCCCCCCCCCCGCCCCCCCCGCGCGCCCCCCAACCCCCCCCCCCCCCCACCCGTTATAGAATACCCTAACCTTTATTGTTGTTTGTGTGGTTGGGGGGGGGGGGGCCCCCCCCACCCAACTCAGTAAAAACTGCGGGTTTATCCTAATTTCAGGTCTTTTCTCCATAAGCCAGAAATGAATAAAAACTCAGTTGTGGTTGTCAGCTAACATTTGTATTTCATTCGTGCATGTTTAATATGAAGAGGTGTGTGTGTGCGTGCGCGCGCGCGATGAAGTCTATCCACCAAAAATAATTGCCCAGACACAATAGTCCGACGCTCTTTGCGTTTGCACTGTGACTTCAAGCGGCTTCCACAATGCATTGTGATAATATTTCGAATCAATGCATTTTCTTATTGCAGTGACAAACAGGCTATCTTGTGTATCATTTTCATTTAAAAATGACTATAGCTTATTGCTTGTATTATTTCGAGAACGACGTGACGCTGCGTGAACTAAAAATGCGGGTATAGGTGTAGTAACATTTACGATTATATGTGTTGCTTTCGCTGTAAGTATTACGATGCAGCAAAATTTACATAAAAAATAAGCGTTCCGTCCAAACGCGACTGCATGACATGACATGAAAACCGCTGCGATACTATGTATTACGTAGTGCACACATTCGCACTGCCCAGTTGCGTTTGAAATACTGGTGAATTTTAGAAAGAGAAAAACAAACGCCATGCAAAAAATAATAAGCAGTAAACTGCCGCGACACTTACCTGGACAAGCGGTGGGAAAATGAGATAAGTAGTAAATGGTGGGGTAAGTGTTGTGATTTATTCCAGTTCCCTCCAGATGTTAGGCATAAAGTCGTTTTTAAAGTAATGACGAGGAGCGTTTGAACGTTAGTTGAACTTGGTTGGGCTATTGCTGAGGGTCTGATAGATCTTCTAGAATGAAAGGGCATGGAAAAAGGACTACAACTCCCATTTGAACATATTTCAAGTGGTCTAACGCTGCGTCTAAATATCGTAATATGTGTTTTACACGTGAACACATTTTGTACACTGCAATAAGGGTGTCAGAAAATATTAATGTATGTTACATGATGAAGGACTAGGTTACTAAAATGTCAAAGTATACTTAATTTAAATAATCCGTGAATACAGTAAAGCCAGGAATTTGAACAAATCAAAACTTTTTTTAAAAATTATTTTTATGTAACTCAGATTAATTAATGTGAAGTGTAAGGCTATATGACTGAAATACAAGGTCATATCTATGCTCACACAACACATACAATTTCGCATGGATTTCATACAATAACATTTATTTATACGTGAAGTGATTATTCTACGGGAAGCTTATTGCAGACTGATCATACAGAATTTTTTTGCAGGGAACGTACTTATTCTAACAACTTTCAATTCTGATTTTTTCTATTTTTAGATTGTTATTAAAGAAGGCAAAGATTCTATGTATAGGCGTATATATTGTCGAATATTTAAAATGACTCTACTGCTTAATATCAACTACTTCAGGTAGATTAAAAGAGATACTTTACCTGCAGTACTTTCATCTGGTATAGCACGTGTTAGGCGAGAGAAATGTATTGCTGTCGTAATCATTATTTGATATAGACTAGCCTATAACCTACGGAAGTAAAGAGATGGCCACAACACAATTTTTAATGACGTGGTATGTAAAATGGCTTCTTTCATGATTAAACGTATTATATTTCACACTGGGAGGATAAACATTTATCTTGTTTGCATTTAATCTATATTGCAATTGTGTATGTTGTTGCTAGAAAGAATAGGTGCATATACGTTTAGATTATATTTCCCAGCACCCTTACCGACGTGATTACGTAAATAAATTCATCGTACATTATTTTCACCTAAACATTAATACAAATGTATAACGTTAGATTTTCTGGTCTGGGAAAATTTGAAAATAATTATTAATGGAGGTGATCATTAATGAATATTAATGTGTGTACATTAGTTTTTTTTATATAGGATTTAATGGATTACCTATTGCTCTACCTTAAGTAAAGAATACCCATACCACAGTACCTAAGGCAACAGTTTCTCAGTCCTAACTTTTGCAATTTGTTCAAATACACTTAAATTAGTTTAAATAATGGCATTTTTATATTATCTATAGGAAAAGATTGAGAATTATTTAATCAAAGCTACGCACATTTATTTTACATGCGTCGCAGTGAATGTGGCATCTTGATTCTTCATACCTGAAAATTCAAAATTCAAGTACTCCACTTAAAATCTGATTTTGAATAATTTTGCTTTTCGGAACCAAAGCAGTGAAAAGCTCATAACCTCTCTACTTTAGGGCAATCTTTTAATTGCATCCATAGCCCACAGGAAAGCCATAGCCTAGACCTTCACAAAAATCTTTGGCAGCCAACTGTGGCCTGTGACCTATGGCACAGATTACATTGTCCTGTGAGTGAGGTGGGATTCCAGTTAATTAGTTGAGAAATGAATAAAGCGAGACATTATATGATTTGTCTCAGGGCCCCTGTTTGTTAGTGGGGATTTGGGATAGATCAGCTTTTGTGAGCTACAAATTAGATGTGAGTAGCGTAGTGCCGATGTACAGTGTTGTTTGGTGAAATGGCAGCACACAGCTCCGGTCCAAACTTGGAGGGCCGCGTCATCTCAGGACCTCATTATCTCATGTCTGTAACCATCTTTGGGGAACAATCCTTAATGAAGAGTGGCATAGGTATGCGGAGTTCTGCTGAGACTGTGCGTTGGTCACGGACTGGGCCTCACACACTTCTCTCTCTCTCTCTCTCTCTCCCCTCTTTGTGCCTTTCTCTTCTTCACCCATATTGCTTTTTGTCAAATGTGACGGGGTGTGGCTTGGTTCTATAGCTACATGCTTCCGCCTTTTTTGTCACACAGGACAGAGTGACTACAAATGGATGGAAGGAAGAAGTGATTAAATACGATTCTGCTGCTAGCTGGGGTTTAACACCAGTATAGCTGTTATAGCCCCTTCATTAGTGAACTTAGTCTTGTGGATTATAAACTGTTCAGGCTTTAACAAACACTTATATGACTCTACACAAGTATGTTCATCCTATTGCATCGTAAATCCTCAGGATCTGAAATACATTCCCCGTGTCATTTAAGCATCATCAAGAACAAATGGACAGATATTATTTATTTGCACATAAGATTCCTCACTCTGACCCTCACCTGGACGAGAGAAACGAAAAACGGATCGGTGGGTGGATGGCTGGGTGAATATATTTATTTATTCAGGATTCCAGCACAAATCATTAAAAACAGCCTACCAGGGGGTCGCGAGGATAAGCCTTTTCAGCACGCGTGTTTAGCAGAGTGAAAAGTTCTAGGTTTTCTGTATAGCTTACTGGCAGATTCATTTTGATACCCTTACCTGAATTACAGTGATGTGTAGCATAACATAAGCACGCCGCCTGCTTGTTGATGTTCAGTTTGCTCACACTGCCGATACCTTTGGCGCACTTTTAAAAAATAACTCGCAATCTTTTTTTTCCACAAATTCCAGTACCTGCTACGTGGTTTCAGTAATGAAAAGAGCGGGTTCTTTACTATCCATAGCCAATCCTTTACACTGACTTTTTTGTTTTTTGTTGCCTTTCAAATACGTAGATCAATCTTTAAAAAAAAAACTTAATGTTATGGGTGTACGCGGTTAGTAGTCATTACATTTATGGAAAGCCTCAGTAATTTAACGTATGGGAAGATGTAGCTGACTTTTTTTTGTTGCAACAGGAAATTAAACCAAAACCCCAATTAATCTTTACATCCTGCATGACTCGTCCCGCAGACTGTAAATGTGATTTAATTAAGTGTTTCCATGTTTCTTTCTTAGTCATACTGAAATGGCATTTTGCGGTAACTGACGGATGTGAACTTTTTAGTCGAATCGATACATTATTATTCAGAATTTTTTAATTTATTGAACAAAATAAATATTTAGACGTGTTTAATTCCCAACGAGCCAAACCTTTATCATACAACTGAAACCCGTTTATTCTATTATTGCAGTTGACGACTTTAAATCTCTTGAAATGCGTCAAATTATTCTGAATCTCTATATATCAAATGCATTGTTTAGCCATATACATGTTCCATCACTCGGCAAACAAAATACCTGACATCGTTAGATGTGTAAACGGTGTAGTGTAGATTGTCAGATAGTTCCGCTAGAGCCCTAGTATGCGGTAATTTGTACATCCGAATACGGGTGACTATGGCCGGAGACTTGCTGCATGTAATGGAGACAGAGGGGACAGAAACATGGAGTCAGACGTCGCTATGAAAGGAAGCTCTTTTTAAAAATGATTCCAAAGAGCCCAGGGGCAGTTACATCCGCACCGATCGACATTTGGGGAAAAAGGAAAGACATAAGTGCAAAAAAATGCGTAAATGATTATATAACATTTGTTTTACTTAACATTTTAATTGTAGTAACTTTGTAAGTGAAGCCACAAGTTTACTGATATTTGTGAATTTTTAACCATTCTTACATGCAAAAATACGTACACTGTGGACTCAGACACTCCAAAGTATATATTGAGTTCTTTGTTCTTATAAATCTGTACACAAGGAGCCCAGAATTTACAAATATGACAAATCTGCAATGTGTTGTAAAAAATAACCTATATAACACACATAAACGCCATTAAATCTAACATAATAGTCACTTTCTCAACATCCTCACCTAGCCATAACTAAAACCATTTATTAGGGGTCCAAACAGCAAGTTGAAGGATCCCTGTTGTGTTTTTTCCCATTTGTTTTTGGAGATGAAACAAAGTCAAGTACTAAAAACTGATTTTTGTTTTATTTGTAGTTCATTCCAAATATTAGCCCACGCCAAGCCCCTAAAAGTCTGATGGCGAGTACACACGGTTTGTGGAGCCAAGTAGCCTTTTGCAGTCACCAGAGACAACCTTTTCAGTACAATAAAACTCCAATCAGCATACACTGCAAAAACACAACACGCTGTCTCAGAGAGGTTTAAGGAAGTGTAGACAGCGCTAATAAAATAACCAATCCGCGATCATCCCCTCACGCGCCAGTATACTTGCTCCTGTTCAAACGTGGAACCGGGTGCGGCCTAACTGTGGAAATCCACATCGGATCCAGCGAGCGGATTAGTTACTTCGGTAGATCGCCTTTGTGTTAATCCCTAATAAATTTTGTTTCAGTTATTTATACGCTATCCTCCTTTACCGATTACTTTATCATAATTTGTACATTGATGTAGTTTTACTCATAATCACAGAAACACGGTTGGGATGGTGTATACCTTTGAGCTATAATTTATAAAGTATATATTACAGAGTGTTTGTTTCTTACTGTTCATCTGTGTTGATTTCCTGAGGTGTTATCATAGTAAAAGTAGATGATTACTGTCGTGCAGCAAAGCGAAGGGGCGTGTAGCAATAACAGGTTTAACCCGCTGTCTTTGATAGGGTTGTGCAAACCAATAAACCATCTTATAATGTAAGTGCATCTGCCGAAACATGAACCGTGGCGATGAAACAGGTATATATAAAACGTTATGAAACCGAATCTGAAAATGGTAAAAGAGCTGTGGAGACAATCGAATACTCTTAACTTATAAAATAGCCCATTTCATTTAAACAGTACGTGTAGGCCTGCATTAAATCATAGCCTACGCATTTTAATAAAAAATGTAATATTCTTTTCCAAATGTATCCATGTGTTGTGTGACTCTGAGTAAATTATGTCACTGTTTTCATGTTATTCCTGCGCAATATTCTCTATCACTCCCAAACACAAAAGTGAAGTGTGGCATCGCAAGGCTTTTTTTTCTCGAGAGGAGGGGACTGTAAACAATGTCATCGCCCAAACCTTTTAACCCGGTGAAAACAATTAGCGGGATTAGGGAAACCGTCGTCAGATCATTAGCTCATTACTCCGACCTAGATTTAATCCTGGAAGAGGTCAGTATTTGCCAACACTAGTCTCCGAAGCACACCTTCGCAAAAAGACACTGTCGCGCGTTTCGCGACACAGAGAAGACGATTTTTTAACTTTCCAGGCGGTGAAAATCCCGAACTAATTAGTTTGGTCACATTAAAGTAATGCAGCAATTCTGTAGTCACACCGACAGTGCATTAGAAGTGAAAAAAATCCCACGAAGTGTTTTTCCCCCAATATGCCTGTTTCCTCGAGACTTGCTTATTAAAAGCACTGATCATTTTTTTAAATTCTCATTTTGCTAATTTACAAAGGACCCACGCAGAAGCACACATAAAGTTCCATGGAAGGATTCAATGTGATGACTGACGGTATCCCCGCTGCATTCATTTCTCTTATCATTTTCCTGTACTTTAATAGAGTTCGTGGAAGTATTTCTTAGATTAAATTAACAAAAATAAGTCATACCTCTATACATATTTATAATTAAAGGTTTATTGGCTATTAAAACGATGGATATGTAGTATACATATCGTTTCGGTTTGTTAACGCTTGAACGTTTTTAGAGATCCGTTTTCTAGCACCATTTTAAATGTGGCATACTCTACTGTGTTTTAATAATGCTTTAGCCGTAATGGTCAGTGAAACATCTATGGGCGTATAACATTCTCTTTGGTTCTTTAAGTTTTGAATCCTGAACCGTAAAGTACAGTACCCTATACGCTTCATTGTAGGGTCCTCCCAGCTGTACTCTTAAGGCGTTTCTGATTGGCTGAAACAACAACAGCAATCTAATATTATACTATTTGAAATATCTTACAGTGGTTGTAACCTATGTAAATGCGTTTTTGGAATAACGCATAAAACACTATGTACTTTAATTCTGTGCGTATATGTTGAAAAAGTTAAATTCACATAATGGCCCAGAAACCTGACAGACGATGCTGGTCTTTTTTTGTATATTATTATTATTCCATCCATCCATCCATCCATCCAACCATCCATCCATCCATCCATCCATCAATCTATCCATTTTCTGTAGCCGCTTGTCCTATTGAGGATGACGGGTGGTCCGGAGCCTGTATGGGCGCAAAGCAGTGAACAGCCCATGATGGGGCGCCATCCCGTCGCGGGCTATAATTATTACTATTAATATTATTAATTATAATAACAATAATGATAATTCTGGGATATCCCGTGCCTATCTCCCATGTCGGGCGAAGGCCAACATCATCATAATAATAATAATAATAATAATAATACAGTAATGTTTGCCAAAGTTTTTCTACAGTCTTGTATGACTGCATTGTTGGCTAACAATCATCATAATGCGTTTTAAAAAGCAAAACCGAGAAACCTGAATGTAAAAAAGAAAAGGCAATGTTAACTGGGACTCTATGCGAACATGTATCAGTATCACTTGTTTTCTAACAACTTCAAATAGGCAAAAATATCATTATGTGTGAATCAATTATACGAAATTTAAATTGTAAATTAACCACTGTCAGATAATGAAGAAGGTTAGCCCTAACCTACGTGTGCTTTTCAAGTAGATGAAAGTCGAGAGATGTGTGAACTTCCTAACACATGTACACTGCTGCGTTTACTATGTGAAGTGCATCGAGGGTACACAAATTTGACCAGCGTGCTGGGATAGTTTGAAATTTTGGTTCTTGGACTGCTTCTACTGACGCCGAAATCTGGTTTATTTGACGTTGGAGAACAGGCCGAACTCGTCACTGTCCGCTACTGTTAACAAGTTTCTCGTACAGAAAAAAAAATCGTATGTGTCTTTTAGGGACGCGGACGCGGAGGCTGCTGTGACGGAAGTAAGCAGTCCATCACAGACATCGAGCAGGAAAACGGCACGGAAACGCGGAGAAGGAATACAACCATAAAGCCGAATCCACAAACGACGGTGCTGTTGACTGACAATGATTAGGCTGCTAAAGTTGATTCAGATGTCAAACCTAAAACTCCAACGGATATATCTCTTGGGTGCTTTTGCAAATTTCTGACATATAGGGCGGAAAGTATAGAAGTATATCACTGACCTTTATCGGTCAGTCGATGGCGTTCTTGGTGTTGTGAGGTACCAGTGACCTGCGGCGTCTACCAGCCAAAGTATGAATTGCATTTAGTGTACGTGAAAGATATCAAACCATATAAGTGCTAAAAAGAGAAATTGCAATTACATGACCCCGTGAGAACCAAAACACGGAAAGGAAAATTTAAAGCGAGATGGGTGGACACTGCTGTCTTTCGGCCTGTATTGATCGCATGATGTTTTCTATCCGAAATTAAACCCCCGAACCATGGTTTGTTTATGCATTGTCCAGTTTCGGAAACACCTGTATTCACTTAAATCCTTCTAAGACATTGTTTTAATTCATAATAGCTTAATTACCTTAATTCATATTCTTGCAGAACTTCAAACTTAAAGATGTACCAAAGTGTATAGGTTAGAATATGTTTTGTCAATGTCCTTGTAAAAGAAAATCACATGTAGCATACTGTATTGCAAACTGATCTGTTCTATGTAATCGACTACCTGTGAAACATCAATTTCTAATGTATAAAGTTTCGGCCGTATTTGTTTTCCCCTGCAATGAAAATTTCTGCATATGAATGATACGGTTTCAGATGATATAGTATGCACCTCTCCAGGCGAGGTGCAACAACTTGTCTCAAACGTGAAAACTTGCTTTTCCCGCACGTTTTGGAAGGGAAAGTTTTCGTAATCAATTATTCATCGCTTGTATTTAGACGTAATGCAAAACACAAGCCAATCTCCCTTACCCCAAGTCTTGGGAGGAAGCCAGACCGAAAGCTCTTTCAGTTATACAAACGTAGGATTCAATTTCAGAGCCTCTTGGTGTGTAGAACTCAGTGTATGACTGACTGTTTTAGGTTGCGCGTACCAACTGTAGTTATTAATATATTTTGAGATTTTCCCTTCGACAGTAACGGATAACATTGGTATTCTGGCTGTGCAGCCACTTTTAAATACTACATATCGTAGCAGATATTTATAATATGACTGAGCCATGTGGTACAGCAGTATTTGAAATTAAGCTGATTGTCAAAAGGTATTTGACATGTTGGCACTTTTAACCAGAGCGTACGAGGTACTTGCGAATCAAGCGTTAATCAGTGCATCAGAATTAAATGCACATACAGGCACATATGCCGGGTAATGCGCACGCTTGACGTTTCTTACGTATGCTGTTCATGTATGAGAAAGCAATTTTTCTGTTCCGGCGGTCAAACTCATTTTGTATTTTGAGATAGCCTATGTGTTTATTATAATTAATGTGGCAGGCTATTCTTCATGCTCATTTTCGGTAATGATATACCTAACCTCATATTGTTAACTAGCGTTTGACCACCAGATAACTGATAGATGGTTATGTACACCTTCCAAGTGCACAATACATATTTACAAAGGAAATCAAAGCTGCACAGCCGCAAGCAGCGTATGGCTTTAAATGCAGTGTGAACGAATCAATTTGGAACCGTCCCAGTCTGTGTGGAAGCGGGCAGTCAGCTGGTGCGGAGTTCCCCCCAACAGTGACATCTCTGAATGAAGCTCTTGCTCAGTTTCTCTCTTTCATGGCTGAAGTAGCAGCTTTAGCTGACCTCCTTCTCTGTCACCTGACAGTGTTGCATTCATCACAAACCGGTGTCTGAATTGAGACGATCCTAGTTTCATTTACTTCTCATTGGATGGTATTTGATGCCACTATTTACAGGCAGCATGGAAAAAGTAACCTGTATCCTTTTCATAACAACAAAGACAGTGATCTAAGACATTGAGATCATCATGGTTTTTTTGCAGTTTTACAGCTACATGAACATGTAATTTTTTTCTTGACTCTCTCCATTTCTTTCAATCTTTGCACAACTGGACCAACACACAGACCCTTGCAGGTGTTATGACTGACTCTTGACCCTTTTATTGCTTTGATAGACCTGAATATATTTAAGCCAAACGGTTCCCCCAGTCTGCCGTGTGGTGCTATTTTTGTGCGAAAATTAAACTCCACTGACATGTCAAAGATGCAGAGGGTGTTTTAATTCTAAATTTATAATTTCTTTCAGCTATTTATTTGAGCCGGAAAAACTGGTTGCAGCACATCTTCCATAAGCTTAAAAATGCCAACAGCCGAGAACAAAAACAAGTTCATCCAAACATTAAATGCCATCACCTGTTGCTCGGGATAGTAACCTGCACAGCCTGGTGTGTGGCATGTACAGATAATGTTTTATTTCAGAGGACATGGCCACAACTGGTAACCATTTCATAGTGAGGCAAGAACCGTGGGTTAAGAACTACATTTTTCTAGAACACAAAATTACATGTCTTGTTTCCCGTGGAGAAAAGGCATGGTTGGGTTTTGATGTATTATGTGAGTTTGTCAATGGTAACACAGCCACTGACATGAGAATTAACTGATAAAAATGCATGAACATATGCTGTGTCTTAAAATTGTGCAACGTCAAAAAGAATATTTTCTGAATTATACAAGATGAAAAGGGCAGATAATGTTTTACTGTAGCGAGATGGAATGATTCTGTTTGTTAGCTGGTTTAGCTAGGCTCTGCTGTCCAGCAGATTCTGATCCTGATCATGCACATGGTCGGCCCCGCTGCCTGAGCCTTGGCACTGAGATGTCATTCAGTGTGAGAGCACACCCCCCTATGACCCTGGGTGTCTTGTGTGAGGCCTGAGACAAGGCAGCATGTGGACCCCAGGAGGTGTGATGAGTGGGATCGGTGACACTTGTTGTATTCACTAATTTCCCTTTGGGCATAGATCCTCTACAACAGTGTTTCCCAATCCGGTCCTCGGGGCCCCCAGACAGTCCATGTTTTCGCTCCCTCCTATGTTTTTTAAAAAAAAATAATAAAAAATTTCATGTACAACTTGCCCCACATGCAGAAACCCACAGTGACATACACCTTTAAAAAACGCACCCATCGTGTCCACCATGGCTGCTGCAGGCCCGGCCAGACGCCTGCCGGGCTATGCCTTACCTTTTCAGTGCCGAGGGATGAAGCACCCGTCTCAGAATAACAACAATCTGAGGAAATCGGGAACAATCAAAGGCAGGCTCCAGCAAGCTGCCATTGAGGAAAGAAATGAGCCACTCCTTGCACACAGGCTAGTCTACGGGCTGACGAAAGATCAACTGCCAGCTTGGCAGTAATTTTGGAAGTTTGGGAAATTTGCTAATGAAAAAGGAGTCTTCCCTTTCATTTAGTGTGATGGAAAGTTTTCAGTTTCAAGTCCAGTGGCTCTAACTGCGAATAGTCCCCGGTTGAATTTTTTTCGTAAATCTAGGCTTACATGGGGCAGTGAGGAATCATACTACGGTGGCTGAGTCATCACACGTGCTACACGGTGGGAGGAATTATGGGTGGGAGCAGCGTGAATTTGCCCTGAGTAGACGTGCTGCGGCAGACAGGCGAGTTTCTCCATCAAAGGAGAAAGCAGGTTGCCAGCATATTGCTCTTGTTTGTGTCTGGAGGAGAAGGTTGGGGGGGGGGGGTGGCGCTAATGAGTTTTCCAGGGAGGAGGTACAGTAGGAGGAGTTCTGGAGGGTCAGCTGAAGGTGATGGCGCCCCCTCTGGCTGGAATGTGTGCCACACTCTGGAAGAGAGACTTGCTGCAAAACAAACTGTTCATCTTCTTTTAATGAATTATTTCAATTCAAGGAAAATTAAAACGTTAAAATTCTCAAGTGAAAGTTTGAGGCGAGACACATTGTATTTCTAGTGCTGCATAGTTCTGTTGGTTTGGATGAAAGGTGATTGAAAGCTGAACAGGGGGTATGACCGTGGAACCACTGCTGTATGTTCACATTGCTGTATGTTCACATTGCTGCATGTTCGCATTGCTGCATGTTCGCATTGCTGTATGTTCGCATTGCTGTATGTTCACATTGCTGCATGTTCGCATTGCTGCATGTTCGCATTGCTGTATGTTCACATTGCTGCATGTTCGCATTGCTGTATGTTCACATTGCTGTATGTTCACATTGCTGTATGTTCTCTGTCAGTCCGCTGTCCGTATTTGTGAGTAATCTGGCAGTAAATAAAATAGGGTAATTCTTGATAGGCAACCAAGTGTACTAGGCGTTGTGCTCCAATTGATGTTGTTATTTGTTGATTTGCAGTTGAGTTGTTAGCTTTGCTTTTTGCTCGTCAGTCCTGAACACTTGCTTTTGTTGCATTAATGGAGGAGTTAGTCAGTCAGTCTCCAGATACACACACACTATAATGTAATGTCGCTTCAAAAACATGTGGGTAAATCAGCATCACTTCAGTGTTGTTTTGTACAGGTGTAATTCCAGAATTATGATCACAGGGTTTGTGTCTTAGTAGTAGTAAAATAAGCTCAACACTGTCCACTGTCCAAGATAATAACCTTCTCTAGATGGATGGCTTTGTGAGTTCTGCCAAAGTATACAGATCGAATAAATTACGGTCTTGAAATTATTATTGTTGTTGTTCTTGTTAACTGAGAGTGATGCCCACTACAACTAGTCATGTTACCATCCGGTAATACATCACCCGGCCCGGGGCAGATCTGACATCAAAATCTTTCAAATAATCTAAACATTTGCCAGGAATTAGCTGGTATTGACCTGTCTCATCTTGCTTTTATTGGTGGTCTGCTTTCCCGTGTGTTCTGTCCATTGCAAAAATAAAAATCACAAACTGTACATAAAATGTTGAAAGCTGTTCTAGATAACCCCCGCGGGGGCCCCCCCCCCCATACCATTCTAAGAGCCTAAAGTTTTTTTTATGGCAAAATGTTGACTGCTATTAGAACAAGAGCGGCAACATAATAATACCAAGCACAATACGTGGCCCTTGTTTTCTGTGAAAAAAACGGGTTATCACTGTCTTCTCCGTTACGTTACTACAAAGACTCCCGCTGATTCATTCCTTGCTGTTTACCATGCCTCTGGTGTTGATACAGCCATAATGTGCCTTTTTATGCAGCAGCCGAATGGGAGACGGTAAGTCCTAATTTAAAAAAGCAGCCCTATAATCTATTTGCCATGCATTGGTTCCAGGCTGCAGACCCTGGGAAATGTGTAGCACGGCTGTGCGGTTCCTGTGTACTGGCGTGCCAGGGTCTCTGTGGAGAGGGGGCTTAATGAACACGGACAGTGCGGAGGCACACATGTTAGCCCGTGTGCCCGGAGGCTTCAGTTGCCATTTTACTGCATTCGGATGATACCCGACTCCGATGGCGAAACTGGAAATAACACGGGTTTACGCTGACGTGTCCGGTATATCCATTTTTTTTTGCCCTTCCTCTTCTCTCCCGCCGTCCATCCATTGGCTGTTTTGGCGTTGTCCCCGAAGTGTTTCCTGAAGTCATTGAAAAGGGCAAGTTTCTCGGGGGGCGACGACCCGGCCGTGTTTTTCTTGGAGAACCATCCGGTTCTCGCTGGCTGGAGAACGAACTCTCGATGTGCACTTTGTGCTGCGCTTGATATGTGTGCAGATCCATCGGATTAGTTACGGGAATCTCGGCAGTGCCCTGTTGCAGTGTTCGGCTTGCGCCTCGGGAGCGCAGAGAAGCATTGATATCCAGACACCTACGAAGGAAGCTTGAGTCTCTGCAAGAGATTATGAGTATGAAATAGATGACAATGGGTGATATCAACACACCCTCTGGCTGATTTTTTGTATGGACGATCCCATACAAGGGACTGCTTTGTCAAGTTACCTTATGGCAATCCAATATGGCTGTGTGATGTACCTAGCACATTAGCAGCAGGCCAATGAAGTAAAAATACCCAGAGGACCTAGAAGACTGCTGCAGTCCAGGTCCCTGCAGGTGGATGACCAGACACATTTTTCGGTGCTTTATTTTTCGTTATTGTAAGCTACCAATGTCTAGCTAACATGCAGTGTATTCACACTGTCGCAGTAGAGCTGGGCATTTGTGTCTTTTGACTAGAGGTGCCAAATCCAGGCCCTTGAGGGCTGCAGTCCTGTATGTTTTAGAGAATGTGTGTTTTAATTAGCACCTGACTGACACTTCAAACACCAGAAGCAAAGTGTGTTGCTCCTAATTACCTCAATAAAGCTGTTAGGAGCTGAATTGGAGAGCGACAGTCCTCCACGTGTCCCCTTAGGTCTGGTTAATCCTTACTGCTGATGCACCATGATGCAACGCACCATAGCGCTGGGCCATCCGCAATCCTTCATGTTCATTCTTCTTGCACCAACACCATGCAAGAGTATTTTGATGCCGGGGGGCCTGTAGAGCAGAGCTGCTTTTAGGTCACATTTAAGAACTGTGGGATGGATGTTATACTGAAATTAGTGGTGTAACAATGTGTACATTTTTACTGGTATGAATATATTTTTGTGCATTATCTCAGATATAGATGACTGGCTCACATCTGAGCCACTGCTGCTGGTGGTAATAACTAGTTGAGCTCCCCGGCACAGACTGGTGAAATGATGTTACTTTGTGTTTTATTCTGTTCGAACACAAAATCTTGATCTATAGGCCAGATTTAATAATGAATTATAAACTTGTAGCGGGCCGATGTTTTGAGACCTCTGGTAAGTAGTGAATGAAACCCCACTACGGAAAATGCTGATCATCTAATGCAATCATCTCCATGATTTCAGTACTTGTGTCTTTAGCTGTAAACTTTGAATACTGATGAAGTTTAAATATCAGATGGCAGTATTGGTTAAGATTGACTCATCAGTCCGATGGCGATGTCTTGATTTTTTTTTTTTAACCAATATCGACCAATGTTATCCAATATTTTATGCATTTTTTTTTCATTAAAAATAAGTGTTTTACTAAAACAAACCATACATTATGTACTTACAGTAGAACAAAAGAACATAAGTATACAGAGTTGCGGTTACAAATGTATTTTATTTTAGTTTGCAGCCATCTGGGACTTTATAGTCCTGTAACGAGGATTGATATAAATGTCGGTATTTCGCTTCTGCTAGCCAGGTTTGTTTTTAGTCTGATCAGCAGTGTTGAGGAAGTTACTCACAAAAGTTCATGTCATGAAAACCAGTTGAGTATAAAGAGTCACAGTCACAGAGTACTCAGCTGGCTGGTTGAAACAAACCCTTGGTCTGGATTTGTACTTTCCGGACCTGGATCCATGTTATTTCAGCTTTTCAGTGGTATGCGCCCTCACATGCAGCCAGCAAACTCTGTGACAAAAATGACATCACCATAGCCATGCCCACCTCAGCATTCCTGTCCGTGTGTGTTACATATTTCGTGGTATGGTGCCAGACATCTAGGAGTATGTGTCATAACCCTCCCGCCACTGTAGATGTGAGCTCACAACCTCTTGGAATGGCAGGAAACCAAGGATTGGCTCACTCATTTACTTATGTTACTAGTCACGGTTGAGGGTCATATCCATAAGTACATGCAGTGCAATTGAATTCCCTCTCAAAATTGATATGAAGCTCTTCTCCCACGTGGTCAATGCTTCGGCAAGGGATTCTTGTCTGCGACCTTCTAAGTAGAAAGTACAGGAAATCACGGAATGAATGATTCTTTTACCTCTTATCAGCTTTCACGTTTTACTCATTCATGCAGCTGGTTACTGATAGGTGTGGTAGCCTAGCAGGTTGCTGTGGCCTTACAAGGCCTGGGGTTATGGGTTGTTTGTGGGAACATGAAGATTTGGTGGACTGCCTCTAAATTGCTCTTAGTGTGTGACTGGGTGCACTCTCATGGGTTAGAATACCCTGTTCTGTGCTTCCAGGCATAGGCTGTGGGTTAGGGTAAGATGCAGGTAGATGCTGCTCAAGTACCTGAGTTAGGCCCGCTGATGACGTGACAGGGAAGCTAGACAGTTCACTCCTTCCCATTTGCAGTAAAAGCCATTTGTTTTTACTCACCTTCATCTGCGATCCCTTCAGAATTTCCTGCCGCGCTGGGGTCGGCCCGCTGACACACAAGTTAAACTGGAAGTGGGTCTGAGTGCACTTTTAAAAGTAAACGGTGGTTTGAAAGTTTAAACGGTTCAGTTGATTGAAGTGGTTAGCAGATGACGTGGTCACATGACACGAGCTCAAGTTCATGATACAGCCCTACGGAATTCCTCAGGGGCGACATTGGTGTGTGAGTGTGTGTGTGTCTGTCTCCCTCTCCGTCCAGACATGTACATAATCTGCTGTGAAATTAGCAGGTGAAATCTGCCTTAATTGCCCAGCCAGAATCATAATGGGGGCATTGGGGGGTGAAAATGGCAGCACAGCAGTGGGAGTGTTGGTGTTGGCCACCGACCAGCCGGGAGCTTCCAGAAAACAGGACCTTGCTGCAGATGTGCTGCCTCAATTTCAGATCCCACCAGGCGGAAAGTATTTCCCGGAACTAATTCTGAGCTCCAAAATAGGTGTCACCGTGGGGTTACTGTAGCCTGGGAATAGCCTAAAATGTAAATTGTGTAATGAGACGATGGCAAATTTTACGGCAATAATAGCCGGGGTGGAAAGACTCAGATTTGATACCATAGGATGACTACAGCTTGAGTTGAAGCTAGATCTGGCTGGGGCAGGGAGCAGAAGTTTGCGATGAGCCAACAGAATACACCCCCTACTTTAGGTCCCAGTCATGTATTTATGATTAAGAGGTCTATAAAATTCAGCCACAGAGGGAGAAAAATCTATAGTCATATATATAAAAATCCATTTTAAAAATTGAAGTGCTGTTTTTTTTTTTTTTCATGAGACTTACAAAGATTTTCTTCTTTTCACCAACCGGATCTGGGACTAAATAAAGAAGATGCATAATCAGTGCAAACAAGAGGGGAAAAGAGCCAACGTTGTGTGAAGGTGATGGAATGGATTTGGCTGCCGCACTTAGTCGAACCTACGGGCTGGAACTGGGTCAAATGAGCAGATACCTTGTATATATGCGATGCAGGTACCATGCTGGAGCAGAGATTTAATCAAATCGAACAATGCAATGAACAATGATCGTTATTAAGGACACTGGGGGAGGGGAAATGTTTCTAGGTTAGAGTTCTTCCTGGAATTGTATTGCCAGTACTTAGAGCTGATGGGTTCTACACCACACAAAAACACACGCAGGAAAACGCATACGCAGTTTGGAAAATCAAATGTTCAAAATCACAGATACTGTCCAAGAGGCACAACAGATTGGCAAATAGTATAAGAGAGCAAAATAGTTTACATTTTTCATAGGCAGAGAGGAGGCATGTCATTAAAAAAATGCTTCAATTAAAAGTTAGATGTGCAATCACCTATTCATTTTGCAGGGTTTTTACTGTTAGACACCTATGGGCTGTATACAAGGTGGGCCTTCTGCTGAGGTGTCCAAGGAGCGTATCGATCTATTGTGAGACTCGCTATAAAATACTGTGCTTTAAGGTCCTGCTTTTACTCGCCGGCCAAAATAAAACTTCTCTTGGACATCGTGCCAGGCTCATGGCCGCCTAAATTATAATTTTATGTAGGAACGATGTAGAACCTTTCTTTGAATATGATTCCAGTCAGATTCCTGGGTGTCAGGCATCTCAAGCAATACATCAGGATGCAGTCCGAGACCAGGGTGCGACAGCTTATGAACCTCAGGCCCGTATCGGCCCATATTGAGGTTACTGCAGCAAATCATCCTCTTCTCTGCAGTTATACTTAATTTGCTTCGAACGGCGCCTGCATCGCAGGAAAACCGGGAATCTTCTGAAAACCTTCCAAACGTCTCCTGGCTTTTTCCTCATACTGTTTTTGTTGTCTTTGCAGTCGGTATGAAACTGACATCATTTCAGGTGGGGAATCAGCCTGCTACTAAAGTATAAAGTCAGCCTCAGTGTCTGGAATTGCTTTGACGAAACTGATGTTGGTTAAAGATACCACAAGCTGGATGGACTGAACCAAAACGGCCTTCAGACGCAAAACAGTCTAATTATGAAGCATAATTGACATTGACCAGTTATTGACTTTTTTTTTTCTTTTTAAAAATGCACCTTCAGGGACATGTATGATAGCATCAGCACTTGGGTAGGTAGTAACATTGCTGTAATAGTTGTAAAAAATTTCAGCAACATCTTTGTGATTTATGGTGTTGCAGGTTGCAGATGAGAAGGCGTGAGAAGTAGGGTTTTGATTTCAAATTTTTTTCTTAAATTTTTTTATTTGATAAACCTTTTTAAACATTACATAATGTGAAACCTACATTTTTTTAACATTTGAATTCTGGAGGAAAATGCATACATGCTAACATTTAAATAATGCATTAACTCTTTACCTCATCATTTGAAAAAAAAAATGACTGAGCTTTTTGGATTGGACTGAATTGTAGGCATCTGACAATACTGATACTAAAGATTTGCACTTAATTGCTTCATATGTTATCAAATATAATTAGCTTACCGCATGTATTATTATTTTGCATATTCGATTTGCGTTCGCAGATTCTGACGATGCTACTTGTGTATCTCAAAGTTACGCATTTAGATTGTTTACTAGGAACTTCCTTACTCACGTGTGAGCCGTTACAAAATGACTTTTTCTTTGTGTGACTAGCGTACATTCAACCCTGTGTTTGACGTCCCTTTTATTGTAATTGTTGCACGTGTAACATTCTTTTTAAAATGAACAGATATTAAGCAATAACTTAGCTTTTTAAAAATTTTCCATACAAATAAATTGGAGGAATTAGAGTAGTATATTTCTTTTTTAACGGAAATTCAGAAAACAAACACTAATTAACAGACAAGATATACTACTGTGATTTACAATATTTTTGCTTTCACTCGGTCTTCCCCTTCATCTGGAATCTAAGCATAAAATAATTTTCTTTTTATGTTTAAAGATTGTACTGATTAATAGGAAACTCTGTTACAGAATCACAGGAGTTATGTAAAAGAAAATGGTGGAATGGAAGTAAATAGGCAAATAAACCTTGATATAGTTCAGTTTAAATAGCAGAAGAGTATTGTGAGAACCGTAAACTGTGTGCAGTGTATTTACACACTCATACCAATATGATGAGTGCCTGGTTTCACTATATACCTGCCAAGTCATCTTTTTATCGTTACCAGAGTGAGGCAATGGAATATAGAACTATTAGAGACTGGGCAGTCTTTAGCTTGATTGTCAAAATCAATGTCTGCAGTGTAATCATGCAATTAACAAATCGGTCTGTATAAGGAAAGACGCCTTCCTAAAAATAAATGCAAATCTAAATGGAAAAGCTGAAAGTTTGCCATCTTGGCTGTGAGGCAAAGTTATAGAGGCTCAGGCTTGTCAGTCAGATTCAAAACAAAGAGTGGAGGAAGGTAAATGGAAAAGAGTAACTCTGAAAAGAGGCAGCGTTGTCTGTATTTATTACGTGTAAGGATAGGAATGTAAAGAAGAAAATGCAAGACAGAATACAGGCAATATTTACCAGTCACTTTAAAGATAGCATTTTATTTCTTTAATCTTTATTGAGGATGAAATACTTGGAGTGATGAATCTAAGTTTTGAATAATAGTAGTAATAATGATGATGATGAATATTCAAAATAAAACAGATACTTTGTTAAAAAAAACTGATGATTATAAATAAATTTAAATGTGGCCTATCATCCAAATTTATTGAAACATTATTAATTTATTAAACATCTTTTTTTATATTGCACAAACTACTCTAGTCATGTTATCGAGCCACAAATAATTTTTATTTATGGTGCTCCTTGGAATGGACCTGGTATGTTGGAAGGCCATCCACTGTGCAATGCATTCAGACCTTTTCCAGAGTAACTGTCAGGACATTTTCAGAACCACTGTCAGATTTAAAAAAATGCAAAATAAAACTTGTTAGCAGTACTAATGTAAAAGAACTCCTGGAATTTTCCCGCTCGGGTCCTACAGACTGGCACAAATGTTAACGGTGATGAGAGTTCATTTTTTTTTGCACTCGCGGCCTGCGTTAAATTAATGTCTCAAAGGTGCCCTTTGATTGCTGCCAATTCAGGAGGACATCCCCCTTGACAGGTAGAGAAGCTCAGTTCCCTGCTAATTAAAACCAGCCTGTCTAAGGCAGGATGTTTGGAAAATGTAAAATAAAGTATAGATCACATATCAGCTAAGGTGGGATAACACATAGGGGCATTGGAGGGGGGGGGGCAGTTTATGCATCTTAAAAGGCCTCAGCTCTTATCTAAGCATCAGCTTCTGACTCCTGTCTGCCACGCCAGAAGTCTGTCTCCAATTGTTTTTGTGTACTTAAAACTAACAGTAAAGTGTAGGCACTGCTTTCGAAATGCAATGTTAAAATAATTGTGGAGGAGCTGCCTAAAACATACATGACAAATCCCATTTGTTGCCATTGATATGCTTTAGTTGCCTTGTTAGTGAGCACTGTGCTAAAATAGCTTCCACCTTGCTGTAGTGTACGGCGGTTAATTATTATCAAGTCTGACAATTGCCTGTATAGCTTAAATTACACAGAAAACTTCATTTAGGATACAGTCCTTTTCATAACCCTGAAATAGGCTGCTTAGTTTTCTATAGCTGATTAAGACTAAATTGGCTTTAAATTGTTGTCTTCCATTTAGTACTAGTTAAACTTTCACTCACAGAGATAATAGTTCCATTCTCAAATAAAATCACATGCATAGTCGTGCCTTACTGCAGTGAAAATCCAACTTCTAAGAAATCGAAGGTATTTTGAAATTGCTGTTTCTTTTTTGTGTTTTGCATCAGTTGTAACCATTATTTGTTACTTTAATTTTATTCAGCAACATGCTGTGGGTTATCCAAAAGGAAGAAGGGAATTTCCTCAATGGCCATTGAAAAACTGGAAAACACAGGTTGAATTATTCAGTCAGCAACTGAAAATGTAACTTAAATATTCATTTAAAATATTAAATAGTCATTAAATATGAACCCCTTTATTCATGGAATAGGTTTTTCAAAAGGTTAATTTCACAGTTCTATTTAAGATTGGTAAGCTATTTTTTAGACATATTATGTGAAAAAAAAGATTTACTAAAATACCATTTTAGAATGTGGAAAAGGGGATTTCCCCTTTTCGGTATCTTAAGTTGTTCTTGACAGCTTGAAGTCCGGAACACTAAATTAATTGGTCGAAACTGAGTGGTTCATATTTGTATTGTATTCTTAAAGGAAAATTCTATAAATGTCACAGATTATATTATCAGATTGTTGTATTTCATTTTATGAAGATTATTTTCACTGGATGATGGAAAAACTGATTATTTCACGTACCCAAATTTAATCACTTTCTTCTAAGATTTCTTTGCCATATTTGACTCCAAGACCTTACTGGGCAACCTACTGTCAGTTAAAGCAAGTCACCTCTTAAGCATAGCCATAACAATGGAACTATCATTGCTCGCTGCTTATACTTTATACCGTGCATCAAACCGAAGCAGTGAACATGTGCTTCCAGTAACCGTAATAACCCCGCTTTTCAGCCTTGCTGTATTACGCTGTATAACTTGCCTTTTTCCTGTTACTCATTTAGTAATTACCCAATGCCTTTGAAGGAGAGAAATGAGCCCAGTGTTTCAATTAAATGTCTCGCAAGACTGATATATATTTTTTTTTTAATGTACCGATTTGGGGAAACCACAAAAGATTGTGTGTTGTTGCACAGGGAGAACAATTGGTCCGGAGTGTACCTATGTCCAGCATCAACTACAGCTACATAACAGCTGAATGAGAAATGTGATTTTCTAATGGATCCTGCGATAAGATCAGGATAGTTAATTACAAGAGAGTTCCTTTACCAGGTCTGATTAAATCTAAAAAGTATGTTGTCTAGGAACCTAAGACTCATGTTTATTTCGGGTCTGTTTCTAATCTGCGCAGTGGCTGCCACCTTCGGATTTATCGTTTCTTTACGTCGCACACACAAGTATTAATGAGTACGTTTTGTGGGCTCGGATTCCACACTGGGTTTACTCATATTCATGTGACTGCCCACTTAGCAGATTACAGAGAGGTCAGGGCATGGCCTGTCACGTACAACGCGGGGAGACAATCGCAGACAATTACAGTGCGTCGCCGTCAGCCAGGAGCCGAACCCTTAGCCAAACATGCATGGGTAGACTGGGTTTCTATTACACCGCCATTTTGGATGAAAGTGGAGGTGGAGAAAGCTTTAATGGTAATATATAGGTCCCAGATCTATGATCCACCTGGATGGGCCTTTTTTTAAACCCTTTTTTAAAGGTTAAAGAACAGAAAGAAGTTGTAAAATGAGAAGAGGAACAAACTGTGTGCTCAGTGCCGGGCTGGTATTTCTGTGTGTTTCGCTATACGGCGGACTCCAGAGCTAACTCTAACCACATCTGTTTGTAATGTCTTCATCTAAATCCCTGCAGGAGGGGAAAAAAATAAAACTACTGTTGGTTGGAGACAGACCCTTTTGGTTCATGTTCCCCTAATTGCATTTACTTCTTCATTTGTTTTTTCCTTAAGTCTCCCTTTAGCATGTTTGCATTGTTTTATTTTTTCCTGACGGACTTTCGGCAGGAGACACTAACCCCTCATTAGATGTCATAAATCCCCCTCATTCCCCCCCCCCCCCCATATCCTAATGATGTTAATGTAATACTGGCAATGTGCGGGTGAATCACGACTGATTTTGGAGCTGAAGGTTATTTTGGAAGCCCTGCCCCCAACCCAACTTCCCCTCCACCCATTAGACTAAGCCAGACAGGCAAGGAAATTTTTAAAAAGGGGGCGGGGTCACTGGAGTGACCGAGGCAACTGTACGCCATCTAATAGGTATTGACATCCATGTCTCAGAGGAGATTTGACATCTGAGGGCAAACCTTTCCATTGAATACTCACAAAAGCACCCCTGGAATCGCACTGGCACTCACAGCACCGCCTCGCTAGTAACGATCGATCCTAATCAGATTTCAGGACGCGGAAAGGAAAAATGAAAATAAAATCAAAAAGTGCCGCTGGAGCAAAATTGACATTCTGCTGCACTACCAACCATAGGCGCCTCAAGTCAAGGCCAGCTGCCGCTTAATCATTGATGTATTGGCTGCTCTGTGACGCCACCCTCCCTGTAAGATTGCCTCTGTGTAAGAAAGGTGCATCACCCTCTAAAAACTGTTCCATAGTCGGAAACAACACATCTGTTTGAAAAGCCGGTGTTGACATCATACAGTTTTGACATTCTACAGGACTGCCTATTTTTGCACACAGAAGACAGGTGAAGGGAAAGCAGTGCAGACAACACCTGCTAGAGGTAGCCATGGATGCATTCCCCTCCTACCTGCCTCTTCCTAAATTAACATGTTAATACTAAGTTGAATTTTTGGCCAAATTTTGTGTCACACCAGTACCCAGCCTGCTTCACATCTTGGAAGCACTGACAGGTGGAGACATTTCAGCTTCCCTGCAGTCTGTCGGCAGCTAAAAATTTCCAGTCTCTCCGAACAATTCTATTCATTGTCTCTAGCAATTAAGTTTTGGCTAAACATCATGTGACGTCTGTTTGAAACGATAACTTGTTTATAGTAATCTGGTTATTTGTGAGTGTATTGATGTAGATGAAAAAACAATCTTAATTGGTATTTGTATGCAAGAATTATGCCCTATATTCTGAGATAAGTGATTACAGCTGTCTCTGATATTCCTGCCTGCTTTAGAAACCGCTTCAGATCCTTCAGTTTAGAAAGCATTTTAGATCTTTCCATCAGTCGCTACCCAAGGACCAAGTGCATTTTCAAGATATATCTTCCAAGTTCTTATCATGAGCAGGACGATGGGGGCCCTGGAGCTTATCCTACGCATCACAGGGCAGGAGCACACCCTAGACAGGATTGCAGTACAAGAGAGACATTTTAGCATATATTTTAATGGCGTTCATGGTCATGGTGCTGTACGTGACATGCAGTGCCACTTGAAACATCTGATTCAAGGGTGATTGATGACACAGGCTGGACCCAAACTCTTACCCGTCAGTCCTAGACTGGGGTTTTACAACGGACGAGCAGTCTAGACTGCTGGGAGATGAGCATCGCTTCAGATAAAAGCCGTAAAATGCACTTAAGCCATAATAAGTCTGCTCGCTGTGTCTTCTCAGAGACCGATGCTATCAACCAAGGAGACGGAAGATAACAGGAGGACATTCCACCTGCTGGGGCTGCTTTTCAGTGAATGTTTGGGGCACTGAGGAATGGGCCAAGGGGAAGAATGGAATATTGCACCTGTGCCAAGGGGGCAACAAACATCTTGTCTCTTTATGATGGGTTCTGTGTGTAAATCCAATGCCATACTGACGCCTCCATAACAGTCTCTCAAAATGGGAGTGGGTTTCAAAAGAGTAAGGTATGTAAATATGTATGTATGTGTGTATGTATGTATGTATGTACGCATGTATGTATGTATGTATGTATGTATGCATGTATGCATGTATGTATGTATGTATGTATGTATGCATGCATGTATGCATGTATGTATGTATGTATGTATGTATGCATGTATGCATGTATGTATGTATGTATGCATGCATGCATGTATGTATGTATGTATGTATGTATGTATGTATGTATGTATGTATGCATGTTAATATTATTATTATTGTTGTTATAGCAACAGTTTTTATTGTTTAATATTTTGTTGTTCTTATGCTTGTTATTGTTGTTGTCAGTTTTGAATTACTGAGCAATTTATGTCATTGTTAACAATAAATATTTATTTATAATGAATTATTGCAATTTTATGTATTTACTGAGCTGCTTGATGTAATGCGAGAAATGAAGTTTGAATATATTTTTCAAGGGTTAAACAATCATTTTGGTTTGGGAACTTTAACGGGGAATCTTATCATCTCAAGTCAGCGTTTGTAACTTTGCCTTGTGTTTATACCTTTGGTGTTGCTCTTTTCACGGTAGGATGCCGTGAGATTAAGACCTTTGCTTTCTAAGGATCCTTCTGATCGAAGCGGAGAGTCTTGACACACGTCAGCCACATTTGGCATGTAGTACTGACCTCTGTCTCTGTGGGGCCACGAATCTGTCCATACCCTGTACCAGATGGAGCAACCCCCAGGCCGACGGCAGGTCTCTTACCCAAGGCACTCTGTGATTTCCCAGGCTCGTGGTAGGTGTGGCTCTGCTCTGGTGTGCCAGGGAACAGAGGGGGGCACTTGCACACTGCTGCACCACGGGCCTGACGTATGCCAACAATTGTCCAGCCCGGGATTAGTTTTTGTATCCGGTTACGGACTTTATTGCCATGGAGTCGGGTTCGGCACTCCGTGGCAGGCCAGGGATGTTGCTGAAATGCAGTGATTTATGTGTTGCTGAGTGAGAGCAGCAGGTTCAAGCCAGAGGTCTCAGCACTGGAGGGTGGGGGGTGGCGGAGTTAAAACAGTCAGTGCTCCTTTTAAAGGTTTCCTTTCTACAAATACTAGGCCTGTGGAGTGAAAATAGTGAAACTGTAAACAAGCTGGGAACATTGTTTATGTTTGAAGTAACACTGATGGCAGAACTCACAGGGGATAAGGAAAACTTCCTGAAAATAACTATAGCAGTCCAAAGAAATTTACTGTAAATCCATCCAATGTATGCTTCTTGTAGCTCATAAATACAGTGGAACCTCGTTACTACGTACCCCGGATACAACGTTTTCACCCTTTTCAACGTACAGGTTTCTAATTCCCGTTTTTAGCCTATGTATTATTCCAATAGCAGCCATTGTTTACAGCGTA
>JAODJX010000119.1:3940052-3955871 GCA_026776945.1 Isichthys henryi | reverse complement strand
ACGAGTCGGGGAATGGAGGGGAAGGTGGGGAGGGGGGGTGTTTGAGTGATTCAGTCCCTGCGGAGTATAAGAGAAACTCAAGGAGACAAACTTCTCAAGAGTTTCTCAGGTTACGGTAGTTGCAGCGTTGGAGTCGGCACGGACGACAAAGGCAGGAGTGAGTATGGAGGAAGTGGTGCTGGACCCGAGCACTGCCACCGGCCTTCCTCCACAAAGGCGCTCTCATCACAGACACAACAATGGCTGTATTCTCTTCCAGTTAGAACTGTGTGCGCCTGTCCACTTTCAAGCCGGCCTTGAGTGCAAGCTTCCCTGATTAGCGGGCAGATACCGAGTCTCAGGAATCTGCTGGAGGTGCTTTAGAATCTAGCCAATTCTTAGTAAAGAGGAAGATGTGGGTAGACAGACGGCAGGACCGGACGATGAATATGGCCCAGTTCTTCATCCTCCTGCATAATGTCCAAAAAGCATTTAAATTAATCATTTGTTATATTTTAACTCTTTTTCAGATTTCTATAGTATATTCGGGATTTATATTAGTCCTCTTAATTGTGGCAATGTTAGTTTATTTTACATTATATGCTTAATATAAGTGTAACGCTGTGTTATATTTTGTTGTTAATGAAACAAAAATGTTTTGTATTTTGTTTGATGCAACAGTGTTACATAGGAACATTATGCTGATTACGGTAAGGAGACTGGTTCCGGGAGAGAGGTTTCGGAGGGGGAGAAAAAGAGAAGGGGATGGAGGGTTTTCGAGAGAGTGCGGGAGCCGTGGTTGTAGTTCGGTGTGCCTCAGTAAAGTCCTACCAAACCCCAAATTATTAGGGTTACAGAAGTATTTGTTATTTACTAATTTAATGTGGTTTAATAGTGCCTTTTTGAAATTGCAGTTATAATTCTATTATTAAATTCCATACATCATTATATACATCAAAACTATATAAAAAGTGTTTTACTGTGCATGTGTGTTTGTCTCTCAATACATCATATGTATAATGTGGTTCAGGTGCGGATGCTGTGGTGAATTTCCCCTCTCAGGTGCTCTGATAAAATCCAGGTGAACAGCTGCATGTCTATCTTCAGTGTGGTTTAATTTATTATGTGATATCCATGCAGAAATGAGCAATTACCCAGAAACCTACAAAGCTCAGAGGGCAGTAATTCTGCCATTTTAGGCAGCTGTTTTTCTGGTCCTTAGACAACACACACACACACACACACATATATATATATATTTGCCCACCGTCAGTGATCCCAGAATTCTCTTTTTGATCACTTTGGGAACAGTCTGCACATTCATGGCCCAACCCCGCAGCACACCAAAGACTTAACAAATGCACAATCGGGAAATAGACATCAGAATTGACAGAGCTGGGGTGAACTTTTTTTCTGTAAATGGCCCCTCCCCCTTTTATCCCTGATTGGTCAGCACCTTTCTTGCTGAAACTATCCTTAGATACAGTAGTGCCCAGTGGCTGTGGCAGCCTGTCAGTGCGTCACCGTTGCGTTGACGTCTCCAGAACAGCGCTTGGCTGACCTGACTGGTGATCTCTCAACAAGCCTCTCGCCGTAGCTGGTGACTATAGCGGGTGTCAGATGTAAGACTGCAGCTGGCGGAAGGGACAACCCACTGGGCGGCATCCTAAGCAGGACGGGAACTCGGTGATGAAACTGCTTCTTCTGTGACCTTTATACTGGATTGTCTACAGGGAGCCACAGTTTCCAAGAATGAAGGAGAGGTTGGGTAGGACCACTCGGCATCTGACACTAGTGCTGGGCAGCAAATACCTTCCAGCAGACGTCGGTGCAGAACCAAAGATTATCCAAGCGGATATCAGTGCTTTCTGGGTAGCTGATCCGGCAGACAGTCTTCCAAAATCCACACCAGCTCCAAATGCTACCATGTTTCGATGGTGAAACTTAGTGACATTAGTAAAAATAACTACCAGCCTGCAATGCATCAACCAGCATCCCCTCACGCTCCTCTGTCACACAAACACCAAACAGAAAAACATGTAACGAAGTACATTATGTTTTTATTTGAATTACCTTGTGCTAGAATTAATCAAGGATTAGTTTTGAGTGGCATGGAAAACAAAATCTGATGCTGAGCACATTTATTTACTTCACTTATGCCTTATTATAAATCATTACATAGCATTAAACACAACCAGCCACTGGTGACCTACACCCCCCCCCCCCCCCACTCAGAGCCCTCTCCCTTCTCCAGTGCGCATGTTGTCTTCTCGTACTTTCTGCCTCGTGCTGACGCTGAGACGGCTGTCTTTTATTTTCATTCCTCTCCACCAGTTTTGTTAAAACCATCTCCACTCCCGTCCCCAAAAAAGTCCACATTCCTTCCTCTTATCCCAGTGTCATGTGGTTCTCATCCCCAGGGCAAATCTGACACAAGAGTTTCTTCTCTATTGATGTCTTTAGCGAAAAACCTCACAGAAACTGCTTCTCTGTGCTTTCGGCTTTGTCACGCCGCGTATGATTGTCAGTTTAAGGATTACTTAAAATGAAAGAGACAACTGAATGATACCTGGTACCCCTTAGTCCTATGGTGATGACTTCCACCGCCTTATTACATAAGAAAAGCAATTTCAGGTTAACGTCTATGATTTGTTAAAAGGATTTCTATGAAAATGGGGCAGCCACTTCATGGGAAAAAAATAGAGTTTGAATTCTGTTTTGAAATTTATGGCCTGTCATGTAAAGGGGTTTCCCACAAAAAATTTTACACTCTGACTCAAAGGCAGTGGCAAAAGCCCCAGGGTCCACCGATCAAAACTGAAAGTGCTCACGCTACAGAATGGACCCATGGATTGAAGGATATAAAGGTTTTAATGTGCTATAGATACCTACTCAGTGATATGTCAGCAGTACCACACATGCAGCAGCATAACCTTTGGGCTCACTGTGATCGATCCATCTATCTTCCAACTACTTTTCCGTTACAGGGTTGTGGTGAGCCTGTGGTGAACATACTATAGGCAAATCTGAGACCAGTTCACCTACCTCTATGAATATGAATCTGCCTATGTAGGGCCACAGGAGGGATTTGAACCCCCATCGCAGGTGCTGTGAGACTATGGTGCTACCCAATCCACCCCATTGCCAATCTAGGCCCTCTTCTCCTTAATTGTATCCTTCTCATTTCTTCCTAATCATGTATCTCTCCCTTGTTTTATATACATGCTGTGCAGATAGTGTGCTGTACCTCATCGTAACAAATAGGAAGCAGGCAGATCTTGTCTTATGTATGACTTACAGTCTTCATCTGATGAAGGTTGTACCTAGAAAATGTTTTTCACACCCATGAACTGGCAAGCAGAGAATATGTAAATTTCCTGTTGAATTGGAAAGCATTTCTGTCACATTAAATCTCTTGTAAAAAAAAGTCGATTTCTATCAATTCTTAATGCGGCACTGCAACGAAACCCATGCGACAGTGTGAGATTTGTAACGGCGAGGATGTGTTTGCTGGGGCTTGTCAGGGGACGGCTTCCTCTGTGTGTGCCCTGAAGCTATCGAAACGTGATTTATGCACGTAAGGCTACGTATTTCGATCATCAAGTCCCTGTGCAACGGCTGCCATCATGCCAAGCAGCATTCGTCTCTCGGGGCCACAAATGACTGACATGCCTCTATTCTCCTTAACTTAAACGGTTGAATAGCTTGTGGGCGGAGTATAGATTAATGTGCACCTTGGCCTGAACAACGCTCCATTAAGGGACCTAAAGGAATCTGAGCATGCACACAAAAGCAGACATTAAATAAATTAATGCTATAGAAAGGCAAATGTGAGTATTAAATTACTGTCATGTTATAAGGTCAATTTGAGCCAGAAACATAAGCGGGTTAAGGGGGACCACTTACAAAACCTAAGGAAATGTATTTTTGTTTTCAATCAACTGAGATAATTAAAATGGAGAGGAGGAAAATGAGAAATGAGAGGAGTTACGATCAAAGTTTGCATGCACTTGGCTGTGTTTTGTTGGGTTGTACCCCAGGCTGCTGTAAATCAGGCTTCGGTTGAGCCAAAAGTCAGTATCATCGCAGTCTGCGACTCCAAGACTGTCTGCTCACACATCCCCCGGAAGGTTGGCGGCAGGCTGGGTGGGCTTTCACTTAAGGTAAGTGAAACTGTTCTTTACAGTGTCTGACACCCTCATTTTTAATTTGCTCAGCATCACCCCCCCCTTTTTCTCTGACCAACCAGCACTGGCAAATACCCTGACTCTGGAAGGACAGGCAGTGAGCCAGCTGGGCCTCCCCCCCAGACCCGGTTAGTCGGTGATCTTTCCGGAAGGTGATGTGTTTGCCTGGGTGCTCGCTCATGGCATCCCTCAGGTACACTCCAGTCCTCCCTGCTTCCTGTCTCCCTGCTCACTGCTCTCACTGCGCTCACTGCGCTTGAACAATGCCTTATACAATGCCGGGAGCAAAAGAAAAATATATACGGGAAACAATCTGTGGAAGCAATCTGGTTAAAGTTTCAAACCGCTTAGGCCGTTTCTCCCCCTTCCCTCCTTATTCAGGCCCTCTCTTTAACCCTTCTCCCCCCTAAGCAGTCCCCCTGGCATTATCCCCACATCCCTTTCCTTAGGAAGTCAGACTTGAACCGCCCCCCCCAGTCATGTATTGCATTCACAAAAAAGGTCTGGGTTATGGCAACATCACAAAGGGTTACAGACCTTCCCTTTGCTGTGGTTCAGAACCCGGGTTGATGCAGGGGACATAGGGGTGTTAATACTGCAAGCTCAGCGGGGGAGCATGAGGCGTCTTCAGTTCCTCCCACGCGTCCCTCCCCAGTAACGACCCCCTCCAGACTCCCGGTCAGGAAAGTGTGCATCAGCGTGTGAGCCCCCTCATACGGAACCTCGGAAGAGCTTCCCAGGGACTTCCTGTCTGAAACAAGGAGCCCCGCCCACTGCACCCCCCTTGCCTCCATTCACTTTTCCCCAGACGTAGTGGGTATATGTGACCGTGCGGCGGAGCGCCGGCGATTTTGCGTCTAAAGCCGATGCATTTTGGCATCGTTAGCTGTGAATATGACCGAGCGCGTGACATATTAGGTGTGGCGCGGGAGCTGCCGGGTGTGCAGGAACAACGGCGGCTCTTCCTGTGTCTAATAAAGAACATTTATTACGCAGTATGTTGCGGTAACAAGCATTTGAAATGAGCGGGAAACGCGCCCAAATGGGGCATCTGGTGTCAATGATGGCCTCATTATCAAATACAGCTATGCAGCTGCAGACCGACTCGCAGAACCTACTCCAGTGGACGTGTGTAAATCGAGTGCAGTGCGGAAAGAAATCACTGCTGTTCACACAGCTTCATGTGCATCGTAGCTCACAGTGAACATTTACATCCTAAGCAAGAGTCAAGGTAGATTTACTCCTTTAGCAAAGTGTTTTTAATCATTTACATTTTATGTGATTATTAAAATAATCTTTTTAAATACATTTTTCATTACAGAAAAAAATAACCGTTGTTTTATTTAGCTAGTCGTCCAGGGTGTGATATTTTTCGAGTGAGCTGAAATGGGGAAACATGTCTCGTGTTGCGTGTGCTACCACAGCTTAGCAGTTTAATATGTGTGCAGTTCTGGAGTCCTGCAGGTTTAAGGGAATGTGTTTCAGTTAGCACCTGCTTTTCACCTGGAACACCTAATTACTTCAAATAAAGCTGTAGGTACTGTGAAAGAAAAAAAAAAAAACTGAAAGCCGTTTGGTCCTTGAAGACCAGTGTTGGACTGTATTAATATAGATGATAGGCATGTCAAAAAAGAAGAAAAACAATAAATACACATTAGGAATTTCACTACAAGAAGTACACTAGCAGTGTTATAGAATCTGTGTCTGATTTTAGGCTTAATTCTTTTCGGGTGCATGGCAGTACAATAATGTGGATGCAGCGCAGAGGCGTGAGTCTCAAACGTGACTTTGATGGAAAGCTTCCGGTAAAGAGCTAAATCGAGTAACATTATATCGCAGCGTGATGGGACAGCTGTGTGTTTTTTCGTTGTTGTTTTATATCATAAGCGAAAGAAAACATAAACCCTCCGCACTAATATGTCAGGAGCCTGGAGAACTTGGAAAAGGCACGGTGGAGGGCCTGCAGAGCCGGGCGGCCCGGTCTGCCATTGGCCGCGGCAAGTAATGAAAACAAATGGTGGCTCTTATCCCCTCCGGAGCCGAGGAGGAACTTAGTCATCAGGCTAATTTTACTCTTGTCTGGCCAAGAGGCTCCATTTCCTCGGGGTGTTTTTGCAAACACCAACCCCCCGAGCCGGTGAATGATGGATGCGGCAGCCTGATGGCCCAGGTGGCAGATGCTCACCCTGTAACTCAAACCCTAAACCTGACCTCCTCATGCCCCCCTCACACTCACAGCCAGGCCTGCCTCCTCTCCTGCCAGGCCCACCATCGCCCGCTCCACTCGCCGCTACCGTTCACCTCCCGAAAAGCAAAGAACCACGGTGGTCCCCTTGGCTTCTGGAGATCTGCTCATGTGAAGCATTTGATTGCTCCCTGAGCCTTGCCGTCACGGTAACCGTTACTGTCACTAGGTGTGACGAAAAGCGTGTCAGCTGCATCTCAGAAATGCAGAAACACAAATACTTGCAGCAGGTCTGCAGCAGGTCTACAGCAGGTCTACAGCAGGTCTATATGACTCTTATTGGTCTCGCAGTCTGTCCGTTTCCTCTTCAGCGACTGTATTGCTAATTCAAAACCACTAATGGCACACAATCTACTCAATATTTACAAAACAATCATTTGCAAGAAAAAAAAAAAAAATATATATATATATATATATATATATACTTTTGCTTTGGCAGAACCTATATTAATTCAAATTTGTGTTTCCCGAAGGGAACAATGAAAAGGTTTATGTAATATTTATTTGAATTTGATATGAACTGCTTATTATGATAAGATAATACAAGGCTGCCCTTGGAATGAAAAATAGTTAAATTATAATAATATAATATTATAATTATATATTATAATAATATAATATTATAATTATATATTATAATTATATAATAATTATAATAAGTATAATGTAATCATAATGTTGTTTTATTCTTCCTTGTTGTCGTTGGGTATCTGGAGAACCCGAACAGTCTCATTATGGCTGTGCTGCTTCTCGTTCCAAATATTAAGGTTTACATACTCCAGAGAGTAGCATTGTTTCAAAGAACTGTCTCAAGGTCAGTTTTGCCGCACATTTTTAGCACTTATCTGGAGTGCTTTCCATCTGTCACAAGCCCAGCCTGGATGAAAGTGACTTGGGCTCATGTTTATAGGGCTCGGGCTGAGGCGTGTGTTTACAACAGCCTCCCAGTGAAAAGCAGAAACATTAAAAAGCAATTAATATGTGAAAATGCATAAGAGGGGAGGATTTGGGGGCATCTCCAAGGAGGGCGCCTCTACCACTGAAGCAGCTTAAAGATGCCGCAAAGATGGGAGAGCAGCTTTTAATGTGACTCCAGCCCGTCCCAGAAGGAGAGTGATTGACAGGTGCGGGATCCCAAGCAAAGGCTGGTGGCGGTCCGAATAATCAATGTGACACAGGCACACCAGCCACACGCCGGGAGTTCCCCCCTCCCCCGGCTCAGCCCGCCCCAGCTGACTGCCGTTCCCTCCACGCTGCCTGTCAAACCCAGACATTTTGAAGAAACCTTAACCTCTCTGTCAGAGGAACTTTTTTCGCTCAGATGGTCGGCACCAGGAGTCGCCCGTTAATTTCGTTGCTTTGTCACGTGATCCCTTAATAGAGGCACTGCAGAATCTGTTAAGTGCATGTCACCGTGCCAGGATACTGTTGAACGACTCATTACGTGAAACCAAATGTAGCATGTAATCAGCATCTGATTAGGATTTAGTCGTTTCTGCACTCTTCCTGCAGCGATTCAAGAACCAGTTTTCATATCCACGCAGACCTTCAGGAAATGGCAAAATCAACTTAATTATCACACTAAATAAAATTGAGTGGTTTCCATTCAGTTTTCCTTCCACAGTTACATCAGAGGTGGTAGAAAGAAGTAGAAAATGTAGAAAGAAAACTTTAAAATAAGCATCACTTTGGGTATGTGCTGTTGAGATGTTTCTTTATCTCTTGGTGGTCCTCGGGATCTGGACCAAGGTGAAACTTTTCTTTGGCCATAACAAAAAACCACAACATAATCCTTTGAGGCCACAGTTCCAAGACCATTGGCATTAACCTTGGTTGAAGAACACAGTAGCCGTGAATGCTACAAAAACACGTTTTGGAAAGGAGCAGGCAGCCATTGTTGGAGAAAACCGAGAGACATGGCTATTCAGCACAACCTTTGAATGAGTCCAATGTCCTCATTAACTGACTGTAACAGCACAGTTTAGCTGACAGATGCCATGGCATCATCCGGATACAGGCGGATAATACAGGCTATAGAACAGTGGGGAAAGGTTCAAAAATTCACAATTTCTCACACTCCATCACTTTCAAACACAGGTTTGCACATATTTCCAATGAGGACTAAGTGAAAATATATGGAATCTATGAGGTTTGGTCTGAGAATTGCCATACTGAAAAAAGAGAAAAAGTCATCTAGACATCAATGGAAAATTAGTCAAGGTCCATTATCATGTCTCTATACTTCGTATTTAATCTTACATTTACCTACCTGCCTGGATTACTGGCAGTTGAACAATTTACTGTTACCATACAAATCCTGTAAAATTATAAGATTGTATAAGAATTCTGCATTCTATATATGAGCAGTCTGCTAATACTTTGAATAGTTACCAAGACCTGTAACATAAACACATTAATGCACGTGATAAAAAATATTGATTACAACAATCAACTAGCCAAGGTGAGAGAGCATATTAAATGTAATGAAATTCTTACCCTGGTACAGTTATTTTAAATATTCATGGTTTTATCCGTTTAATTTATAGATGTTGCCTTTGTTTTATTTTAAAAACTGTTTAAGTGAGTTGTACAGTACATTTTCATTGCATAGTTATGTTTTGGAAGGACATTTCAAACCATTTGTCAAAGCATTTGCCCAGTTTTGCAGGCTGACCTCGGAGCCAATATAACTGATTTTTTTATAGATGAGTTTGAGTTCTTCCCACAGCTGTTCCTAAGGATTCTAGTCAGGACTGAGGCACTCAAGGACGTTTCCTTTATTATTATTCATAAGCCACTTAGAAGAGTGGATCTGTTTGCATTGTGTATTAAAGGCCAACAATATCATGCTAGAACTGGTGCAGATGTAATGAGCCCGAGAGGGTTTCTTCTTGGCTTTTAGCGTAACCTATAGCAGTTACTAGTCTCTAGATTCTGCAGGACCCTTAGTCATTCTAGGTGGAGAGTATGGCCTAATTGTCAAGTTGGTTCAGCGAACAGAGGGGGATGTGTAGGAATCAGACGTCATGATGGTGGACCAGTCCATGGAACGGCTGGAGTTCCTCAGGAAGAATGGAGAGGTAGCTCCCTGGTCTGCTGACTATAATGTTTTCGTTTGGGTTACATCACAGTGTGGTGAGACCTGAAGTCTGAGGCCCCATGTGAGATGGAATCCCGTTAAAGCAAACAACCGGCGCTCAGCTGGCACAAGCTTAATGACCGTCCCTTTCCAAAAAAAGGGATGTCATTAGCATTGTTGTCAAGCTCTGATTTGCTTCCTATTCTAAGCATATATGGCCTCGGCATGGCCCCAACATGGCTGCGGCAATGATCCCACGAGGGGTCAACGAGAGGCCACTCTCATCTTCGTTTCGTTACACCAGCAGCTCCCATTTAATGGCGTGAAGTTGGAAGGAAACTCACTGGTAGGCAGCCTGAGTCACACAGAGTGGAATCTGTTACGGGCAAATCAAGAATTCATGCACTTGGAAAAGTGACACATTTCAGCTGGGACATGGGAGCCGTCAGCCCAACACCATCTCTACCACCTAACGCCCGCCTAGCTGTGAAATTCGAGGTGGGCATGCATCCGGGTGGAGGACCCTCTACCTGCTAAGTCACCTGCTTGGTTCACATTGTGTGGTCATTTTCGTTGACCAGAATAATTTATAATCTATATATACTGTGAAATACATCCCTGAGTGCATGGAGTTTACACGTTCCTATGCACTGCAAGTTCCCGACTCACCACATTGCTGAACTGGATATGCAGTATATGCCTGATGAATACAATTCTTACTACAATAAATCTAATCATCAGTGTAAAACAGTTTAGCTGTTTTTGTTGTTCCACCCCCTCCATCTTCTTTTCACAAAAATGTGTCAGTCTTAAGAGAGGATTTCAACAGCTTCATTCATGCTGCCTTGTTATAACTGCAAAGGTATTATTTAGATAGATATGTAATGTGTGTGATTATGATTGTGTATTTGTCAGCCTATTTTTTAAAAGCATTGCAGACAATGTGCCTAATACAGCAGGGAGGTGGATCTGTGCCAGAAGATTACATAAACTTCCTCACATAACTCCAAGGCAGCTCCTTGTTTTTGACATTAACATCCCTTTTCCTTTCAGAACCAGGCCTGGCCCCAAAAATAACAAAGAAACGTTCCTGAATTTGGGATGCAAGTATCAGGGCTTCCTCGTCCGAATCTGAACTGACTCTAATGTATTTAAAGCTCAGCTGGGAGCTCTGAAATGAGTGCTTTGTATCCAGGCGGCTCAGTATCCATCAATTCCTTGGTGCCTTTGTAGGAGACGTATTGGCCTGCGATATATCCTGAGTTTCTTCACTATTCTCCGCATATTTGTTGAGGTCAAGTGTTGCTTAGTCAGTAAATCTATCTGGTGATTCTCCACTCAGAAGCCAGGTCTCTTGCCGCAAACGAATCCGGAGTCGCTCGCTGTGGTAATCTTGTCCTTGGACGCCCGTATAGGACTTTCCGTTTGAGTGTTACTCGCGGCTCCTGGGTCATCCTGCGACTTCAGTGAAGCATATGGACACCACGATGTTCCCCATCCCGGCGCTGTTTGAAATCTATTCTCATCACCGTGGCTGCCATTCTTCGCAGTCTGGCCACAAACACATTGCGGACACTTGATATGTTTGGATGAGGACTTGGGGATGAACATTATCGTGTTTTCTGAGTGAACATCTGGCGAAGGGTAAAAGGTTACAGTAAGGAGCCTAACCCCTCACAGAATTCCTTTCAGTAGATAAATCACCAGCAGGTCATTGTGAAAAAGGGTTTGTGTGTGTGTGTGTGTGTCAGGGGCAGGAGTGGCCAAGGCATTAACTTGATCCTGGCTGACGTCACTGAGCTTAAGTTTTTTGATCCAGGCCGCCTCTTGTTCATGTAAACCATGTTAGCTTACAAGTCAATCTACATCTGATAGGCCTTCCGCTGTTTTGTCCGCTGATTTATCCCCTTATGCCCATTTACACGCAGCTCTGTGCACAACGGAAATTCGTAGCCAATTGTGGGTAGTGAGCAGTATTTCACTGCCGACTGTGAATCTGACACTTTGAGTGTCGACGTTAACAAAACACGCTGATGATCATCATAATTTATATTTTGGTTTTTTAAGAAGATGATATGAGTTACTTTTCATCGGCACAGGAAGACGCGATGAATACCTGCTCATTATGCAGAAATAAAAGGGGCTCTGAATGTCAGGGGGACGTGAGCGTCGTTCCCCTCTCATTCACTGCATGCGGTCCCGGAAACTCATCCTGAAATGCAGAGTGACAGCGAGCTGGAGGCCTTCCCAGAAGTATAGAGCCAAAAGCTGAAAGGGTAGCCACCAGGACACCCCCCCCCCCACCAACCATGGAGCAGCCCTCCCCATAGTCAGAGGCAGCCTAGGGCCGCGTCCCTAAGCCGTGTATTTAGGAAATGACAGAGACAGGAAGTAATGCCCACTTACAAACCCATGGGGTGACTTTGTCACCTGTGTCCGTTTTATCATCTGTAAAAATATGGTACATGGTCCAATCGGATGGCATCTCTTCTGTTTTCCTTTCTTCTTTGAGACAGGTTGCGCCTTGTTAACACTTCAGACCGGATCCAGGCTGAAACTGTCAGCCTTTGCTGCGTCGGCTGTTTTTCAACAATAACGAATCAGGGGTCAGTGCTGGCTCAGGGGAAGCTGTAAAGGAAGTGATGTGGAGGTTCAGTGGTGCGCTACCTGGAAGAGAGCTGGTGATATGCAGGCCAGGCAGCCTTGATCGCCTAATAGGAAGCTTTTTTGGGAAGGTTTTGCACTAACAGCTTCACTTTCTTCATCCCACGCTTGATTAAATACAATCAGCTCCATCCAAACTTGGCATGTGATACAGCTGGCCGGGCTGGGCCGGGGATACAGCTGGCCGGGCTGGGCCGGGGATACAGCTGGCCGGGCTGGACCGGGGACACAGCTGGCCTGGCTGGGCCGGGATACAGCTGGCCGGGCTGGGCCGGGGATACAGCTGGCCTGGCTGGGCCAGGATACAGCTGGCCTGGCTGGGCCGGGGATACAGCTGGCCTGGCTGGGCCGGGATACAGCTGGCCTGGCTGGGCCGGGGATACAGCTGGCCTGGCTGGACCAGGGATACATCCAGCTGGGATGAGTCACGTGTTTTTCTCCTGTTGTTTCTTCCATTCTTATTTCTACATGAAAAGAGAAGTTTCTGCTGGATTTTAGTTATAATACATAAAAATACATTATTATTAACAGCAACAACAGCAATAATAATAATAATAATTGTTGTTGTTGTTATGGCAGTATTAATATGTTTAACCATTCAGGGTTCCCTGTCCCATGCCCTGTGCTTTTATCATTTTTATAATTATTTCTATATTATTATAATAATTTTTAAGATTAATGAACTAGACCAGCACCCGTGGGAAAAGCCAGAGCTCAGTGCTTTATAGATCAGAAGTGTTCGGGATCTTTATTATTAGACAGTCTGTGTCTGCAGTCTGCATCCCTCTGATAGTTGACACTGTCGGTTTTTAAATCAGGGTGGACTGGGGGTGCACAGAGGTGAGGAACGAGACTCAGGGTGCGACGGGACATTTCGCAGCACAGCATGAGGAACTGCCCACATTTTTCTCAGGCCTCAGATCTCTCATAAACGCAGGAATGCAGCTGCGTTTGTGGCTCTGGGTGTAGCGGCCCTTATAGCGGCTTTGGCGGGGTTACAGGTCCACAGGACCGCCACTGCAGTTTGGTCTCCCCCCTGCCATATGGATCCATGTGGCACACAGCACCTCCCCCCCCCTCCCCCTGCAACAGAGAGCTGGAAGGCAAAAGGCTGATACGCTACTTTGTGGACCATTTCAGAGCGAGCAGGCAGGCAGGGGTGTTGCATCTGCAGCACAAAATGGATGCTTAGCTCACTGCATCCATCGCAGAGGTGTTTCATCTTGCTTAGAGTAGACTGTAAAAAACCGCCGTCCGCTCTGCGACTTGGTCTCACATACTTCCGCAGTCTCACCAGAGGTATTCAGGACAATCATTCCACAGAAAATAAGCAACTAGCCCACAATGTGATTACTTTGATTTTGACTTTGATCGTATAACTACAGTTTAAGTCAAACTATAAATATAAATAATATATGTTGCCTGTCACGCCCTCACAGGCGGGAACCACTGGGTGTGCAGCGTTGCGGGTAATGAACGGGAGTACAAATACGGCCGAATTACCCCAGCACAATGCGAAGTATTGAGCCGATGATTCCGAGCCTTACTGAGCGCTATTTTGTCTATTGTCTCCCTCATCTCCCTCGCCTGATCTGTTCTCCTAGTGTTTTCTCCTTACCTGCCTCCCTTTCCTTCTCCAGACCCGCTCCCGATCCTGACCCGATTTCCCAGCCGAGTCCGGCACGTCCCGTTCCCGCTCCCCTGTGTGGTCTTGTCTCGTGCCTCTACGTAGGACTGACTTCCCAGATACCGACCTCTCTGCCCATCCAACGACTACGATTCTTGCCTGTCCCTACCTGTGCTTTTGCCCCGATTACGCCAATAAACCAGACGTGGATTTGCACTTCTGGATCCGTGTCGTCCTGTCAAGGTTTTCCTAACATTGCCAGGTTTTTTTCTGCAAGCACAGTTTTTCCCGACTTTTGAGTTGTTTATATTTTTTGCACTGAACTGACTAAATATGTTTTCGCTAAAACCAATACAAAATGAGTGGAGAAGCTTCTCTCTGTTGTTGGAAAACATGTTTGGTATAATAATCTATCTGTCTACTTGTAGGCCTCAAGCCTTCCATTTATATGCAAAATTTTACATAGGTGTGTGTGGCTCTGCTGCTATTTGTCTTCAAACTGTCCAATAATATCGATGAAACATTTTAATCCAAGTTAATGTTCCATGCTAGCACTGACAGAGTGAGGGTCAGAGTTGTGGATGATTATATTGATATATATTATATCCCTGTCCTTCTGTTTCTGTTCTTTCACTTCTGATGCCCAAGGACTGTTAAATTCTGCTGGAGAGACTATAGAGTCTCGGTGGTTCCCTTACTTTCTAGGTTTAATTATAAATCATTGAGATTCTCCACCATCAGGTATGGGGTTCCTCAGGGCTCAGTAACGGGCCCACAAATGTTCTCCTGCTATATGTTGGCCCTTGGGGACGTTATCCACGAGCACAATGTTAATTACCATCAATATACTGATGACACACATGTCTGATGGAGTGAAATATTTCAACTGCCTCGGCTCCGAACCGAATGTTAAGATCATAACGGTCTAAAAGACACAGAAAATCAACCCGCTGAACTGCAATAAGAAAGACAAGATGCCAGTAGCCTCTGTTACTCAGACATCCATTCTTTCAGCGGAATCTATATGGCTTTCATGCATGTACCTCAGTAAAGTACCTTGGTGTTGTAGTTGATGAGAACAGTTGGCTCTTATATTAGAAATATATCTAAAGTGTCTTTCTTTCATCTGTGAAAAATAGCCAAGGTCTGAAAAAGCTGTCTGTGAATGATGTGGAAAAGCTGGTCCGAGGATTCATGACCTTGGAACTAGATTATTGTAATGCTCCGCTATCTAGCTGCACAAAAGCTCCTTTAAAGTGTCTCCAACTGGTACAGAATGCAGCTGCAGGAGTTCTTAAGAGAACTAAAATGCATGAACAAATTAGCCCTGCACTTGATTGCCAACATTAGCTGCCTGTCAAATTTAAACCAGAATGAAAAGATAAATTTAGTTGATAGTATATCATATAAATTAAAAAATCCACTTCTCACATTTACAGCTTTGAACAGTCTTACATTGATGTGTCTTAAGGATTTACATTTTCCAGACAATCCAGCCCCTTTGTTCTCAAAATGCTGGTTGCCTTGTACTGACAAAACTGATATAGTGCCACTTTTCAAATGTTTAAAAACATGCTTAGTCTTTAAGTAAGAGTAAAAAACTCCGTCTTCATCATGTATTTCCTGCAGCTAAAATTGCAAACCGAAATGTTGCAGTATTCTTGGGCGCAGCCCATGACTGACATAACCATATCTTGAACTCAGGTAGATAAAAGTACTGAAAACCTGGAAGGTTCTTGACAGCTGAAAAAATATCTCTTTAATTATAGATCTCAGGGGCGGCATGGTGGTGCAGTGGTTAGCACTGTTGCCTCACACCTCTGGGACCCGGGTTCGAGTCTCCGCCATGTGTGCAGAGTTTACATGTTCTCCCCATGTCTTCGGGGGTTTTCCTCTGGGTACTCCGGTTTCCACCAGTCCAAAAACATGCTGAGGCTAATTGGAGTTGCTAAGTTGCCCATGGTGTGTATGTGTGAGTGAATGGTGTGTGAGTGTGCCCTGCGATGGGCTGGCCCCCCATCCTGGGTTGTTCCCTGCC
>JAODJX010000119.1:3924112-3938301 GCA_026776945.1 Isichthys henryi | reverse complement strand
CCCCACCCTCCCCAACTGTAACATGAATGACCCATTTATCAGAACAGCTTGGGACAGACAAACCTATGGCATGGTGCCAATACTGGGGTGGAACTTAAGAATTTTTGCTATTAGCCAACTGGGCTAGTTCAGTAAGAAATGTAGTCTGACATGCAATTATTTTTTTTACTAGTCAGTATTCAATATTCAGTTTTCTGTACTTGACCTTCATCTATGCCCTTTGTAGGGCTTTTTACCGGTATTGGTCTGTCTCTGCCTTTGTTGCCCACATGACCTTTTTCCAGGTTTTTTCATTGTGCTTCACTGTGCTTCACTGTGTGATGTGTTGACACCCATGCCTGCCTGCTGACGGCACCATGCCTGCAAATACCAGTAGTGGGTGTGAGCATAAGCGATATCCGCACTGGATTTCCGACAGCCCCCACACCGCCCCTCTGTTAATGACAGGCATGTCTGCACCATTTTCTGAAAGGGGTCGTTGGGGGTGGGCAGTGTGTAGCACAGGTGTCAAGACCTGATTAATGGCATATGCCCTCCCCCCACCTGGCACCTCAGCACTGCTCAGAAACCTTCAATGCCGTTGCCATGTCTGCGAGAAGCTAGGCTGGCGACCCATTAGCCTGGGAACGTTGGATGACCGCTAACAGATGGGAGGCCCCAGACAAATAATTCTCTGCCTCCAGGCCGCTGTGTGAAGGGCTTGGAAAGGCGCTGTGGAGACCATCTCTTTCGGTCCTCCGTCCAGTTCATCGCCAAACTCCCAATCTTCTGCCAGGAAAAACTGGGAGGGCCACGTGGAGACTTTCTCCACGGAGAGAGATTTATGAATGAGGAATGCTGGATGCTCTGCGCCAACTGCGGTCCCTTTACAACGAGGTCTGTGACTCATGCCGAAATACCTGCAATTCTGAGCCACGGGGAAGCCAGTGACGTAATGGCTTAACAGTAATTAGTCAGCTTATCTCGCTTCCCTGTGGCCGGCCAAGTTTGCAAAGTGCACCTCTAGAATCAAGAGGTCAGTATTGAGACAAGCGCTTCACGTTTCAATGTGGACGGGCCACCACACAATTTTTGCAAATTCAACAAAGTCTGCCAGTGTTTCGTTGTGGGGTTTCTCCGTACCGACTCCACGACAAGCCACAGACCCCATGGTAGGAAGTTCTTCATTAAGCTCCCTGTGACTGGTTACCCACACGTCAGGAGCGGTGATATTTACAATACTCAAGTAAGTTTTTTTGAAGAATATTTTTTAGGGTTGAAGATATGTCCATAAACTAGTTCTTGCTGAGAGGGCCTGTCTGATGTTTGTTGGCTCGGAGGAGCAGATGGGAATTTTCTCAGCGTAGCGGTTCATTGTACCTGTCAAGCACATAGCCCTGTCGGAGGGATGAACAACAACCTTTCTTGGAGATCAATTTCCATGTCGCCTTTTTGGATATTTCTTGTCTTTGTTTAAGCAGAATTTGTGTAACTTTTTCATATTCTCGGTTATTCTGCAGCATTTGTGTGCCTTTCATGCTCTTCAAGTATTATGTGGGTTTCTGGGTAGTCTGAGTACCTCAAAAACATGAGGTTGGGTGAAGCCAGCGTCTACCACAGAGGATGAGTGTGTGCTCTGTGATGAACTGACATCCCGTCCAGGGTGTATCCCAGCCTTGTGCCCTGTGCTGCCTGCAATGGTCTACAGGCTCATTCATTTATTTTATTAAAAAAATGTGCATTGAGTGTTGTGTTTTGTTAAAATAACTATTAGAATATGGTTGTTCTTGAATGTGCATGTAATATGGGAATTAGATTGTATTTGTGATAGCTCAAAGAATGTATGAAATGTTCTGAATGCAGAAAGCACTGTAGCTGGTTTTAAAGGGGGTGTGTTCAGTAGGTGTTTGTGTGTGTGTGGGAGTGTGCAGAGTACGCACAGCTGTTGCTCTTCTGTCGACTAATAAACAGACAGGCTTGAGTCAGCGTCGGTGTCACTGCGGCCGGGGAGCTCGCAGGAAACCTGAGACACAGGGTGTCCAGATTTGCAGGCACAGCTGGGGCTGTTTAATCAAGACGTGCGGCGGCGACAACGACGACGCCGCCAGGGAGGGGAGGTGAGGTCGCGGCCCACAGCGGGGTGGGGGGGTGGGCAGAGCATTGTTATATGTGTACTACAGGCAGAGGGAGGCTGGAAAGCAGTACGGAGGAAATGAGATCAGAGACAGAGGGTTGCAGTGGATGAGTGTGGGGAGGGACAGGGGCGAGACACAAACCTTTAAGGGGCGGGGGTGGGGGGCTGCTTGGCATATTTTGGCGTGACGACATGGGATGAAGCCAAATTTTGTCTTAGAATGCAATTCCGCAAATTATGTTTGCAGTGGTGTAATTATGGTAAATTTTACCGCTAAAGATTCCCTGCCAGTATCCAAGTAACTAAAAAGATGTGGTCCTGAAGCTCTTCATACGATGTCATGCGCAGGAAGCCCCTTTGAGAAGCCCCTTTGAGAAGCCCACACGAAGCCAGCAGTCAGTCTGCTCTGCTAAATGTAAAAGCGTCCTGTGTGAATGCGCTTGGGTTTGTTTGTGAGTTAATGTGAGTGTTTGAATGCTTTAATAAGAATAATAATAATAATAATAATAATATTATGTTTTATTTATATAGTGCCTTTCATACACTCAAGGACGTTATCCATATCAACAACAAATACATTTAACAAGACAGTACAAGAGACATGCAAGAAGACGAATATTCATTGAAGAGATGTGTTTTTAGCAGGAGCTCGAGATGGATAGTAGATTTTTCCTCACGAAGACTGAGAGGAAGCACATTCCGAATTTTAGGGGCTGTTACACTAAATGCTCTGCCTCCCCCATTGTTGACAACCTGTGTTTAGGTACGGTGTGTAAGTTGGCATCAGATGATCTTAGTATATGGGCTGGAGTGTAAGGAAGGAGTAATCCAGGCAGATAATGAGGAGTAAAGCATGTAGCACTTTGGTTATTCTCGCGTTCTCTGAAGGGAAGCCCAGGGTCACTGGGGGAGGGGCTTCCCGATGGTAGGTAAATTCACACACAGGTTTCACAGATTCTGAAACATCAGAATCTTGGTTCCTTCCCTGGTGGCGATTAACAGTGATTAGCATTGGTCGTTTGCTTGTTTAACCAAGACCATTCAGGTGTTCTAAGCTTCGGTCTGTTGGCCCAAAACCCAGACACAGGCCCGTTTAGCACATGGCGTTCAGGTTTAATTAAAAATTTTGCAAAAACTAAGCCTATGGCAACATTACAAAATTATTTAGTTTACATATTTTTTTGGCATTTCAGGAGTCTGTGTTGAGCATCTGAGTGTTTTTTTATGCCTGACAGCCACACGCTCGCTGAATGTTGGCTCTGGTGTCACTTTCTCCATGTTGTCAAGCGATACGGTTGCCGGATTTCGACTCTGAATGCAGAAATAGGCAGATGAGACTGGCTCTGTAAACCCCACACAAGGAAAGGCCATTATGATCTATACGCGGTATTTTTTATTGCAATTCATCTGATTTCGCTTGATAGGTGTACTGTCTTTTTCTTTAAATGCATTTTAGATCAGGAGATTCACTTACTCTGCCGGCTTGTTTCCTGGATGTCGTGTGCATGAAATTCGATCTGACACCAATATGGGTAGTACACAGAGCAGGAACCCCCCCTCCCAGAAATTGACGTGCAACATATAATCAAGACATGCAAGGAGACAGGGGAAGGACACTCTCTCTGCCATACTTCTGACAGACCCCTGGGAGGGGGTGGGGGCACGTCGCCATCTGTCTGTGGAATATGGCTGGATGGAATTTAGGAGACTTAGGGGAGGTGGGGGGTGGGGGGGGGATTCTATGAGTGGGGATTCGTCTGTCACTCCCATAGGCTCCATCTGACTTGTTTACTCCTCAGGCCCTCACCTATGTTGCTGGATGTCTCTGGGTGCCTGTCAATCACCCGTCAGCCTCCCCCTGCCCCTCACAGACACAGCAGTGTGTAGGGAAGTCCCCTGCCCCCCCACCCTGCGTCACCCTCACGGCCTTCGCCCTAATCCCAGGTGACGCCCGATGTCGGGACAGTCTGTCAAGTTGACGAAATAAGTCATACTGGAGACTCACGATCCCTTTGGATCTAGGCCAGCCCTTCATTTAGAATATCATACTTTATTTGAACCCGTGTTTTTAAATCTCTTTTTTGTATTATCTGCTTATTTTAAGACTACATCATATATAATTTGTTTTCTCGTAATGCGGGGAGCCAAACATAGTAACAGTCTGCCGCTGAATATGATGATGTTAGGTAGGTAAGTGTAACCCTTATGCTGTTTATGGGGCTTCAGCAACAGGTAAATGCTAGTTACTACATTTTAATCGCAACATTTGGGGTTAATTGATGTTATAAAATATGATAAAAAAAGATTGATTGTCTGTTTTCATGCGCATGCGTAGGTAACCAGGACTGACTTCTGTAGCTTTGCAGTTTCATAACAATCCCACTCCCACATCTCGTTACGGCCCCTGTCCTGCCAATCGGAATCCAGCACCGGTGTGAACCAGCAGGCTGCTGTGGTTCTCGTCGCTGCCATAAGCGAGCATCTCCTGTCATGCCTCAGGCAATGAGGGTGTTTGGGGTTCCACGAGTGACCTGAGGCAAAGGGCCTACAGAAACGTGCAGGTGCGAGGCCTTTGTCCTGAGCACAGTGAGCGGAGCTTAAGCGGTAACATACTACAGCCATGGAGATTACTGTCAGCCTGGCCCCCGCTCAACAAAAAGAGGATTACTTCCTTTTAAAATAAGGTAGCTGTCTAATGTGCACATCAACAGAAAATACAAAAGCTACTACTACTCAGGACATGTGTAGTACATTCTGTGTTGACACCAGATAGTGATTTTGCTTATGGATTCCTCCTGAAAATGAAAGCAGACAAAGAGTGAGTTTAAAAAGTCACGCTGGAAGGCCTTCCGGCTGCATGCACACGGCCCCTCTTATCAGATCTGCTCTGCTGCCATGCAGCACATGGCGCAAGACAGATCAGTGCCCTGCTTCCTCTCATCCCTCCTTCGAAGACTGGGGTGTGGACGAGCAGGTCTGCGTCACGGCGCCCGGCTCGGATGAGTCGCCATCGCAACGGCCGGGAGAGGGATGGGGAGCGTGCCTCGCCCCCCGTCTGTCCCCTGCCCCCGCACGCCCGTTGCTGAGGGCGACACGTGGAAATGGCAAATTGATGAAATTGCAGAGGCCAGTTTTTTCAACCAATTATCTGGGTCATGTCAGCGTCTGCCTGATTGCCGTCGGTGAGCATAGATGAGCATGTACCCCGTGTGCCTGTGTCTGTGTGGGGGTGGGGGATGTGTTAGTGCGTACTTTTTGAGAGACGGGCCATGAAGTGGCCTTTAGAATTTCTGATATTTTATTTCTCTGTTGTTTGATAAAATATAAAAATACAACAACAGCAACAACAACAATAATAATAACAATAATAGAGTGAAATCTGAGCACTGAAAGAGGCTAAATATTAATTTTTAATTATTAATTATTTCTATAAAATTCCTTTAGTTCACAATTTAAGCATATTGAATAAGGTTTATTTGAATCATTACAGTAGCCAAGATGTACTGGTATGAGTATACTGGACAGACTGGGACAGATTTAGCATGGTTGCTGCTTGCTCCCTCTGCAAGGCTGTGTCCAGGGTACCACAGATTTTCACTCTCTTAAGAGGAACTGAAGTGCGACAAAATAAAATGTAAAGTTAATAAGCGTAAAAACTTTTAAATGCATCTGCATGAGTGTTTGACTTTAAAGATGCCAATTTTTTGATGGAATTGTGTGTGCGTGTGTGTGTGTGTGTGTGTGCATGGATTAGGTTTATATTACATTGTGGGGACCAAAGGTTCCCCACAATGTCATATAAACCTGTTATGTTGACCACATGTCCATTTTTCAGGTCCCCATAAATATCTGTGAATGCAATAAAGATTTGCAAAAATGGCAGAAGTCTCATATTTTGCTTGGTTACTTATGGATTAGGTTGTCATATTGGGATTAGAGTTTTCCCCATATACTGTAAATGAATGGAGAATCCCCACAAAGATATAATTACAAACCTGTGTGTGTGTGTGTGTGTGTGTGTGTGTGTGTGTGAGCGAGAGAGAGAGTTTGTTATATATTCATAAAGGAGACTTAGGAGGCTTGTGGTCAGACAGATTAATTGTTTAAAAATAATTTGTCAGTTTTGTTGCCCCTACTTCTGCTTCCTGTATAGCATGTGATATAGCAGCTAATGTGTAATGATGTTTATGTTAGGCTGTGCTGGCCTCTTGTCCTTTCTATCTGTCTAAAGAGATGAAAGCCACCCCCCACCAGGACACATGTGTCGTTATATATGTTTCTGTTTATGTGGTCATGTGGAGGGGGGGGTCAAGATAAGCTACACGGAGGCAGAAGAAGACGGGGCGTCTCACATTTCGCAAAGGAAATGGTCGCAGATGTTCTGTCTTTGTGAGGAGGTGGAGGGGGTCCGGGTGTCCGGACTGTGCGGTAACACAAAGAGGGACCCCGCCTGCATGAGTGTGGTGTCTGAAGATCCCTGTTATTCTAGGTTGGGACTCTACTGTTGAGGTTGTGGGGGTCGGAGGAGAGGGTGCAGACAGGGGAGGGTTGGAACCTCACTCATTGTGCTCTGTACAGCCTCCCGGAAGAGATCAGGGACACGAGGTAAGCGGGTCCGCGCCCAGTAATGTGATTGTCCTGCTTCTGGGCACCATATTAGCATAGATCTGCTTGATAGTCTCACTTGAATAAATGGGCCACTGATTTAATAAAGGTTCAGCGAATGAATTAGACTCCCTGAGACACACGGAACATATGCAGCCCCGGTGTCTCACTGTGCACATAGAGCAGAGGCTGCTGGGGTTACAGGGTTCCTGAAGAACACTTGGCTTTCTCGCTGTATTTTAAAATAAAGTGCAGACTTTTTATTTCAAACAATAAACCAGATTCTTTCCATGTGACAGCATGTCGTTGGGGTGATACGGCAGCCCCGTGAGTTGCTCTATAACCTCGCACCTCTGGGATTTGGGGATTGAATCTCATCATCCCTGGTCTGTCTGTGTAGAGTATGCATGTCCTCCCTGGGTCTGTGAGAGCTTCTTTTAGGTCCAAAAACATGTGGTTAGGTGTTTTGTCTTAATCCCTAAATTGCCCATAGTATCTGAGCCGTGTGCTCTGTGATAGATTGCTCTCTCCTGCCTTCTGCCCTGTGCATTCTGGGATAGGCTCCAGGTTCACCGCAACCATGTACTGCACAAGCAGTTATGAAGGATAGCTTGATATAATCTTTGATTAATCATTTTTTTAACTTTGAAGAGAGCATGTTTTTATGGTGCATGAGGCTTATATTTTTGTCATTGGACTCCTAGTTTGGTTGCTGCCTGTTGAGTCTTAGTAAAGCACTTTATCCAGGGCTGGGAATTTCAGCGCTGGACTCGAAGTGATGTTTTTATCCACCTGTGCAGCTTTGTATTCTGCAGCAATGGCATCTGATGGAGCTGCTCTCTCCTGGGCTCAGCCAAGCGTTTTCCTCAGTTTGACGCCTCAGGAAACGCAACGCAGTAGAGCTGCCTGTCGACCTGGCGCCAACCTCCCGAGCACTTTTCCAGACATTTCTGCGATGGACAGGGTAACCCTGACCCGCCGTTATGCCGCGGACAATAAAATCAGAAGCAACTGCTGCTGTTTTGTTTGCATGTAATTATAAGCAGTTTCTCGATTCCGTCAGCGTTTTACTGGGATCTGAGGCAACGTTTGCTTTGTCTCCAGTCCCATGTTGATATTTCCGGCTCAGGTTAATGGCAGCTGAGGGCCACATTAAACCACATTCCTCCACATTTAGGCAAAACCCCTACAGGAATTCCTCCCCACGATTTACTGCAAATGGCATCGAGGCATCGACTGAATTTGGAAAGCAAGGTCTGTCTGGTTATTGGAATAACACATCGCCAATGGATGATGGTGTCGAAGGCCTGTGGATGTTGGATCCTGGGGGGAGAAGGCCTGCCTCCGTTAGCAGGTTGGCCTCCATAAACACTCCCCGGCTCTCCCTGACCACCCCGCAGCGGTTCCTCCATCACACTTAAAACTGTTAGGCAGCTCAATTATCTTTTATGATCTGCGGGAGAATACTAACTGTGTACGGTGCGGCCCGCAAAGAGCGAGGCCCTGGCAGTGCTGGTGGTCACTGGCCTCTCTGCATCGCTTCTCACCTGGAAACATTGCCAGCTGTTGACGGCCTTCCGTCTGCCTTTGATGGCGGCATCTAGTGATCCAAGTTGGACACTTAGAAAGCAAGTCTAAATGGCAGCGTGTGGACCGATCACTCTGGAAGTTGTAAGTCATGTTTACTGCACGTAGGAGGTCACAGGAGTGGCCGTGGCAGCGACGTCCTGCTCGCTGGAGATCCGTCGCGAAGGCAGTAAAACGGCTAAACTGCCAGCTATGTAAGGGACATTCCTCTCATAACCCCCACATTTAGAGGCAGGAAATAGGATGGGGGGTGTGACACGAATTCAGCCGTCGCACTTTATATCGGTTTCTCTGCAGCTGCAGGACGCATTAAAGCAAATCAACAGACCTGTCAGGTCCACCTGAGATTGGCTACAAGATGCTAAAAATCTAGACAGACAGGCGGGAAGGAAAACAGTCCCAGCAAGACCACAGCTGCTAAACACAAAAGTTCACCACTGCTGTGTTACGCAGGTCTGGAACAGGCAGACTCTGCAAGAGATGGATCCGGAATGTAATCCTACTGGTAGGCAGACCAGTGATGGCCTGATTGCTTCCTATTGTCCCTTATTATCCAGGACCTGATCACAATACCCTCCAGTTCCTGGTCTGAAGTAGTGGGCACTGCGGGTGGATAAAGATACTTCATTTTTGTTACCTGAACAAAGATAAACTGGTTAATACACAACCAGCTAAGCAAAATTAGACAGAAAAATTCAAAATAGTTTAATACAGAATGTACCTGATGTGGCTTGAGTTTGGTACAGCTGGCATTTGCGGAACACACTTTCCCTGAAAAACACCACTTCGCTACAATGTAGCTATTAAAGAGAGATGTCCTCCCACCCTTCCGGGACATGCTCACAAACACTGAATGCACCTTGATGGCCAGCATTCTCCCAGCTTTGGGTTTTAGCGCTGACCATCTTTAACGAGCATCCTTCCCCAGCCTGTGTTCCCAACAACGCCCTCACTGAAAGCCAGAAAATGGAGGAGGACAGTTTGCAATGACAGGCCTGTGCCTGGCTCTCTTGTGTGGGATGTGGCCTGTCACATCAAAGCACAGATAAAGATCTCTGTTCCTGAAGATGCCAGCGGTAGGTTCTCAGAGATGCCGAATCCCTGGACTGCAGCGACAGGAAGCCTGTGCAGATCAGTGCCCGCTGCCTGCCTTCTGGAATGCACCATCGAGACACGTCTGTGGAAGAAGATCTGAAACATCTCCTGAGCAATCCCAGACAAGCCCTGAAGACCAGAATATGGAATCTGACTGGAAGAGGCATGGACTAGAGGAACAGCAGCATAAATCAACATGATGGAAGTTTGGGAAGTACGTTCACTACCTACCCGTCTGCTGAAGTTTGGATGTCCATAGGGCATGCAAGGTGGGGGAGTTATGCTGTCTCCCAGCATCCTTCCATGATCCCGGTACACCCCCCCCCACCCCCCACCTGCTGTTGGGGGGCTTGATCAGCCTGCAGTGTCCCTCTCATGAGACACTTCCACCTACTCGATCAAGAACTGCCCTGTGACAAGGCCAGTACTATAACTAAGACTATGAATCTTCCCATGAAAGCCAACCATTGACAGTGAAGTTCATGAACTCCTTCATTCAGACTGAGAGGGTGAGAGGAAGCAGGCAGCCATTATGGGGACCGATTCTGTCTGTGTGGATTAAGGACAAGAAACAAATGATTGTAGGCTTTCTTTGAAGTGTTTCATAATTGTAATATATAATAATAAACTGGAGAATATTGTATTTCATTCACTGGAACCCATAAATATGTATTTTTCGACAACATGTTGGACAAAAATTGTAGTCTTATACCGCCAGGGTCGGGGGCTTGAATCTCACTCTGTGTATATGGAACTTGCATGTTCTTCCTGTCATTTTTGTAGGTTTCTTTCAGGTACACCGTTTACACCTGTTAACCAAGACATGTACATCTTCAAGTCATGTGGCATCTACCAGGTGTTTGCCTGCTTCATGCCCTTTGCTGTCTGGGATAAGCTCCAGAACCAGTGCTTAAGTGGATGGATTGTGGATGGATGAATATTTAAATCTCCTCTTGGTTTGGCAGAAATTTCTTTTTCCTAAACTTTAAACTTTCCAGGTGCAGAGAATGTGAGAGAACCCAGCCTCCTCAGTTTGAGTGATAGTAAGCATTTGTACCCAATTACACTTTGTTAAAGACTTAATCTATGACTGCATAAAATGCAGCTTAATGAAGAACTCCAGCAAAAGAGTAGTCAATAAGTGTAATTCATTTGAAGGCGTGTGCAAACCAAGCTACATTTGTCATTGAGATTCTTCGTTAATTGGTATCGTGCAACAATCTGTTAACGAGAACTAACAGCTGCATCTTGCAGACTGAGGTCTTTTCACGCTTCTAGTCCCGTCTTCCTGACTTATGTTTTGGCCCTGAGTCCTTTCTCCAGTTTTCCCATAATTACCATCAGAACATGGTGAACGTGCCGAACAGCATCCTGTTAGACAGGCTGTTTAGAGTTTAACCAAAAAGTGTGTCTATATGCCCAGAAGTTTAAACCTCAGTGTTGGTCTTTACATGCTTCTACAACTTAAAGGGACACCCTTCTCAGGGAAATGGGAGAGCAGTCTTGCAATGTGAAAATAGCATCTGAAAATTGCACCAGGGAGAACAAAGCCTCAATTTCAGACAGATAGACCAATTTTTGGGCATGACCTGGTACCCCGAAGTAGGGCAAGGTCAAGCTGCTTTTTTCTGGAAAAACAAATTTAAAATATGAGTGGCACAAATTATTTGACTGCTTTCTATAAAAGATTCTCCACAATGGTCCTTAGTACACAATGGCACAGGAAAGGAGAGCCAAAACAGTATTAATTTACAGTCATAAGTGAACATCTCACAGCCTATGTAGTAAGGGTCATAATATATGTCCAGTGGATGCCTCTTTCAAACGAAGTTTTAAAAGTTCTCCTTACTCCTGTTCGTTTGGTGAATAATCATGAAATCGGAATACGTCGTGTACCATCAGACCATCTACACTGGTGATCTTTAGGGGTTTTGCCATCAGCGTCACATTGTCAGCTGTGGAGGTTGTCGCGGTATCTACCCTGGACACACTGCCATGTTGGATATGCTTCCCAATGCAACGCCTTACCACAGTATTTAAGGCACGTGAGGCAAGTCGGACGCAAGCGCAGAGTGATTCATACGGCGGTTTAATGGGCACGGGGTGGAGAGACTCACCTGTCATGCTAATTATGGCGTACACTAATGTGATTGGGCTGCAATGATGTCAGCATGTTACAAATGACCGAGAAGCGCATCGGTCCCCATATGATAATCTCAGGACTGAACTTCCCACTCCCCTTCCTGCTTTAGATACCCTAAACGCCACATTGCTGAAATGCATTGTTTATACTCTTCCCACACCTGCTTGGAATAATTAATTAATTTGTCACTTGAGATCCGCCCCCTTTCCTGAGTGTGTCACTCACTCTCTCTCTCTGCTTTTCTTTCCTATCGCTCTCTCTCCCGGTGCTGATTGCAGGATACCTCTCTTCCTGTCCTCGATGTCATTTGTCATTACTGGTCACAAGTGAATTTTCCAGGTTAGAGATGCAGAACATTAGACAGGCGCTGTCTGGTCCGTGGTGTGCAGAAGGACCTGTCTCCAGTGACCGGTCATCTCATCCGTTATGATATTTCCATGTCATCTCCTACATCGAAATAGTTGCTTCCTTTTCTGAGTGGCTGTGTGAATTGATACAACAATGCGGTGGAAGCCATTTAATGGTAATCAGCAAGTGTGATTAAACCCGGTAAGACCCAGAAATGACCAATTTGCATGTTCTAGTACAGACACACGGTAAATAAAAGGTACGTACTTGAAAAGGTCATTATTAAAATGCACAGCTTACAACAACAACAAATTGCCCATTCATATATGCAACGCCTTTCTTCTGACAATGATTCAATGGAACATTTACAGATCAGACTAAAGTGATTGAATTCAGACACAGTGGAATTATTCATATATGCAGCAGCATAATTGCCATTGTGAAGTGCATAAATTAGTGAAACGAATGTTTAAATTTAAGTGAGTTGCTAGGCTACTTGAAAGCATACACACACCCTTCCTGACAATCAGGACTCCCCCAGTATAGAAATGCAGTACAACAGGGGAAAAGGTTCCAGGTTTCAGCAGGTGTCTTACAGAAAGATAGCTATGCTACGTCAGTAAAATATCTAGTTGTGTAGCCGGGCAGCAAAGAACGAGACTCCAGTGATCCCGCATGGAACCTCCTGCCGATCCTAGAGGAGGAAGTTTAAATCTGAGTGGCCGCCGGGGGGCAGAGACTTTAAAACGAGACGTTTCCCCGCTGGGGAGGTCAAGACCCACAGAGCCAAGGCGTTTATGTGGGGAGCGTGGCATGTATGGGAGCAACAAATCGCAAGCTCCATCTTTATCCCTGTGGAGACTGAACGCAATCGTGGCTCTTTCAAGTGCCAGAGAGCAATGGCCTGATTGTACACCGATCCGTGAGATTTACTGTAAAGAGTCACGCCGGCTGAAAGCTTGGGTGAACCAAGGTGAACAGCAGCAAAGGTCACTTATCAGAATTGTTGGGGCACAGAAAGACGGGCATAGGATGAAAACAGGATAGATGCACAGGAACGCTCGCGGCTGCCCCACTCATTCTTATTTTCACGCCCTCCTCCCGTTCCGCCACCGCCACCAGCTGCACATCTGCTAATCACTGCGAATCAGAACTGTCTTTCATACCAGTGCTGTCACTGCAACTTTGCAGTATGTGTCAGCTTCCACGGCTGGGTGCTAAACTGATAGATTAGAAGCAAAAGCAGATTGATTAAAAGTGAACAGCTAAGAGACATGACAGTGAAGAAAATAAATGAGGCCAATCCACTCCAGGAGGGAAGCCAATGTCATGGAAGTGGGTTGTGGGTGTTCATGTAAGGGTCGGGCTGGTAGTATCATTAGATGGTGGGATGACATGTTTGGGGTCTAGGGGAGAAGGTCTGGTGCTACTATATAGCTTGGTAGACTCTCCTATCTGGGTCCCAGTGATGCCAGGACTGGCTGCTTAGTTGGGGCTCCAACAAAGACCATTTTCCTGGAACTGCATGCGAAATGGATTGGATGAAGTCTAAGGTGTGACATCGTTTACCCAGATTTATGGAGCTAGAAGTGTTTGACAAGGAGAAGTAGCCTAGCGTGTACAAGGTCACACAGGAAAAGCCAAAAAAACAAACAAACTGTATGGGTACACTTAAACTTTTTGAGAATTCATGTTATCCTGCCCCTATTCATTTAACGGCAGCTCAGGATTATCATTATTGTGACAACAGTATAAATCAGGGTCCCTCATCAGTTTCAGACCCTTGACCTCCAAGGCACAATCTTTTGTGTTAGTAACATCTGTGATCGCAATTGTAATCAGGTGGTAGTCATCCTGACGCGCTGTTCCCCGAGTCTCTGACAGGCCATCAGTTCAAAAGGCAAGTGATTTTTTTTTTTAGCCGATATGAATACTTTTTTTTTAAAAAAAAAAAAAGTCCATTGGATGAAAAACCTAAACGAAGCCCATGTCATTACTGGTGGTTTAGGGGAGCAAAAATCTCCGGGCGCTTTTCGAGGGTGGATTGCAGATGAAAGACATGTCTAACGACCAGCTTTTCTTCTTCTTCCTTTCAGCTTGGGTGGGGGTGGCGGGGTGGGGGCTGAGAAGCTTCACCATTCAGAAATTTCCCCCCACCATTCCTTCCGCACTCTGGTCATTTGTCTGTGAAAAAAGCCAATTTTTGGAAAATTTGCTGGAGTGGTTGTTTTATCAACACATATGTGATAAAAGACACTTCCTGGTCTGGAAGCATAACAACCCCCAAAAACATTAATA
>JAODJX010000119.1:3908311-3920044 GCA_026776945.1 Isichthys henryi | reverse complement strand
CCCCCCCCCCCCCCCCCCCCCCCCCCCCCCCCCCCCCCCCCCCCCCCCCCCCCCCCCCCCCCCCCCCCGCCCGCCCGGCGTCACAGGCCAGGCCTGGAGATGTCCCTGTGACCCGAAATCCAGTGCTCTCTGTCATCGCCATCCTCTGCTAATCTTGTTCATCTGGTGATCGTAAAAGCATAAAGAGAATGGACTGTAACATTGGCCAAAACATGTTTCAGAATGAAAGAAAAAGGTTAAAATGACAGAAAAGGTTTTCAATGATGGAAACTGTAAGGTTTTCTTTATCAATAGAAGGTGTTACTCTGATTGACAAAGCTGCCACATTAATGGCTAAGCGGCTTAATTTAAGATATATATCAGCTCAGTACTCTGGGTAACCCATTTTCTCACATTAAAATACCCTTTAATAATTTTGCAATTAAAATAAAACATTAAATTACTGTGGCGATTTTCAGGCTATATAGAAACAGTGACATTCCGATCAGACGACACACGAAAAAGGTTCGGTCCAACCCAACGAGATTTTAGACGAGTTTGCATTCAAAGCTGAATTTCACCACCTTGGTCACACATATAAACACACAGAAACATAAAGGAAGCGATTCTATAAACAAACTGAAAAACAAAAGGTCTGTTTTTGGGTGAGAGCACTGATTTTCTAAAAGGAGGTGGAAGGATTAGGATGGACGACAGGAATAAAGGTCAAGTTGAAAGAGGAAAGGTGACCTGTTTTAGGTTTTAAGGGATAGTTTTATACAGTGCAAAGGATAAAAGTAATTAGTTGAGCATAAGCTGATGCAGGCTTTTAAAAAGCCAGGTTCAAGTGTGTGGGATTTGTTCTGAGGCGGGAGGCCCAGCAAGCAGCCAGGAAAGAGGGAGATATCGTAATTCTGTCTCCAAGGGCTGTGACCCCACGTGAAAACCCTCAGCTGGACTCTGCCAGGTCGGCCGCGCTCCCTTCATTTCAGCGTGGAGGGTGATTTAATGGCACCTCCAAGCCGCCGAAGAAATCCTGATATATGCACCAATTAACAGTACAAACAATGGCACCGAACACTTTATACACTGAGTCATATTTTAATACGCCCGTGACCCTCGTTTATCATTCCCTTGTTCCTCTCCTCGCTCTTCAGGATGGTTTTGAGGACCCCGAGCTGAAGGATACTCGAGCCACATCCCATCATTCCAAGCCTGTCCCTTCAGAGCGGATTCAGACTCGCTTCGACAAGCGTGTGACGCGCCCTGCTTGTAAAGAGGTCGCCACTTTGTGTAGCGTGTGCACATAGCACCAATCGCGTCATCGCTAAGCCACCCGTGGCACCTGGCCATGTCCCCACCCCACCCCCCGCCGATTACGTCAGCCTGCTGTCACTCACGTCGCGTTTGAGCCATATGATGAGGTTTTTCTGCCTCAGGTAATCAAAAACCTCCTGGATGGCAAGAGTCTGGGTGCCTCCTGAATCAATCTGCAGCCTTAAAGGGAACACTGCCCCCACACTTATCTTTCTTCTTTACAAAAACTGGGCTAGCCAGTTCCTGGAGCAACTGAAGAGAAAATTTCCAGACATCAGTCCGATTCATTGTGGTTTTTAAGATGAGACCACAGGTGACCTAAAGCAAGGCTCCTGAAGTACATTCATTGAATGTCCACAGATATGACCTGAACTGGAAAGTTGCTCTTCAGTTTAGACTTAAAGGCCTTGCTTCAGGGTCCAATGGTGGGATTTGAACCTGTAACCATTCAATCAGTGTCCTAACCTGCTGTGCCACACAGCTCACGGTGCAGGAAAGAGGGTCTCAGCAGTATGGAAGTTCTGCATTTATCTGCTTTCCTTTTTACAAGTTACGTTTTATTCACTAAGAATAAAGATTAAAGATTAAATAAACTTTATCGATCCCAGGTGGAATTTCATGAATCATGCGATTGGCTCCAGCCTGTTATATATGTATGTATGTGTGTGTGTGTGTGAGTGTCTGTGTGTGTCTATATTACTGCATATTACAGTTAATAAAAATGAACTACAGTGACTCCCTTCACATTTGCAGTTCCAGTTATTCGCATGTTAGCCGTGAATAATTAAACAGGAATATTTTTTGGAGCTTGCTGAAAGGCCATTTTTAAAAACGGGTTCAAAACATAGTGCTTCCAGTGCGTACAGTAGTAACTTCGTACATACAGAGGCATAAAATAGGTGTATATTAGTATATAAAATGTCTATGTTAGAAATGACAAGGCAATTTAAAGTGTACAGTACACTACTGTTGGTTTAGAAATTGGTAATATATTTTTTTAAGTTTCTTCAGGGTAGCAGACTGTTAGGGGTTGAGGGTAGGGGTGCTCAAGTATTATTCCTGAATTTTCACATTCGTGGGAATCCTGGGAATGTAACTCATGAATGTGAAGGGGCTACTGTGTGTAGAATTTAAGTTTTTGTGTAGTTGCAAAATGTTTATTCAGTAAAAGTTCATAGGCATATATACAAGTCTGAGTTTGTTAAACTGCTAAATTGCAGAGTATTTAATGCAGGTTTTATACACTAATTTGTCAGGCATCCATAGGCGCAAGTGTAGAACAATAACCAAAATAACCAAGATCACAAGAGAATGGCAAGTTTCTCCATTAAGATGTGAGTCTTGCATATTGTCGGATGTTTATTATTCTGGTCTGGCAAGTGGTAGATATGTTCCCTGAAAACGATCTTAGAAAGTTTGTGATTTATAAACATTTTAAACAAGGAAGGCATTTAAAAGTACACACATTTCATGTCTTATTTCATCAAATGTAATTTAAAGAATATAAAAAAAATCTTGATCTATATTCACTTCACCTCTAACGCCAACAAAATGAACGATTCAATTCTGAAGGGGTGAAAGGTCATGTATGTATAAACTCATGTGAGACAAGCATGTTATTCTTCCTGTTGGGCTCCTGGATTTAATATGTGAAAAATCTAAACTGCGGGAAGTGTCTCCCATTCTAATGCACGACTTCCAGCTTTTTGTCATGAAGTGGACATACTGCATCACCAGCGGCCTTCATCGCAGCACAGAAATACGGTCTGTCGCCATGACGCGAGGCGGTTGTCATGGCGTCCCCTCTGCGCGCTCCCAGCTATCCTTCTCCATGGATTAGCCATGGCGACTGCAGCAAGCATTAAAATACCACAGCCGCCATATCGGGTCTGTGTGTATAAAGCAAACTAAGGGGCTGCAGCTTTTAACACTTGAGTCTGTAAAGTATTTTAATCTCAATTAGCACCAGTATTTTAATCCACTTTTATTCCTTCTGGTTCATCACTAGGGATTAAATTTTATGACGCAATTTGAGCAGACGTTGATCTTAATAAAATTGTATTGTTTCTTCACCAATACCATACCAAAACATTTATTTATTTAACTATACATAAGACATCCAGAGTGTCCCCTGCCTTGTGCCTTCTCCTCCCTGGGATAGAGTTAAGGAACATGTATAACTGAAATAAGACATCCAGACATAGAAGAATATTCGGAGGTAAACAAGATTGATTAGCATAAATTTACTTATACTGGAAAGTGAATTATTTCCCTGGTGCGTTTTTTGTAGTAGCCTGCAATGCTGATAGTTTTATGAAATATTAGTTCGATATTGTGTTATTGCCGAATTTTTACATTTGCGGGGAGCAGTGTTTCCCCACCCGGTCCTCAGGGACCCCCCCCAGACAGTCCACCTTGTTGCTTCCACCCAACTCCTTGCCAAGCTTTGACCAAAAACTTGGACAGTCCGTGTCTCCCCAAGGACCAGATTGACAGACAGTCAACAAGAAGAAGTGCGTAGCCTTTGGGATGGTACTTCAATTAAGCTGCCATGCATGTTGAAAAATGCTTATCTGCCTAAATGGATCCAGGTATTGACAGAAGCGAGGGCTTCACAGAACCTCCCACATGGGGTGAATTACTGCTGCTGGGAGTCGCGCACTTTTTCAATTAAGCGACGCTACAGTTACTTAATTGCTTAGTACAGAAACGCCTACGACATGCTTGTGTTAACATGGACTCCATCTGTGTGCTTTGCATTCGACGGGCCCTGCCTTCAGGGCTAATTAATTAAGCTCCCAGTGAGAACCAACAGCCAACATGCAGCGTAGATGTTACACCAGGAACAGAACTTTGAACCCCCTGCTTAAATGTACCACAAACTGTTTAGTAATCCTGCTAAATTTATGTAGCCTCCCTCTGCTGCCCAAGTATATGGTCCAGCCTCTGGAGTCCCCTGCTAAACACTCTTCCCTTTACGCAACGTGCCTGGCTCCCCCATTAAGTACTATTTCATCATAACACCGCATCTGTAACTGGGGCATCTTATTGGAAAAACTGTACGCTGGTTTGCCAGTGATTATACCAGGGATCTTTTATGTTACAAGTAGCTGATATATTTTAAGGTTCTTGTGCTTTGCAGCTATAGATATATACACCAAGAAGCACGGCTGTTTCTCCTGTCAGCGTTCCTTAGTTTAACAGAGCTGGCATGTCAGGGCGATGGCACAAACGCATTAGCAGCATCACCTTGAATTAAGCAGGATTGGCGTGGCGGGTCTGGGTGGGGCGGCTGCAGTAATTATATGGAAGTGTATTTGTCTCTGGAGGCTGGCCTTGCCGGGCTCTCGCTGCCATGCCCCGGGTGTTGGCACAAGCGCTGCAGAGGGTCACTGTTTTACAATGAGTGGGTCAGGCTTGCTGTAATTGATACGCGCACCTGCTGCACGCGGCGGTCAATTACCTGATTAGAAGTGTCCCGCGGGATGAAAGTCGATATGCGCTGGTTTTGCCGAACGCCGGCACCGTCCTCGACAGGGACGGATCTCGGCCAACCGGGAACCCGTGCGGAGAGGCGGAGGCACATCGACAGAAGACCTGGTTTCCTGAGAAAGATAGCTCGCAACCTGGGTTGGGCCGGAAGTGCGACGTGTTCCTGTAGGCGAGGAGGGGAAATAACCTGACCCTCAGCTGATTGGTTGTCTGACCCTCAGTCCCGTGTCGATTGGCTGAGAGGATCCTCTGGGCCTACCGCAGTTGTGAGCATTGGCACCCATATCAATGTTACTCCGAGCAGCTAGTAGCAGCTGTGGTCCAAACTCATAGGTGCAACCCCCTCCCCCCCAAAAAAAATGATCTCTCCTGTACACCACAGCCCTCTCCTTGGCAGTGAGTACCTCAGTGGTGGGGGTGCACATAAACGAATTGCTGCAGATAAGTAGTGATTAAGCTGCCCCCTTTACTGCTGAAGAGGGAAAATGAGGAGCCCTCTGAAAAAGCCTGCCCACAGACAAGCGCTACGTCTTCATTAACAGGCAGCGGGGGCGGGGCAGCCCTGAAAATCAATTTTCACACATTAGGGCTATTGCCTTGCCGAGAGGTGGGTGACGGATCGCGTGCGGAGCGTAATGGACCATTCGAAATTAAACATCTTCATGTCGTTGTTGAATTGTCTGCGATTCTTTCGTGGGCGCTGCGTGGTACGGATGCTTGAGCGATGTTTACCGTCGCAGTGCGCAATTCCGCGGGCACCCTGACTGCGTCTGTGTCCGTTATTGATGCACGGGGGGAATGGCGGGCTTCTCTCCGGTTCCTGACATTTCCTCGTGCTTTGGGAAAGGGAACGTAAGAGTAACGCTCACCATGGCTGTTCAGAGTTGTTTTGTGAGGGGCAGGTATATTAAATAGTTTGGACGGGTGCTCAGGTGCCCCCCAGATCCCCCTTCTGTATGTGCCGGATCCTTAATAATCTGTTTGCATGGTTCTGTGTATCTCTGTCGATACGTCGATCACAGCAGCATACATGTGTCTAGCTGGGCCGTAGCTGGCCGAGAAAAACGTCCCCTTCCCGCCAACAAAACATTATTTCAGACGCTGTTCGGACTTCCGATGAACTTCATGCAGAAATTTAAAGACTCCTATATAAAACTGCCCATTCCATTCAGTAATGCAGACACCGTGATATTAAAGGTTGATGCAGTCTTAGTTATCATACGGGACTAATGAAAAACTGACTGATTTTTTTATTAGCACATTTACTAGTGCATTGGGGAAGATGGAAGAAGAAAACCAAACAGCGCCGGCCATGTCTGGGGATCGGGGCATACGTTACGGCGGTAGCTAGGCCCGGTCCTGGTTTACCAAAACGAAAGTTTTATTGCTTGCTTAAATCATTGAGTTAATATGCATCTATATGGATGACAAATGAAATCGATCTGATAAGTTCTGGTTGCATTTACTTCAGGCCCAAAGGCCCTTGATGGAAACTGAGCCAGAAAATACCCAGAAAGCACAAGGCAGGTAGGAATTTTGTCAAATACCCAGTAATGTGAAGCAGGTCGGTGGTCAGGATCTGGTAAATGCATGATTCAGATCAAACTTTATTGAACAAAAAAATCTTACTACTGTAAGAACATGAATACTTCTCAGATTTATATAACTCTGAAGATAAGCAACACATTAATCTAAATTTTATATTAGTATTAATGGACTAATAATCCATTGTAACACTAAAATTGTACCACTTGAAATGAATAAATGAGCAGTTTAATTAAGAAGAAAATTTCCAAACATATTCATTCCATTAGATCAAAATTATAATGGGCCTTACAGTGGGGGGGGAGACATTTTGTTTGCAAAAATTATGCTAGTGATAATCAGTATGTATGAAGTAGATATTAACAGTTTGCAATAATGTCTTAGATTTCTGCTTATTCGCAGGTTCCTCTGCATCTGGTCTGTTTGGCAATAAAACATTTTCACTCCTTTTCAATAAATCAAGGACAAAAAATGTAATTGGCTGCATGAGTTGCAAATTAGGTTGCATACTGCCCTTTGTGTGCAACTGCAGAATCACAGCTCAAATACTCCAGAAACGATTACTTGCAGGTTGGAAATCAGATCTGTTTTTGGTTGGCTGATCATCAGCCATATGAAGGCGTTTGGCGACTACAGTCTGGGCGTGATGCGGGGCTCCCAAAGTGGCCTGTTAGGGTGTACTTTTCAGCCAGACCGATCCACACGGGCCTTCTTGCATTTTTCATGGGGGTCAGTAAGTGTGTTGTTTGCAGTATTTATGAGCAGCTCTTGTGTATTCACAAGTACTACTTGACATCTGTCTTTCGGTCAGTGAGCACAAGAATATATGACACTGATAGACTGGGAGTTTTTGTTGCTGCCACAGCATTTCTGTTTTATCTCTTCGGCGACTGCTGTAACCCCAGTCCATGTTTATCATGGCTTACTTTTTCTTAAATGTCTGTTCTCCTCTTGCTGCCCTAGTTCAGTATCCCTGCTTAGCATTCCCACACGATAAGCTACTGTATCTTCTGAAGCCTGAAGAATCCTCAGTCTAGCTTATTTTAGCTAAAGGTTATTCGCAAATCAGGGATCCAGTCACTTTAAGCTCATTAGGTCAGCAACAAATTTTGTGCACATGTTGGACAAAAAAAGTCTGGAATGTCTGGAATGTCTTCCCTTAATCCTAAGGCGGTTGGGTTTACCTTCTAATGGACAAGTGCGTAGTGTGATTTGCTGGTGTGAAGGCAGGTAAATGTCTTATTGAGCTTTTCTAAACTCCTTTTTTGAGTACCTTGAACATTTGATTCCTCAGCACATCGTATTCATGGCTACAAGCTCTATCGGTTTAGTGTGATGCAATAGTCATTCCCAAACATGTATCGTTTGCTCACCGAAAGGTGAAGGATGAGGCGTTTTCAGGATTTGTGTTAGCTGAGTTTCTGCAGATTCCCAGAGTGTCCGTGACCCTGTTCAAGCCCCGTGGCCGGATTCCAGTGGAAAGCCAGGCACCTGAAGATCTGGGGCTCTATTTGGTGGCTGGTTACGCCTTCCATTAAAGGTGACTCTTAAACTACCATCACCTCTGCCTGTTATCTGCTGGGGGGGAGGGCATCACAAAAGGACTGACAAGACCATGGGATTAATAGACGCTCCATCTTAGTTCACGGACGTGCCCCCCCCCAAATTTCTTGTGGACACCAGTTGTCAGTAATTGCTAAACCTAATAAGAAAGCTGATGCCCAGTGTTCTATAAATAAATCTTGCTTTTGATGACAATTTTGAGTTTGCTTATTAGGCGGTGCAATAGTGATATGAAATATTACACCCAAATGAACTGCTGACCTGCCCAGTAGCTGCCTGGTGGATGGATGAGTCCGGAAAGTTCCGAGATGCTTCACCAAGGATTACATGTATTTACCGATCATAAAACTGATGATTTATTTAAAGGATTTATTCTGTTTTCCCGCCAGCAGGGTGATGCTGGTTAGGTGGGATCAGGGAAGGTCTGCACTGCTGTCACAGCCCTGATCCGGAACATTCCAGGCCTCCAGATGAAGTCATGTGGGAGGTCGTCCCGTCGCCTTGCTCGGCACGGACATCCCGCCGGAACCCCCATGCCGTCAGCCACATGCCGGGCTTTCGACCTTGAGCCGTAGCAGGCTTGCTGACCCGCCTCCTCAGCCTCTCCCGTTAATTGTGCCGCCTTGCCCGGAACTGAGGGCCGGGTGCCAGCTCAAACACCAACGGCGCCTCCCGGCCGCCTGGCAAGCGGCTCTTATCTGCGTTTAATACTGGACCCACGCAGTATAATGAAAAATTCATGGGGGGTTCGAGCGCCGGCGCTCGCCGGCCTGCGTGTGCCTCTTCGGTCTGCACAGAGGAAGCAGCAGAAATAATCGTATATCAAAGGACTCCATCTCCTGTGAGCCCATGTCCGTAACAAAGTGCCCAATGAATCGATGCTTAATTCCTGGCTACTCTATTGATAGATGTAACAGCGCCGGCCCCTCTCCATTTACTGCATTACGCGCTCACCCTCCCCTAAGGATTGTAGCTGTATTGACTCCACTATCGGCAAACCAATAGTAATAATATACTGCAGAGAGCCAACCGAATGCAAGGAAAGCATTAAAGAGGTTTGCAGGCGGAATTCAATTTGGTAAGTATGTGGAGTTTCCTGATGAATGCAGGCTCTGCTGGTAGGCATGTGGGCTATAGATGAAGAGGTGAAGAAGAATTTATCTTTCTAGGACACAAAAAACCCTCTAGGTAATAAACAAACAAAAGTGTTGTACAACAAAGGATTCATTGCAGGAAAAGAATGTTTGGCTAAAATCAATCAAAATCAGTTTTTTTTTTTTTCCAGGGTCCATCAATAATTATTGTCAGTGATCTAAAGTTCCATTTATAAAATTGTGTTCACTGACATTACACATATGACATTGATGCAGAAAGTTTAAATCAGTAAACTTGGTCTAGCTTCCCGTTTATAGGAGGATAAAGAATTAGTTTGTTTTTCTCTGAAAAGTATATTCATGTATGTCCCAGAATATGGAAGCACTCATCTCCTAAGGCATCACAGAAAATAGGGGTGTAGATGTTTGTCAGTTTATTTGTGAAGAGGAAGTAGCCCAACTGGGCATTTTTATATTAAGAGAGCTGCAAGATATATTTTTAACAGACAGACTGTTACAGAACCTGTGCACTATCACTGTTTTTGCTCTTCTGATTTATTGCACTTGCTAATTCATTGTGAGAAATGAAACAATCCATTGCATTTGCTAATTTATTGTAAGCAGATCTTGAGAATGAAAAGGTTTATGATGGATATTCCAATAGGAACAGGGCAGCAGAGAGTTAGAAATGTGGAGAACAGAAAAGGCCATTCGTGAACGATTGAGAGTAACACCAAGGAACAGCACTTGTCAGGTAGGCATGCAAACCACAGTGGTAGGGGGCACAGTACAAGACAGCCAGTCACAATCAATACTCTGACATTCTGTGGGCCTTTCCGAAGCCCGCCCTGCTGGCACCCATAAGAGACCTGAGCTCACATGTTTTCCTTTCATCCTACATGCCAAAGGAATATTTGTGTGTTGAGTTCAAGGGCATCTTTGGGACATCGTTGATTCAAGCATTGATTATTTTGGCCTGGCATGGGATAGATGTACCATTCAAAGATCGCTGTAATACATACAGACATATGAGTTAGACGTTACATGGTCACTACAAGCATGAATTGGTAAGCTAAAGCGGCAGGAACATCAAGTTTATGTTTTTGAATTTGACCATGAAAAGAAGAGAAAAAGAATTTAGGAAAGTCGCGATAATATATTAGGGCTTTCAGACAGGCATTGAATAAAGATGATACTTCAAACAGTCATGGACTTATTAATGGATAAAATGTGACATTGGGTCAGGATGGAGCTGTGTGGAATAAAGTCTGAATTCTAACCAGAAGCCGTGGTTTCTAAAAGGGCACAGAAGGCCACCAAAGTTGGGAGGGAAATTTCCAGCACGTTCTAGACAGGACAGATGTCATGCTCATATTCGTCGTATGTGTCCTGCAGGTATTCAAGTAAGGAGTTAACACTAATATATGATGGAACAGCATGAGTAGTGTTGGGTTTGGGAGCTTATTATGGGATAGCTTCTTTTGCTAAGTGGCCAATTGGATATAATGTTGCTGAAATTCTGTGTAGCCCCCCGCCACCCCCCCCCCTTACATAAATATACACACTTAAATGCTTAGATAAGCCGGCCTCTCGTGGTTATAGTGTGATGTCTCCCCATAGCATCTTATCGTTTCCAATCAGAATCATTTCAAGATGTACCACAGCTTCGGGCACAGCCCCCCTTCCCTCCATCCGGCCATTCCGGTTTACTTCCGCTGCTACGGAGATGAGCTGGCCGGAGCGCCCCCCGAGGCCTTTAAATTCCCTTGTGTCAGACTCGCTGCTCCGAGGGGAAACATCGAGATCGCTCCAATCCAAACACACGCTAACCACTCTGCATTCTGATGATGAAGGGATAATAAACTGCTCTCACGTTTGAGACAAAAGCAATCCTCAGGGCAATTTCGCTGGAATTCCAGCGGCATGCCGGCTCTCTCGCTTGGAGTCTGAAGGCACGCGGATGGTTGAACTGGAAAGAAATTCCATTGCATTGAAAGTTTAATTAGTCAAAAACCAGAAAAAATGAAGACATCAATTGTAATCTTAGCCCGTCTTTCTTTGAGAAGGAGTCCCAAGCAATATCCTGAATTTGTGCAATATTACTTTGTGTATCTGTATAGTCCTCTTACGTTTTAGTGTGGGATGCGTTTCTTGGTGTTTGTTTCTCCATAGACGTTACAGACGGGGTTAAACTGGGGATCTGTGGCAGCAGGCAGGTCCCAGCTTGAGGTAACAGCTTGGGGACATCGTAAGCTGGTCAGACTGGGGATGAGAGCGTGCTGATACAATCCGCCAGGAGAGCTCCCTCACCTGCTTTTTAGGAACCGGACAAACGAGTGCGTGTCAGGATCTCCCTCCTCTTCTGAAACACGCCAGACACCAGGGGAGAAAAAATATGATGCTTTAGTTGTCATTCGCATAATTACCTTGGATTTCTTCGTGTTTTTGTTTTCACGTTATCCCATCTTGCTCTGCAGACACACACTGCATATTTATATATGCAGTTGAGCTTGAGGCCCAAACACAGGGTCAACTGTTTATGGGGGGTCCCTGTAGCTTTTCAGGGGCTTAATTACGATGTTCAAAGGTCTAACAGACGTGTCATTATTTTGCACAGGACAGGATTCAAAATGGCAATGTGCTGATCACAGACACAGAGGCCAAACCCACTAAGCCCCACGCGGGGGGGGGGGGGGGGGGGGGGGGGGGGGGGGGGGGGGGGGGGGGGGGGGGGGGGGGGGGG
>JAODJX010000119.1:3890920-3908211 GCA_026776945.1 Isichthys henryi | reverse complement strand
TTTGCACCGGCAATTATTAAAAATGGCATTGTGCTGATACAACCCACATCGGCACAACCCAATAAGCCACACAACACCCGCCCCCCCCCCCCCCCCCCAAAAAAAAAATGGAAAGTGCCCATCTCACCAACTCCGTGCTGTAACTGACCGTTTAGGTCACACCGTTGTCTGGTCATTATAGAGCTTATGAATGTACAGACCGCAACATTTTCCTTAAAAAGGTGACAGTTCATGGGTCAAGACACTGTATGAAACATGCACTATCCGGCAGTCCGCATGAGCGGGTGAGCTAGAGGGTGATTGGCTAATCAACCGGAAAGGGCAAGGATGTGAAGAATCATACAAATCGTATATCAGCCTGCAGCCGATGCAGGCAATCCATGTTCCTAAGGAGGAGGTGAGCTACTGTTGGACCGTCAAGGGAGGATCTGGTCTAGTATTTCTCCAGTAGCCTAAAGCAGTATTAGCAACTAAATAAATCACTGCTTCACCTCTAACCTTTTCTGACAGATTTATTGATGCATCTTTTACTCCAATACTGTTTAGTAATGGTGAAGCAGTATAATGACTACATGTACCGTGAACACAAAAAATGTATGAAATTACGCACAGGAGAACATGGAAAGAAGACTAGAATGTTCAAAGGGTCGTGACTGCAAGGTAAAGCCACAGTAAGAGGCAGGTTGTCATTACATTCGTCTAAGGTACGAATCATAGTAATCTAGATTTTTAAATAGGATCTAATAGAAATCTTTCTATAGGGTGATCAGGTCCATGAAGGAGAATCTGTCCAAAGTTGGCAGCAGAGTCTTCACTGGCCTTTTGGGTAAATCCACTGGCAATCATACTGACAGCCTTTCAACTGCAGAGAAACCTGAAGGAGATGCCCCCCCCCCCCCAGGATACACTGTCTGAGACAAAGTGAAATTGTGGTGGTGGGGGGTATAGATCTGGGGGTGAATTTTGTGTGGGGGAGTGGGGGTTCAGGGCACTAGCTGTGAAGCTTTGGAGCAGGAGAGTCGCTTTAGCAGTTACCGTAGACCCCTGCCCCCAGCAGAAGAGTGCACTCTCGGTGGCCCAACCCTGAGAAGATACCAGGGAAAAGGGTCCCCGTCACGATGTCTGGGGACAGTGCTGCAGTTTAACTCCCCAACGCTATGTGTAAAATTCTAATCCCCTGCCATGTCTGCCGGCCCCCAGAGTCCAAACGTCAGCCATGCCACCAGCCGTATCCTGGGACAAAATCATCGCCGGGGCAGATGCACGGAGTGAACTCCCTCTAACCTGTACACACGTAAACACTAAAACCTCAGTCGCCTCAGAAAGCCCCATCGCATGGTTAGACATTTGGGATTAATCCCCGGTTCCCCTTGTGCACACGAGCGAGCCGTTTGAGAAGACTGGCAGTCAAATGGGTTCAGGGGTCACGCTTTGGGCACAGTAACAGTAACAATTTACTGCTAACTGTCAGGAGAGCAGTGCTTGGGGGTAAACAAGGGGGCTGTCAGCTCAAGGCTCTTTTTCTGTGATTTCACGCCCTGATCATGGGGGGTGCCTTTGGATGACCCTCCTCTGCACCCCACTTGTAGATGTCACTGGGAGTCGGGATAGGGACATTAATGCCTTAACGGCCTCCTTGCTTTTATATTCTTTCTGCTCCGCAGTGTATTTGATGATATATTGCCCTTTAATGATTTAATGAGAGCAAATAACTGCAAGCAATCATTTTAACTTCTTTAAATGCTTAAAAAAAAAGGCGACGTGTGTAAACGTACTACCAGAGATTTCCCAAGGGGGGGTTGGTGATTTAGGGTACCTGACCAGATAGTGCAGGACCAGATTATTCCACATGACTTAATCACAGGGGTCACAAATCTCCCTTCATTTAATGTTACATGTTATATATGTTGGGCTTTTTTATACATTATATGTAACAAGCAGCTCTCTGTGCTTTCCTTGATACATTTGTGCCAAAGAAATCATTCTGCTGAGATAAGTAGTTGCCCGTGAGTACGGCGAATGACAGAAATGCTGAAGACTGCAAAAATGAAAATAGTACATTTAACAGTGTGGATTTGTTCTCTGATGAATAAATCAGACTGCTGATGTCGGTTTCACTTGATACACTGTAGGCTTGGTTTGCGTGCATTAGCGACATGCTATAGTGTTTTTTTTCCCGACAAATGCCTAGACACTATTACAGTCTTCAACGTAATTGTCTGGCAAACTATCACATGCCATCAGTGGTTGTCATCTGCTGGTCACTACATTCAGGACCAGTCCAAGTGTGACTCCTCTACCTACTAGCACCAGGTCATCTGAGCTAATGTGTAGCCAAACGAACTCATTGCTCATTGTACTAACAACACAATGGTCGTGGATTCAAATCCCAGGGAGCACATAAAGTGTAATTCTTCCCTCTACTGTAAGTAACTTTGCATAGAAGTGTCACATAGTGTCAGCCGATCTTTCACTTCCTTGAAATGGGACTGAGACCTTATGACTGCTGGTGTTTTTTCTGGAAATATGAGATACGGGTGTCAGCTGAGTCTGCAGCCTGGGCTTCATGAAGACGCTAATATTAAAATTCTGTCCTCACTGTGTTTTCATTATTTCTTTTGCAATTAAATTTAAGGCGAAAAGGAAGCTGTCAAGGATTTTGTTTAGGATTTTGGATATTTTCGGATTTGTTGGTGTCGCATCTGTTCATAAACCCAAGTCTAGACATCAAAGTCGCCCGATAGCAGCAATAATTTTTAATCTGCAGAAATTTCTCCTTCTATTACGGAAATCATTTCAAAAATCCAATTTGGCACACTAAACTTTTTTTAAAACAATGGAAAATTTATATTTTATGGTCAATAATGTGTGTTTATTTTAATTGAACTTCTTGGAATCATTTCAATTTAATAATTAAATTTTTTTATCAAACATTTTAGCTAAATAATATATATATATTTATTTGACAGTAAGCTGAAAGAATAGCATGGACTTTTTTAAAGGAAGCCTTATTCTCTAAAGACTTGAGCTGACGAACAACTTTTGCGCTGGCAGTCAGGCGTGAACGTTATGCTTTTCGGCTGATAAGCGCCTCCTCTTGAGAGTCCCATTCGAGGCAAACGGGGCAAAAAAAAAACACGCAAACTTCTGAGGGAACCGAAAAGACATCTGTGTTATAGCTTTTAAGAATTCAGGCTCATCCCACGAAGCTCTCTTGGGTGGAAATGTGGCCAGCCAGTAGCTATGGAGCCTGAGCTGACACCATGTCTACCGGGAGCACATCATGATCACGTGACCCTTGGAGATGGAGATGTGCACTTCCCTACACTCGATCTCCTGCTCATTGCTTATTTACCACCTTTGTGCTTCATGTTTCTTGCACTTTGATCTTTTTTTCCCTTTCTGTGTAACATGTTTTCAGTGTTGGGTGGCTCAGTTGCTATCAAAGATGTTCCTTCAAAGATTTCTACTTTTTCTTTTTTTGTTGTGGGGAGGATGGATGGATGGATGGATGGATGTGGGAGCCAGCAAATTTCACTAGCAGGCAGCATTTCTTCATTATTCCTCACTTCTGTATCACGATATATCCTCACGCCCCACCTTTTGTTGACGAATAGCTTTATGTCAAAAGGGGAACTCAGACATGTTGTCTACCAAAAACCTGTAAGCCAAGAAGAGGTCAGATAGAAGGCGCCGGAAATGTCTGCGTGGGTTTCATTGGGATGCTTGCTTCGGACCAGTGTCTCGCTGTGGCTTGGCATCTCAAGGGCAGCCTGCATTGATCAGGTGTGTTTCCAGAGAAGGACACAAGCAACACATTTTCCCTCCTGCTTCCTGATCCCTTGTTGTCATACTTCATTCATCATTCATGCAAAATCTGAGCTGGAACACGCTGGTAGCAACACCATCATCCTCAGGGCCTCAGTAAAAGCTAACAATCTCGCAGACACAAACTTTCAGCAAATATTAATGCCAACTATTGATATGAAGGAAAAGCCAACCTAAAGGAATGAAGACCACAGTAGCACAACTCTTTCCAATTATTTATTGCAGTTCTGCTCTGGCTCAATGATAGATGACAAGTGAGTAATTACCACTAATTGTTTCGAGAGACGTCTGTGCTGGTATTTGCTAGGAGCGAGTCAGTGGCGTTGACTGTAACAGTGCCAGTCTGTAAATTTGAAAGTCACGTGACTGCAGTGTTAATGTGGACATTAGCCAGCTGTCCACGCACACACAGATGCACGCACGCACACACGTTAACATGCTCACGCACACTGAGTGTCATTATGTGACATCAGGAAATATTCAAACAGTCTCTTTGCCATCAGTTGACGTTTCTGCACACGCGGATGTAGGTCACTGGAGTTATGCAGATTGGCAGAGGTAGTGACAGCAGTGACAGTAGATTCCCCAGCACCGCTGCTCCTGCTGGCACCCTCTAATTAGGGGGCCTGCCAGCCTCTCCCACACTCTCCTGAAGGAGTGCAGTGCAGAGGCGGACATGCCCAGCAGCTCTCTAACTTGTCATCACACGGATGCAGCTCCTACGTGTTGTGAATGCTTACTGAGGGAACCCTATTGGTCTGCTCTGGAAATTTGGCTGGGGGGGGGGGGTACTGTTACTCATTAACACTCCAAAATCACAAATGCTATCAACCTGGGGGGGGGGGCATCCATAAATTCCTGGTGACTCCCATTAATTTATACATCCATCCATCCATCGTCCGAAATTTTAAATGCTAACTTATGTTACGATAATAGTACTTAATCAACATTGTCTATTTGATTTATATGATGACGTGTGAGCAGTAAGCATCCTGATAATCAACCCTGGCAAACAAATTCTTGGAAATCAAATGGCATAAAATTGTCTTTGGCTGGTGATGTTGAGTGGAGATGGTCATGATTAGTACTTCATCACTGCAATAAGTTTAAAACTAAAATTGTCACCCAGGCATCATATTTCATATGAACACCGATAGCATATCTTCTCTGGTTACTACATTGCAGAATTTTTAAACATAAGTATTCAATTTTCCGATATCCACAACTGGCGATCAGGGAGAGTTCATAGATACAAGTGTACCATTGTGTGTTTTTTTTTTTTTTTTTGCTCTTCTTCAGGAGTTCGGGTGACAGACCGTCACCGATGCTGCTGTTTAAACTATTTTCCAGCGTTACTCCCGTCTAGCCAGCTCAGGGAATCTTAGCCTGACACCCAGGTCCTCATGTCGGGGAGAGAAAGGTCTGTTTTCTTTTCAGGAAGGGCAGGGCAGACACACGTTCAGGAAGACAGGAACAAGGCTTGTGACACACGGGCCTTTTCACAGCGATGACCTTTCTGCATCTCTCTCCCAGCACCACCTGCCGCCTCTCCGCCGTCTGCCAGCTGGCCGGGGGCCAAGCCTGACATCAGAATCTCTCCTCAGCCCCCCAGAACTCCCAACGAAATATCACGGTTACAGATGTCGCTGGAGGTGAGGTCTCTTGCACGCGGGCTCTGTGTCCCATTTTGATTTGTTTTCTCATTTATTTTTCAAATGGTTTCTCAAAATGGCTGCCCTACTGCAGAATTTAGAGCATATTGGGAAATTTTGTTAAGGATATACGATATATAGTATTTAGCTGTGACATATACATGAAAAAAATTCACTTATAAGGCTGTTAAAGTACTTATTTTGCAATTCCATTTATTATTATAAGAAAGACTGGATCATAAGGTCCAAATCATCAAATTTAGTGACACTAAACCACCAACTTCCTGTTAGGTATTAGTACGGTATCGTCCCTTACTTAGTTTTATAGCTACAATTTAGCTATGGATATTTGGTAAGATAAAAATTTGGCTGTAGCTTAGATGCTTGATAATTGCTGTTCACTCTTGTGATGTGAAGGATCTTACCAACTGTTTTCGAGTTGTTTAATAAATTTCAGGTACTGAAGTTCAGGAATGTTAATTTATATTTCAGGGAAATACATGAGTAATGTAAGCAGACTGGGCCCCCAGTTATTCCCCTTCCAATGGCTGGCAGCCCCCAGGTCTTGCATGCAAGGAACTCGAGTCTCATGCAGAAGCACAATGACTCGGCAATCTCAGTGAGGCTTTCGAGGCATGGCCTGGAGATGGGCTGATTTATTGGGAGCATTTTTGAGCACAATCGATGGTTCGGGTTTTTGTAATTGTTAATTTAATGCTGCCCTTTACTCTGATCCCGCGCTCGGGGTCGTCAGTGATGGCTCACCCAGGAGCCTGACCCCAAACACTGGTGTTCCGAAGACAATGTCATGCAAACACTTAAGGTTCACCTTGGTTACCTCCCACTCTTGACCTCGTATCTTGACCCTTGACCTGTCCAGGACTTAGGTCGCCCCTTTAATGAATAGTCTAAATAAGCAACATTTAATTAACCGAATGCACTCCAATCAAACTTCTAAAGGACAAGAAGTGTTTTCCAGGACAGCAGGTTGCAATCAGCATTACAAGGAAGTTTTGCATGAATTCCCTGTCCCCCCCCCCCCCCATCACCCATGTCCTCCTGGCCAGATTTACCTTTAAAAAGGGGGGCAAACACTTAAGAAGCCAAAGTCCCCTCACGTCCCCTCACCGTCCCACCCCTCCAAGTTACTGAACTAGGGGGCCAAGCCAGCACTAGCAGCAAATGAACATTATGGATCTGCATTAAATTTAACAATGGCTCCAGCGTGGAGGGTCTGGGGGTCCAGTAGCCTGCGGACTCAGCCCTGTGATGTTAATGTTGAGTAATAAACACGTCCCCCCTCCCCCACAGCCCAGGCTTCCCAATCTGCAGTTGCGAGGGCAAGCCGCTCCACAGCACCAGCAGGACCCTCCATCCACTCCAGACTTGGGTCCAGGTGTGGGCCAAGTGGTGGTCCTCACATTAGCCCCCAGCTACCTCAATGGCACCTTTGCTGGCCCCCATCCTGAGAGTCTGTCACTGCTTGTCATGGGCGATATGGCAAACCCATGCAAGTACCCAATTATGGAGAAAAGAGTAGAGAATACATAGAACCAAAGTGAAACTGTGCACCTCCTTCAGCAAAATGATTCAGCTTGTTTCCAGTCTGAAGTCAAACTGTCCTTGAATCTATGAATCTCAGATGTGCTAATCAGATTTTCAAAACAATCGCCTTTCTGACTCCATTAATTAATAAGTGTGACAAGGTCCAAATCATTAAATGTAGGCTTTAGTGACACTAAGCCACTTACTTCCTGTCAGGTGACTTCCTGTCTGAATCGGTCATTGCAGCTTCCCTTCTAACAGGCATGATGGGAGCCTTCTGAACAGCTTCCAATGGATCACATGGCCGTAAAAACAGACACTGCCGCTTGCGCTTGCCCAGCAGGATCTTACAGCTACGGAAGATGTCACCTGGGGTCACACCGGAGATTCCCTGTTCTCTTTATGTCAAATAGCCAGTGGTATGAGACAGACGTGTGGAAAACCATCAACCCCCCGCCCCCACCATCAAGCGCCGGACCCGTTCAGGCCTGGTTTAGTCACTGCGGGGTAGCCTTTGTAAAAGCTGGTGTCCAGTCTAATTAAAAGCAGGAGACTGGGGGCCCCGCGGCGTAATAAGGGGACGAATAATTATGATCTGAGGAAAATTGTGCAGCCAGGGTGGCAAATGTGGAGGGACAAGTGCGGAAAATGAGGCGTGGAGCATTAGGGCCGCGGTCACTCAAATCTGTGAAGATGCCTTTGGGGACCTTGACACTAGGCTTGTGTGAAACACAAAGCAGCCCGACACTGGTGGCGTTCCGTGGCCTGAGGTGGACAAACAGATGAAAAAATGCATGGCTGAATCTATAAACTGCCAGGGATTAATGTTAATTCCTTCAGCTTTCCACACAGTACAATAAAAACAGGGCCCCCAATTAAGATATTTGCTGAGAAAAATTAGTATCCTTTCTAGGATCTCTGTTTCTCATCGTCCTTCTCGGTCTGCTTTGGCATCAGATAAATTTCCCTATTGAAACTATTGATCAAAGTCTCTGAGCTGTGTGCTGTTGACTGTACATTTGGAGACTCCGCCCATGGGGAGCAGAAATGAGACTGGCGGCAGTTTTGGGCAGGGGGGCATCCGATATCAGAACCCTTGTCAAAGGGAGTGAAATAATTGGTGGAAGCAAGGGAGGGATTGCATGAAAACAAAGGAATTCACCGAAACAGCAGGGAGCGTATCTATTCAAATGGGTTTTGAATGCACCTCTCCACATTTGTTGGCTGGTTGTAAGTGTCAGTATCACGTTTCCAGCGAAATCTAGTAAACACGCCATTTTTGTACGTTGTTGTCACAAAATAATGACAACGGTAAACTGAAACAGGATATGGTGTCAAGGGGGGAACGTATGAGTGTCCTGGTTTTTTGTCATTTTGAGCTTGGTGTTGAATGAGTGATGTACAGAGAAGAGAAACTATGAACTATCATGATCATATGTTTTTTATCTATTTGTTGCTATATACTTGTATACAAAAGTTAACACAAATAAACTATAAGCTAAAAAGGGAGAGTACTTTAGTGCAGTGTTCCTCGGGGACTCATAGTCAGTTCATGTTTTTGCTCCCTACCGGAAAATCCATATTTTTGCTCCCTCCCAGGGATCTGTGGGTCCTCGAGAACCGGATTGAGAAACACACTGCTTTAGGGTGTACTATAGAAGTCTGTGATTTCGTTTACTATACCAGTGAAAGTTAATACTGTAATAGGGCTAGATGTTAACTGATATTGGATTTTCAGGAGATGCTTGCTTTCCAAGCACTACGATGGAACCCGGACTTCTTTCTCAGCATCTGATTGGTTGCGATGGTTAAAGGCATTTTTGTTCACAATACCACAGTCTGTGCCCCGAGCATGCAAATAAGTGAATGCAAATTCTGTAATGCATTTTAAAGTAGGTCACCTCACCCACAGCTACTGGCTCCACTATTCTGTTGAGTTATAGCCCCCTCCCTCCCCATATACATGCACGCTAGGGCTGCCTCATTAGTGTGCCTAGCTAGTACTGGGTAGGACCCACTTTTTTCCAGAACAGTTTCAAGCGTAGACATTTGTGCATTCAGAGAAGCCATTCTGCACAGCACTGTTCTACTGAGCTGTTATTTTTGCACTTGTGCCCTTCCATTTAGCTTAACAAGGCTCTGACCTTTCTCCTTAACAAGGTTTTTTTCAGCCCACAGAACTACCACTGGCTGTATGTTTTTCTTTTTTGTATTATTGCACCATTCTCTTTAAACTCCATGCACTGTAGTGTGTGAAAATCCCAGGAAGGTGGTTGTTTCAGAGATGCTAGAACAGCCACGTCTGGCACCAACAAACACGCCTTTGAAATCGCCGATGTCATACGTAGCCGAACAGCAAATGAACCTCGTGACCCGATGCGTGTTTGACGTGCACAGGCAATACCTGGGCTAACAACGTCTGACTTACGGACAACGCGTGCTTATGAACAAGCTGCCTTAAAGCCAATTACATTAAAAATCCAGGTCAAATGTAATGGTTCAGAGTAATGAATGCACACACTACTCTGTGACGCTCATGAAGACATTGCCTGGCTAATGCAATTCTTCCACTCAAGGTACAGTACAGTCCCTATATAGTTATTTTTATTATCACTGTATTATTATTACTACCATGTACTGTATTAATATTTTTCTTGCTTACCTACAAATTCCTCTTAAAGAACAGCCTGGGGACTGCCTGCATTCAGCTGCAGCCACACGATTCGCAGGTAAAGAAGCAGAACCTGCATCACATGCTATCATAGTTGCCTGCAGCAATACTTTTTGACTCTCACTGCGGATTGTCATCGTTTCTGTTGTTGCGCTTCCTGCGGCGCCAATGCGGGTCCAGCTCATGACCGGGCCCTGGGAAGGTTTTCTGGCCAGGCGAACGAGGCCCTTAATTATCCACGGCCTTGCCGCTGTCTGCAAGGTTGTCCGCTTCCCTCAGCGATATGTCGCCATGCCCACATTTGCTCCTTTCCCTGCCAACTGTGCTACCGGGCTCGGTCGTCTCGTATGACCTGAGGAATGAAATGAGCGCGTCATCATTGTAAATTTGCACATCTAAACAATTTCTCTGCAGTGTTTCTGATGCTGCGCCTGTGGTTAGTGTATGTTAATAAATCGTAAAGTAGACAAGTGCTACTTCAACCCATCATTGGCGCTGCTTAGATACCAGAGTGTCGCAAAGACTGCTACATTTTCCTGTTCATTTAAATATTGTCTTCTATCATTTGTTGGATTCCCCGAACTGTTAAACTAACGAAAAAGTTTTATTTGCCCATACTACTGTTCAGAATAAGTAGGTCTCATGCTAAATTATAGCCTCGTTGCCTTTTATTGCCTTGTTTTCACAGAAAGGTAGACGATTAACAGGTTTGTGTAGAGTCTGCCCATAATTGTTGTTTGTCTGGTTTTCAAAGCTCTGGGGAGGTGTAAGATTTGGGAGTCAAGGGAATGGAACAAGAAGACATTTTCCCGATGGGCTTCATTTTATTAAGTGGTCGATGTGAGTTTCATATGGAACTGAACTCTTGTGTAATTATATTTGAATAAATACTGAAATCTTTTCATTAAAAAAATATTATTTTGTTCAAGAGAACTGACAAAAGAATGAATCGTTCACAATGAATGGCTCTTTTAAAAAATGCAAGTGAATCTTACATTGGTTGCTTTGCCATTGATTGCCCTCCATCTCCCCAAAAACCCATTATGAATAAATGTCAATGTTACAATGGAAGGACACAGCATTTGCCCCTAATTATATCGTTGTTAGTTAAATCGCCGCACGAAAGCAGGACGTGCATTAAGAATAATAGGCCGAGTCCTTGTGCGATGTGAAGCAGAAAACCGCACTAAATGGGCCTCTTTTAGGGAGAAACACTGAAGTGCAACAGGCATTGCTGCCCCCGGACTCAGAGCCGCTTATTAAGACCTAACCTTGCGTTCGTCATTGTAATCGGCGCCGGCGTGCACTGGAAAATGCTGCAAAACCAGACCGACGCACCAAGGTTCGTTAGCCTACCTATTGCAACATCGAGGTGGGCCTAGCTAGCTGTTGCATGGTTCCGAAAAGCAGCCAGGTCACATTTTATCCAGTGTAGCATGTAGAACAATTAGCATCACAAGCAGTCGTGAGCCCCCAACGAGCCCCTCTCGTTATCTTTAACCCCCCCTTCCATGTAAGTTAATGACCCGTGTGTCGTTTCGCATGTGTAGCATGAGGGAAAGGGGAGGCTAAAAACATTAGCCTTGGGCAGTTGAATAGTCACAATACTGGCACTAATGCTGATGAGTGCTGATCATTGGCTCTGGTCATTAAACTAATAAGGCTGTATTTAAATGAACCAAGGCCACTTTTTTCACTTTTTCTTGAGGACTGCATAGGGTTAAACTCATATATCAGCCAGGAATCCTTCGCGGTATTCCGTCTGTTACGCAGATAATTAAGAAAGCCCCTGAAAAATAATTATTTATCCCTTGTGAAGCGGAACAATTTTTTTAAAATGTGGGATTGGCTAGTATTGTGACTTGCATGCACCTCCTTCATTGTATGTTATGATTATTGCACTGATTATCCTGAGTCGCATTTTCGGATTAGCTGCACGGAGGGCGATGGACCAGAATGAAGAAGAGCTTTGTAGGAATCAAATGTAGGAAATGCAATGAGATGCAATATAGACTGCAGGACATTACATTATATCTCTCTATATATTTTAATACATGATGCTGTATTTTACTTCCCATCCAACACTTAGGTTTCTATACTTTTATAACAGTGTTAACAGATAAGGAGACGTATACCAGCCTTGTGTTTATCTCTGTGTTCCTTTACTGAAAACTGCTGCTGGCTGATAGAAATCCTCCGGTTATTAGGCAGTTCTTCAAAACAGCACACAGAAAGTCACACTCTTCCCCTACGTATCTGACAGATTAAGTGTCGAGAGTGCAGTGTGTAGAGTGTCAACAACTATACCGAGAATCATTTCTTAGTCAGGATATCTTCAATTTTTCAATCAATTCATCCATCCATTTTACATAAGTTCTTCTCCAACACAAGGTAATGATTCCTTAATTATTAAATCCTTAAATATTTCTATGTATCTCCTGTCATATGTAGCTAGTTTATATTGTGTATATATGACAATACATGTCAATTACACATCATATTTACACATCAATTTTCCATAACCACTTACCCACCCAGAGTTGTGGTAACCCTGACTGGGATGTCATTCGATGACACTGCATGCATGTGCATACATGCAACAGCCACGGTCAATGTAGAGACACCCACAGGAATGTACAACTAAGATGATTAGATGGATGGATGGATGATTAGATGGATGGATGGATGGATGGATGGATGATTAGATGGATGGATTGATGGATGGATGGATGGATGGATGGATGATTGGATGGATGGATGGATGGATGGATGATTAGATTGATGGATGGATGATGGATGGATGGATGGATGGATGGATGGATGGATGGATTGATGGATGGATGATTAGATGGATGGATGGATGATTAGATGGATGGATGGATGGATGATCAGATGGATGGATGGATGGATGGATGGATGATTAGATAGATAGATAGATAGATAGATAGATAGATAGATAGATAGATAGATAGATAGATAGATAGATAGATAGATAGATATACAAATTTTTACTCAGAGGACAAAATTATGTCAGCCAGCAAGTATATACTGCTAATTACCTGTTAAAATTGTGGTTAGTTAAATGCAGGCCAGCCTTGTCAATTATTTAAGAGGGAGAAAAGACTGGATCAATGAGGAAGAGGCTCAGCTACTGACTGTTGTTCTAATTTGTGGACAAAGCTCTCTGCATCCTTCACATGAGGATCTCTGGCGCGGTGACGCTGAGTCAGCTTGATACTCCCTCGGATTCTCGGGATTCAAAGCTCCTCCAACACCTGAACTGCAAGGTCTGCCACTTCAGTGACCGTGTAGTGTTTCCTCAGCTTGGTCGGGTCGATTCCAATGGATTGTTCGTGGTGAAGGAAGAAATAGCTGAAGATTATGGGACTGGCCAAAACTGATCTGCGGCCTGGATACAAACAGAGTAGAAGACAAGTGAGGCATTCTAAAACTAACTGACTTATTGGGAATTTGACCTGGGAAACAAGGTGTACACCATGCAGATGTACCTTGCAATGCTAGCTGTTCAGCAAACCTATCCTCATTTGCTGAAATATCTCAATTCCTCAACTTTTAATAGTCAATCGGGGCCATAGTGACCAAGTCAAACCCGGGTCATGGGGCACAGGGCACCAGGATCACACAGAACACTGAGGCCGTTTGACGGTCATGAATTTAAGTGTCTAGATTGTAGGATCATATCCACATGTATAACATAGGGAGTACATCTTGGCCTACATTCCAACCAGAAATCCTGGATTTGCGAGGCAACAGCAATAACTACTCAGGAAATATTGCCTAACATGGTTCTAGATGATTTTGAACACTTGATAAAATACCCACAGCTTCATAAGCCCCAGTTTGTGATAATTCTCCATTTATGGGTAATACTGTGAAACTTCACTGGGACAATCAATAATACATATATTAAAAGCCCACATCTGTGGTCACTCTGTTCCTTAAGTGTGCGCAATGACAAGAGCCAACCGACCTTTCACCCAGACTAGCTAGACCTTTGGCACACGAGCGCGTGCCGGTCTCTTGCGGTATCAAATATTTCCCCGCGTCACTGCACTTTCGCACGAGGGTATCACCCTTTAGAGCTGTCCGTGCTCCTGTTTCAGGGGTTATACGCCCTCTTTTATGTGAAAGCTGGCGAAATGACACATGTCTGACGTGTGAGAATCACCAGGTGTTAAAAGCTCAATCTGGGCGGCCACCGGCTATTCGTCACTTTGGGAGAGAATCCGTTCTTTTTGTGGTGAAGAAACTCTTTCAATGGGCTCAGGTAGCAAGCTACAGGAGAGGTTTAACCTAACGTGTGGGGTTGAGTCATGCTCATTTTCACCCAAGGCTCAGCCAACACTTGTCCTCCCTGTTTTTATTCCTTTATACCCTGTGATGGTGTACTGTACTACATATTCCCAGTGTTCCAGAAACATACCCCACTACTGTTTCCCCCCGCGATGTCATTTTGGTTTATTCCTTCCGTACTGCAGTTCAGTGACCTCTGTTCCTTATTGTCTGCAAAGGTGCACAAGAGTCTGACGAGCAGGCATGCAATTCACACGTGTCACCCGAGACCTTTTTAAGTGTGCTGTAACATAATGATACTTAAACTGAGGCTTCACTCATAAAGTTGTGTGAGGAAGTAAGTGCACCCTTAAAACGTTGCGGGGTTTGTGGTTCAGCTATATCCGAAGTGCACCCTTCGTTTGAATTGCAGGTGTTAGCTCATTTTCTGGAAATTACTTCATGTAAGCATTTATTGTAACTGTCCACCAATGCTCTTCATCCATTGTGAAGAGTTTTGGCCAGCTCCTCCACCCAAAACTTCAAGCTCTGTGACTCTTGAAGCCTTTCTTCCATGTTTATTTGATCTTTATAAACAATGGAGATCTATCTACCAAATAGTCAAACATAACAATGCTTTATAAATCATGAACAAAGTGCCTGATTAATGAATCAAAACATTTAGTATTGTTATTTTAATACAATATGCATAAAAGTCTGTTATGATCAATGCAAAAAGTCATCAAATTGGAAGCAAATCATTTACCAATGGATTCTAACCAGTAGCATACCAATCAGTATACATTAAGAACCTTACATAAGCTTTAAATTAAAATGCTACAGTGTTTAACATTCCCCTGTCTTAATTATGAAATACTCCAATTCATTCCTGTACTGCTAACTGCCGGTACAGTCAGTGTCATGCTGATCCAGACCTTCAAAAGCTCTCACTGTAGGGTGCGGTACCTTCTAGATGGATCACATGTTAGGTTACACACCTGAGGGTGAGATCTATCCCCACCACTTGCAATCTACCAACTTATTAAATACTATAGTGAGAGACCATAAAGGGCTGAAGGGAATAAAGCAAGGACCATGTAGAACTGTGATGAAGCAATTGGGCCCTGAAATCTACTGTGATGAAGGAATGCGGACTGAAATTCACTGTGATGAAGGAATTGGGCCCTGAAATCTACTGTGATGAAGGAATGGGGACTGAAATTCACTGTGATGAAGGAATTGGGTGCTGAAATCTATAGTGATGAAGGAATGAGGCCCTGAAATCTATTGTGATGGAAAAAATAAGGGAATGAAATCTACTATGAAGAAAGAATGGGGGACTGAAATCTCCCGTGATGACGGAATTGAGCCCTGTTACCTACTGTGCACTCCAGTCACCAACTGGAAAGCAAATTTCACCCAATAGGAATCAATACAGTATCCAATAGGGGCAGTTCCCTAATTCCAGTTGGTTATTGACAGCTTGCTTACCCACCTCTTATTTTCAAGATTTATATCTCCCACAATCGGCTTATGGTGCTTATTAGCCTTTAGCTTTCATCTAATTAGTTTTGTTACCTATTTCCCATCTGAAACAGTTAATAGGATGGTTCAGATCCTTCAGCAACAGGTATCACTCATGGAAGAAATGGAAAAAAGAACAACAAACACTATTTCTGCATTTCTTCAAAGTCATGTTCAACAGCACTGCAAGCACCTAATGAGTCATGATTTTTTTTTTTTTTTTTTAGGGGGGTGCTTGTCTTATTTCACGTCTGAGCTAATTTACTGTTACTGCATGAATTCTCCTTAAACCAGGATGTGGTGACCTTTTGCACAGGAAGACGGTGGCAAAGAAGGTCGCTGTACCACTGATTGTACCACTGATTGTGCACGAATGACCCTCAGGTGAGTCTACAGCTGCCTCTCATGTCTGTGTTTAAAGCCACATGTCCCCGGTACCAGCAGGTGAATATCACACGCAATTCCAGCACAACCTCCAGCAACAGTGTCGTGGAAATATATATTTTTCTGTGATTTTTGTACATAAGTAGATTAGCCACTGCGACAAGTCCCGGAGCAGTGCTGTGATTCTGCAGGCTGACAGCCAACCTGCGGGGCCCAGTGCTGAACCACCCCAACGCGGAGGTCTGGCCCGACCACCCCGCCCCCATGCCCTGACCTTGCCTTGCTCACTAAGACACGGGCAAGGGGAAGCGAGGGGGGTCACGACCCCTGCGGCACACGCTGGTCAGAGACACTAACGTGTCCCGACAGGGGGGTTATTGGAAACATATTCTCCAGGCCTGTGCTATTTACTCCTCTCTGATATGACCCTGTTCAGCCAAGTAAATAGACGTTTCTTTTTACCATGGTAAATTATTCCAGATTTCAGGATGGCAACCCTGATCTCAGCCCCCAGGGAGATAGTACCTTTTGTTAGAGCTCATTATTTATGACTTTTTACAAAGTACTTAATCAAACATGGACTCTTTTAGTCTTTTATTTTGGTATAAACCTTTATTTTCATTTATTTGTCATCTTTTGCTTTTTCTTTGTATTGGTATTCAAATGAATAAGGCAAAGTGCCGGCGGCATGTAATGTTTGCATTAGCTCTTCGTTAGTCAACGAAGCAGGCCGCTGAAAATTCAGTTTCTTAATTACGCCGTGCAAAAAAGCAGAAAGCGCATCACATTTCATAGCGTCATTGAAGTGAAATACGATTTAGCAGACATGTCAGTTTTGTGTCTAGCTCTTCCGTCTGCCGGCTTTTCCGACACACTTTCTCATTCTTTGCTTTAAGGCCTGCTTTTTTATGTAACGGCAAAAAAAATTCCAATAAAGATATGTATTTGCGGATTGAATAACACTCTCCAGCCATACAGCTGTTTACAGTAAATCAGGGCTCTGCTGTGTTTCAGCTCGTAACAATGGCAGATTTATGGAGATTAAGATAGTGTTGCCAGGGTCCAGGAGAACCATGCAAACCTCAGTGTAGTCTATTAAGTGCTTAACTCCATCCTTAAACTGAAATAGCTCGGTACGAAAGGCCATTTTGAACCCACGGAGCGAGGCATCGAGGATTGATCGCTAGGAAAGGTAAAACTGCTATGTTTTTTCAGAGCTGAAAGTTTAGTCTGGCACCCTCCTTGTGAAGATGGCTTTGGAGAAGCTGGCCCTGGAAGCGAGGGCTTCTCGGGATTCTCCCCTCAACCCCCCCCCCCCCCCCCCCGCCCCCCCCCCCCCCCCCCCCAAAAGGGGGCGCGCCCCGCAGCGGGGGGGGGGGGGGGGGGGGGTTGGT
>JAODJX010000119.1:3854323-3876435 GCA_026776945.1 Isichthys henryi | reverse complement strand
CCCCCCCCCCCCCCCCCCCCCCCCCCCCCCCCCCCCCCCCCCGCGCCCCCCGGCCGGGCCCCCCGCCCCCCAGACACAGCCACTTTCGTCCAGCGCGAACCACAACAGAGAAGAAGCGCCTTCTTTTAATGCAGTTTCTGTTTGCATATTTCATCTAAGAGCAGCAGAACATTCCTCAGAACATTCAATAAGGAAAATACAACAAGGATGCATGATGCATAATAACAATGCTTTTTGTTTGTTAGTGTGTGTGTGGTTCAGGTATACATTACATTGTGGGGACCCAATGTACCCACAATGTGATAAAAGCTTGTTATTTTGACATTGTGGGGTCATTTTTTGGTCAATCAATTTGATAAAAATCTGTGACTGCAATCAAAATACTAAAAATGTCAAAGGTCTTGTATTTTGTTTGGTTACTTATGGTTAAGGTTAGGGCTGGGTAGGGGTTAAGGTTGTCATTGTTGGGATTAGGGTTTTGGCCATAGAAATATGAGTACAGATCTGTGTGTGTGTGTGTGTGTGTGTGTGTGTGAATGTGCCCCTTTCCTGGAATCCTGCCTGCATAACCATAATTGTTTTATTCACCAAAAACCAGCAACCCTGAGAGGTGCCCGCTGCAGCCGCAGTACCGTCTCTTTCAAGTAGGCAGAGAAGAGAAGAGTGACACCTGCTGTAAGAGACGTGCGCTTGCCATCCACCGGCTACTCGCCGGCACACAGGCCCCCATCTCCAGAGTGCCGGAGTCGTGGGTTCAGCCCCCTTCTGCCCCCAAATTCCCAAAGGTTGGCTGGTTATCTCCCCATTTTCCCGCTGTGAGTTCCGAGCCGTTGCGCAGAGTAACACTCACCAGAACACTTCAGTGCGCTCAGTCCCATCACAGGGAGTATTTTAGCGTTTCCTGTACTTACACAAAGACCGACCACCAAACAAAACAGTAACTCATAGCACGTTTCCTTTAAAAAAATAATCTATAGAAATAAATTTTTATTTGAAAAACTAATTGGATGTAGGAATATTTTGCAAGGAGGGTGTGTGAATATTTATAATAGTATAATATTTAAATTCCAGCATTTTTTTACTCAGAACGTGAGCGAAGCAGTAGTTTGTCAATGCAGGCTGTAAGGCTTCTGATCTTAATGGGGTTTGGGAACAACAGAGAACGCAGTGGATATGTAACCCGAGCCAGTGTCACCCCCCCGAGCTACAGCCAGCAGGCATGGCCAGGCGCCCCTGGAAAAGTTCCCAAATAATTATTTGCATATTTACACACATCAATCGTTACATGTAAATTTAAACATAAGACATAAGACACCTTTATTGTGACTAAACAAACATACAATGAAATTCCCTGAAGCGACAATCATGTAGGAAAACAGCAACGTGGGCGAGAGATAATTACCAAAAAGGCACAGTGGGTGGGTTGTCAAGGAAGAAAAGGATTATGTAATAGTGAGCAGAATGAGCAAATTAAATTGTAACTAAAATATGTAGCAGCAATATTATACAGGTAGCAGCAATGAGTCGGATCATTTGGAGCTCGACAATCTGACACTAAGGTTCTCAGTAAATCTCAGCAGCAGTGAAAATTCTGTATAGTTCTCGACTAAAGCGAGGACTGTCCATAATACCTATAAATGCACCTTTATTGGAAAATTTAATGCACGTGATCATTATGAATTTTTAAGATATAAAATATGGACTTGATGTCTTTTATAGCGATATTGGAAGGTATAGAAATTAGCCTTAAAATTACAGAATTTTAGAATTAGTTCTCAGACGTTGCCAGTTTCTGTGATTGCACAAAAGTTCTCAGCTTATTCAGGACTTATGCAGGACTATAAACTCATGGCGTGAGTGGGGGTGTGCTGTGGAGGGGGGTCATATTCAGGGCTGACACTTGACAATCCATCGAGACCTGGCGGCGGAGTGTGGTCTAAGCCGTGTGGGGATGCCTGGATCGGCGGAGGCTGGCGGTCGGCCCGTGTTGTGGCTGGGTACGATGGAAACACCTCATTGTGTCACAGGAGCCCAGCTGACGGCCCACATGCCGGTCGCATTCTCGCTGAGCCCCCCCTGCCCCTGGGACACCTATGACGGATGAGATTCCACGTAGCGCCTGGCCCGCACCACAGCCCTGCCCGTGCATGGCCCCCGTCTGCTCCTGGCCTAAATGTCAAGCCCCTGCGGTCGGAACACTGGCTTATCCTCTCTTGCCGGAGCAGTCCGAACACGCGGGTAACTGGCTTCAGGTTGTCGTTGGGTTTGTGTGGGGGGGGGGGGTTCTCATTCAGCGCAGCTCCCTGGGGACGTTTCCATGAGACCTCATTCACCTGAGGCCGAGCTACGGCTAGATGCTGAAATAGAGCGACCGTTTTGACAGCCAGGGCACCTGCTACGCTGGCGGTTAGCCTGAATGCTAATCCGAGGCTAAGCAGAGTCTCCCAAGCCCAGTGTCTAATTCAGGAGGGTGGCGTCCCCTGGGCTAAAGTCATCAATGGGGCCCCGTCTACAGCATGCTGTAACAAAAGAAAGAAAACTGGGGCCCCGTGCAACTATGGGCCCTGAGCTATAACCCAGGTTAGCCTGTGCATAAATCTGAGGCAATGAGTGTTGCTAATATCCACAAATTTAATGGCCAACAGGTTAAGATGGGAGGTTCTCACTTGGCGACAGTAAAGAAAGATCTGGAATTTAGCTAACAGACATAATGCCACTTCTGTACATTTTCTCATGGTTGACATCTACCATGATGACCTGCCGCGTTCGATTTTTCGCCGAATAGACATTTGTCACATGGCTCCTTAGAAAAGAAAACTCGTAAATGGAAACCGAAAAAGAAACGTAATGCCTGTGAAAATTCAATGGCAGTTATAAGTCATGGTTGGGAAATAAAAGTCCGGAGAGCATAACCGAGAAACAAACTCTGTGATTTATTTGCCCCACAGAAACCTGTCATCAAAAGCAAGACGAGGCGGATAATGAGTTTCACGTCCGTCCGTGTATACAGCCAGTTAATGAAGCAATTAGGGTTTGCGGTTTCAATTTCTATGCGAGTACCTCTCTTAAACGCATAAGAACACTTCCACGATGTCAACGGTGAACATTATGTCCATGAGTCTGATTCATACGTGAGATGTATTGCTGCAAAATTGTGCACCACTCACCATACCGATCCAGGAATATTCTGTCAATGAAGACAATCAGATATTACGGGGTTTACATACTGGCCTTTCAGATAGAGAGCCAGTTATGAGGGAAAAAAGAACTATATTTCAGAATAAATTCCAGCCTTTCATTACACTACATGGTCCAAGTGTAGGTCCTCGCCGAGTACTCTGTCAATTCTAAAACATCTGGGATGTGAGGTGATCTTGCCCACTGTCCTCTCATCTCCCACCTAACCCCCCCACCCCCCACAACAAAGTGGGCATGGAACAAAACCCCAGCGACGTCTGCGAATGTGTACGAATAACAAAAGAGGGAGGAAAATGGGACTAGGACCCCCATTTTGGTTCGGGATATGGACAGAGGTGCATATTACAAAGGATCCTCTTGTTTAGCTTCTCTGCAAGTGCTGGCAATGGGATCCAGGGAAAGACAAAGCAAAACCAACTGCTGGAGGAAAAAAAGCAGTGGACTTGTGTTCAGATGCCATTTTTCCATTCCTAGCTAGATCCAGAGCGGGAAGGGATGCACGAACGGCTTTCTAGCGGTAATGAGATCAAAGCCGGCGTTGTAACCGGATAGAGAGAGATGGAACCACAGAGGGGAATGGATTGGAGGGAATTCATTAGCACACGGAGAGGTGTCTCATGTTTCGGGGACCGCGGCGAAAGTCCGCAGCCCGGCCACGAGCTGGAGACCGCTCCACCGGTAAGCGATGCCCCGGCATGACGTGTCCGCAGCCTGGGAGGAAGCGGGTCCCTCCGGGGCACGGAGCAGCAAGCACTCCACCATGCAAACTGCATTAGGATAATTTCTGGCCAGGAAATTAGCGGCGCAGCGAAGCAGAGTGGCGCCAATTAGAAGTCAATAGCTCGCTTTATTAATCAAGTCGGGCTCCACGCTCAATCAGATTAAACGCGGGGATGCACACGGAGGCCGCCGTGCAGTCACTGATCTTCTCAGATCTCCAGCGATGGCAGGCAGCTCAGAGCCTAGATTGGATGTGGCCTGGAAGTGTTTTTTTTTCACGCTCTCATTTGATTAACAGATGCTGTTATCCAAAGTGGCAGCATGGTGACTCAGTGGGTAGTGCTGTAGCCTCACACCTCCAGGGTTAGGGGTTCGAATTGCACCCTCTATGTTTGTGTGTGGAGTTTGCACATTCATCCCATGTCTGTATGGGCTTCTTCTGGGTGCTCAGTGAATTCGGAGTCCCTACATTTTGTGTGAGTGTGTGCCCTGTGATGAACTGGCATCCAGGACGCTCCCTGCTTGGATCCCATGATTCCTGGGACAGGCTCCAGGCCCACCACAACCCTGTACTACGTAAGCGTTCATGGACTATGGACGTTATCCAAAAGTGACTTATTTAAGTTATCTATGCTGTCCTTTTTACAGTTTAATCGCATGTTAAATATTTAAGAAGAAAATCGTAGTGACACATCCAAAAAGAAACCAGAATTAAACAGAAGTAAAAGATACTACAAGGCAACATCCAGCCAAAATTAAAGAAAAAAGCAAAGCGGGCGAATGGTGACGCTCAAAATCTGAGTCCAGGGAGCTGCACGGAGATCTGAGCGGGGAAACCGGAGCGGAGCAGAGCGCCTCCAGCAGCTGCCCTCTGCCAGCACCGGCGCCCTGGGCCTGCATGGAAACAGGAGCCTTCATTGAGAGCCATTGGCCCAGAAAGCAGAGCCCCCCTGGTCAGGTTTAGCGGCTGGCGGCTACGGGGCTATGACAGCCACACTATGAGGCTCTGGCACCTTCCCCTTCCCAGCACCCACTGAGCGTGACCAAGCGTGGCATGGGAGAGCAACGCTCCAGCGAAGTGTAGCAGGAAGATCTCTACGAAGAAAACCTGCTGCGAAGGCTTTCATCCACCTTTTTACTTAATTTGCCATCTGAATTCAGTAAAGAGGAATTCTTGTGTAAACATATTTTGCTATCTAGTATCTAGGTCCAGAACACTTAACGACTGAGAAAATTGACCCGTTGGCAGGTGCTGGACGTTCTTCATGTTCTGCACTATTGGATTCAGGGTATTAAAAAAAATAATAATAATCTCAGAAAGGTAATCTTCATCTTTCCACAGTGGTTTTCTTCCTCATTACTCAGGCTCAGCGTGTGGAAACAGAAACTTCCTTAGCACGACGCCTCAATTGCAGGCTGTATCCCTTCAGCTGTGAGGCTGCAGTCAGCGATTTGGGGGGCGTGACCTCAAGAGCTGGAGAATGTTGCTGGTACAGCTCAGTCAAGTATTTGTAGTAAGGTATTCACTCACCGCTTTATAACTAAACACTATCACTTTTTTATTACTATGAGTCCTAGCCTCCTGTCATCTATTGTTTACTTTTATTGTTTATTGTTGTTTATAGGTTGTTTATAGTTTGTTGATTTATCGTTTCCATAACTTATGTTATGTCTTGTTGTTTACTAAAGCTCCTGTTACAAGTCAGCCAAACCATTTTTCATTGTATGTACGATTGTGCTATGACAACAAAGAGTTGTGATTCTGAAACTGATTTCCCCAAAACAAACCATCCATCCATCCGTCTATCCATCCATCTTCCAACCACTTGTCCACTTCAAGGTAGTGGGAGCTCCTGGGGTCTCCCCCAGTCAGCACTGGGCACAAGACCAGAGGACATTCTGGACAGGATACCCCTCCATTACATGGAGACCCACAAAGTGATTTTTATATTTGACTAATAGTATTTATAGTTTAGTTAATTAAATTAGATTTAATTGGGAAAGGGCAGAACACCAAAGTGCCAGAGCATGAACCTGCTGCATCTACATAAATAACGTGAAAATAGACAACCCTGATTACAGCCATATAGTCCAATTAATAAAAAGATACTACAGCTGTATTAACTGCATTTTTATGATCTCGCACCCCATCACCGTCACTTCAAGTCTGTTGGAGTCTGAGAAGAGTTGGCTTCAGACATCACGAGTGGATAACAGAGAACGGTAACAATGGATGACGGCAGCGCAAACCTGTGAAGTTATTATATAGCACGTACGTGCCGTGGCCCCACCTCCCGCCAGCCGACCCAAAATAAAACACCAATCTGTCAGTAATCTTAAAATGGACAAGTCTCCTGTGATCATTTAGCCTTCAGCTGCACGCTGGCTAAGTGCTACCGAATTTTGGTAAAACGCTAAATGTGTTACCGATTTGGCCTCTGCCACTCAGAATCGGATTTCAGCTTAAAGTGTCTCAACTAATTAGATCCTTGTTGAGCTCACTGCTAGGTCTTCATCCATGTGTGACTGGGCCAATGAAACAGTTCACAGCTAATTCAGCGGCAATCATGGCTCGAGCACCTGCACCGTCCTGCAGCTGTAATGGTGAGATCCATGATATATTTCTCTATTTATTTTATATTATATATTTTTAATAACCAACGGTGAACTGGTGTCACATACATGGTGTCTCCCTCCCTGGTCCCAGCCCCGTGTCCCCTTGGGAGAAGCACTGGGTTGCCATGGTGCTATACTGGGAAAGCAGCCATGGAAGATGGATGGTGGGATTATATATGTTTATATCTATAGCATTATACTTAAGTTAAACATTTATAGAGAAAACGAGGTCGAAATAATTGCTGTTTAAATGGAAACTGACGCGATGCCAACGATATCATTTGCCGATGAGGCCCGCGATTAAGCTACCCTCCTGCAAACAGGAACCAGAGCTTAACACTGCAAAAACAATCTCACACATGGTGACTTGCAGTCACATTACTCTTCAAAAAATACAAAAATGAAGCAAGAATAATATACTCTCGTCTAAAATTCCATCCATTCATCTTCCAATCTCTTATACAGCGCAGGGTCACTAGAAGAGGGATTGGAGTCTAACTCAGACTGCAGCAGGAAACTGGAGTGTGTAGGGAAACGTGCGTGACATGGGAAGGACATGCAGTCTCCACACACACAGAGCGGGGGCAGGATTCAGTCCCCCAGACCTGGAGGTATCAGACAGCAGCGGGCCGAAATGCCACCTAATGTGAGTCTGACAGTGCTAAGTACATTCCTATTAGCCCGGGAACAGCCAAAACAGACGTGGTTATGTGAGTTTCCGCTCGGTGTAACTGTTTTGCCCTCACAGCCATTAACCCCTGTGTAGTTGGTGGGTGGCGCATATAGCGAAGGCCCTGCTGACCTCCAGCATCTGAAACGATCATCAATAACAGGGGGTAACTGTGTCTGAATGCCAGGTACAGGGCCACGGGGGCACCGTGCCACCTGGCATCACCAAACCAGAGCGTCCTGTCAATTTGTGGCTTCTGAGAAGCAGACACATTACACCCTTATCTGAGCGGATGGCAGGTGACAGGGTCGCTTCCAGAAACGTTGGGGGGTGGTGAGTGGAGAGGCGGGAAGATGGTTAACGGGTCCGGCAGTGCGTCAGAGCCCCGTGTCCATCAGCCCCCGAGGGATGTCCCCCCCCCCCACCTAAAGGATTGATTTACGACTTGCCCTGGAGTACTGCTCTATGGTTTCTGGAAGAGATGGAATCAGGCGTCATTCCGGATTACTGATCGCGATGGATTCGGGATGAGGGGTATAGAGCTGTCTTGTGTTAAGTATGAGGCTGCCTCATACCCCGCACGTTCGCGGGGGTTTGTAGTGACATATATGTGAGTGTGTATGAACATTCCACATGTTTTTTACTTACGGTTTCCATTATGGTAAAGAGGAAAGTAGAGCAGCAGTCAAATAAATACTACTTCGACTTCATTGGAAGTGACGTTAAACAAATGTCATCATCAAACGTTTTGGTTTATAAATGAAATGTATTTGTAAGAACAGTATGAGTTTTATGGCATGAAATTATGATTCTCTTAGCTTATCAGCAATTCATAATTTTGTGATTCCCACTTATTGACATTTCGCCAGCCGCATTCACAATAATTCGTTTGCTTTTTGAAAGAAGCTTCTCCCAAAATGTGGCACGAAACTCATTCTCTTCAGCGTCTTCTCATGCTGCCTTCCGAAGATAAACGACACTCTGACTCTTTTTGACGTCTGCCGAGGCCCCGGCATTGTTTGGGGTCTCTGGCGGGATGAACGTTATAAGCATGTGGTTCTTTCTTAAACGTCAGTGCTTTGCTGATGGATTCTCACTGTGAGCTGTTTGCTTTGTCCACGTGGCTTTTTATTATTGATCTCGGTATGGGCACCACACCCACGGAGGCCTGTTTGCCCACAGTCTGGCCAACACAGTGAGGCGTGTCAGTCACAGGAGCCGGTGAACCGTAGCGAAGTGCGAATTAGCCGTTCAGGCAGGTGGGAAAGCAGCACGGATCGGTCAGACACAGGACAAATACAAAGGCGTATCGACAAGCTGTCACACTGCCATTGTAGGCCTTTAAAAGAGACCCTTTAAGAAAGTCCACATTTTGGCAAAAGTCAAAACAAAAACATTCCTTTTAAAGATCTTGTTTACCTTAAAACTGCTTGTTTGAAAAAGAAACTTTACCACTGTATTTCATCAGGAATCTTTCACTTCTATACATATATGCATATACACAGTACATATCTATTCAAATACATATATATGTATATGGATACAGTATATACGTGCATATATATGCATACACACGCATATCTTTGTGGGGACTCTCCATTCATTTTTATGGGCGTAACCTTAATCCCAACAATAACAACCTTAACCCCTACTCAGCCATAACCTTAACCATAAGTGAGCAAACAAAATACAAGACTTTTGGCATTTTTAGTTTTTCAGTTGCCTTCATAGATGTTTTATAAAATTGAGTTTCACCTTGGGGTCAAAAAGTCTAAATAACAGGTCTTTATCACATTGTAGGGTCATGACCATACACACACACACACCCACAAACTCAGTTACCCAACTCACATTCAGTACTGGAAATGTCACTGATCTAAAACAAAAGTAAATACATTTTGGATGCATTTGATAAGAGACCTTGTCTTCGGATGGCAGGTGCTGAAGAAATATGAGTCAATTTGCGGCATATTCACATATAAATCACTGAGTCAGTCTGGAATGTGGTTTCTGATATCGCTGCAAACTCGTTAACTGTCAGGGAACTGCTAGCTGCTAACCAGGTTCAGGCTGCAGGCAAACCCGGGGTTGAGGAGTCGGGTCACTGAACATCAACAAGTAGAAAGGGGTGGACCGGTTACCAGAAGTCAGGGAACACTGCCATTGTCAGAGGCATCATTCAGGCTTCAGCTTATTAATAGTCATCGTATTGATGGGGCGGCATTATAGGAAAATTATTGTTTTGCTTAATTCTGAGTGGATTTTTAGAACAGACATGTTAAGTATGAGGTTAAATCTATTGAGCCTGTAATTACGAGGTTGATACCAATGTGAAAGCATAGCAACTGACTATTCCTAGAATAATTAGGAAGACGCCGCCAACTGCACAAACGTTTGAAAATTTGTTTGCTTTACCTTGCAAAATGTGTTCCTCATAAAGGGTTTTCATGAGAATGAGAGGTCGCGACTGACGCCATTGTAATGGGTATTTGAATGAAGGACGGGCCTTTCAAAGACCAATCCAAACCCTTTTGTTTGGACACCCAGAGGGAAATGGCTCGCCGCAGATAACATAATTCAGATCGCTTCTTGTCTGTCATTGAGGTGGGCCGTGTTGGATTTAGTCATCATTGTCTGCTATTGTAGGAGACTGTTTGCCCCTGGCCCGCCTGCAAGGCGATGCACCTCCCCAAAGTGCTGTGGTCTTCAGCATCCAGGCGAGTTCCTGGGAGTTAGGCTCCGAACAGAGTGGGAGCCTGGCGCAGTGGCGTGCAGGCCTGCTACAGGAACTCTGTTACATAATAGGCCGTATTGAAACCAGTGGCTAGCGAGAGGAACACTTTCAAAACGTAAGCCTCCTTCAAATGGCAGACTGGGTCTGTTCAAACCCAGGACCCAAAACGGCCTTTGATCCACCTGCATGGAACTTAAAGGGCCATCAAAGGCCAAGATCAATGTTAGCCTTGTTAAAGTTAAACCAAACAACCCCCAAGCATGCTCTAAACCATTACTGGGACTCCGCAGTGCTTTGAAAAGGCGACTGTGAGAGAATTACCTGAGTGAACAGGATGAATGTGTATTTAACTTGACAGTATAAGACACACCACCTTTGTGATGTCCTGTGGGAAGCGGTAACAGTGAAATGTGCGCCGAGTGCTTTGTGACGCCAACAATCACGTCTGTTTTGTAGCAAGATTTTTTGATGTTTACAACTATGTCTTCTAGATTAACAAGCATAAACACGTTTTTTCCCTCTTCAGCTAAAATGAGTGCAAAGGCGAATCTCACTAAACCTCATGACACCTTAATGTTTCCATTTATGCTGTCTGCTTTAACATGTTCAAATCATGGACTGTAATTAGGTCCAGCACATGTAAAGAGGGATTTGCTTGAATAGAAATTTATTTTAGTCACAGTAGTAGTTCTACTATTGGTAGTTTCTTAGCAACGTACATGAGTACACACTGATATTGATTATTTTTGAGTACTTTTCATTTCTCTGGGCTATTCTAGAACTGAAGTAGGACTATGGTTTAATTACAATGATTACCTTCTTACCTTTTTACTTTGCTGAGAATTTCTGTCCAGATTACACAGTAAATGAGTAGATGAGTAATGACTACAGATTAATTTGGAAAATACTATGGTCAAAGGCATCAGTAAAATGCCTTCTGGCAAATGTCATGCCATTTTGCCCAGTAGCCAATGGGATCATTTTTTGCTCAAACGACCAATGGGAAACCTTCTTGCTGATCAGCTAATGGGATGCCTTTTTGCTGATCAGCCAATAAGGTTTCTTTCCTGTTCTGGCCTTGAGGTTTCATCCAAAAACCTACCATCTCCCCTGTTAATATTTATCTCGCGTCCACCCGTTTATTTAATTTTTTTTATTATAATAAAATCTGCTGAATACAGAAGAGTTTAACGGCAGCTTCAGGGCCAGCGTGTACGTAGCTGTCTCTCCAGGACATATCCCTTTGTTCCCTCCAGTCTAGCGAATGGCTTGAGACTCCAGTCAGGAGTGCTGCCTTGATAGACTCGAGGGCCCCGTCCCATTCCCATAGGTGGCTCCATTTGAGAGATCCTGGAATGTAGTGCTGGGGGGAGACTGATGGGTTTGGGGGTGGGGGGGCGGTCCTTCGACCCTGTGCCATCCAGATCAGCACAGTCTACTGGCGTGAGGACTGATTCCACACAAGCCCTGCGCTGTTACTGTTGCGTGTGTGTGTGTGTGTGTGTGGTTTTGTATATATAACATTGTGGGAACCCAATGATTTAAGACTCACAGTTACGGTTATGCCCATAGAAGAGAATGGAATGCCTCTGCATGAATACGTGTGTGTGTGTGTGTGTGTGAGAGAGAGAGAGAGAGAGAGAGAGAGAGAGAGAGTGGTAGAGATTGCTGAGATGTGGAATGACGGCCATAAATCAAGCAGTCAGTTACAAAGGATAAATATTGACCCTCACTCAACAGCAGTGTAGTCTGTTTATCCAACAGGTAATGGACATCAAAGGCAGAGCATTCGGCGTTATTCTTGCCGCCAACGCTGACATTCTGCTCGCATGCTCCAGCACATCGGCGCGGCCCTAGCCGAGATAAAGTCTGACATTATCTTGGATCTAAGTCACCCCTGCTTTCACTCGCCCTTCTGAAAATCTCCTCATTGATCTGGGAGAGATGAGTGACTCACTTAAAGGTTAAGTCGAGCCACGTTTTTAAGCTTGCCTCCGAACTACGTAGTCCACGGCTTGTTATCTAGGCCTCGGTGACAAGCAAGCCGTCATGCCGACTCCTCACAAAGGCTTAGCTATGAAAATATTTTGCGTTATTTACAGTCAGGATTCCTGTCAGGCCACTACTGAAATCTTTTCACTCTTTCCTAGAGGTGAAATTGTATCTGATAAGCCTACTCTGGATCATGACTGGAACGGAATACAGTGTAATATTTTCCGAACTGCTTTAGATCTAGATCTTATGTTGCCCTGGGCCATTTACATGTTCAACAAATTCTGCAAACTTCTCTGCACGTAACTGCTGCTAAAGGTTAGTTAATCTTGCAACCCTTCACTGGGCTTGTAACGTGAGTAGCTAAAAGCTTCAGCCGAAAATTACCGACGAGCAAAACAAACTCGGTGTATGACAAGGAATTGCTTTCGGGGGGTCTTAAATCCTGAGTTTGAGGTCGTCCGCACGCCGCGTCAAGCCTGTTATTAAGCCGTGCGCTTAGCTCACTGCCTTTACTCACCTGGTATGATACCGATCTCAAACATCAGATAATGAGTTCGCTGGGGTCTTTGTCGAGGAGTGTTTTATGGAGACTGGTGTGGTCACATATCTTATCAGATCAAGGTGGGAGACAGACGAGGTGAGCAGCACAGCGACGCTTTTGCTGGCGAGAGCTAATGCATCCAGGCCCCTGTCGCCCAGAGCAGAATCCACCTTTGAAGAGCACCAGACTGTTCAAAACAAACTTAAGGGGGGGGGGGGAACTTCCCCCAACCCCAACTAGCCCACTCCCCAATGCAGTTTTCTTTTAAATAAACACAAGCGGTTTGCCAGAGTTCACCGGTGGGTTGTTTCCCCACGAGATGCATCGAGATCTACCCCCCCCCGATCCCACCCCCATCGAGTGCGGCTCAGGGTTAAGTGGAGGGGACAAAACAGGGGGAAAAAAAATGGAAAAAGAGAGGGAGAAAGGAAGCAAGTGACCCAAACCGGTGAGGATGGACTTATCTGCCGTGGCTTAATTAGGCATGACAGACCGGGCGTGAACAGATTCCCATCATTACAAGCTTGAGAGGTCCATTAGAATTGATGCTGCTCTGCTTAGACGCTTTGTCTGCTGGGTAGTGGTCGGCCACAATTGCATACGGTTACAGTGCCACGGAGGCCGCGCCGGGGGCCCCGGCAGCCTCGCTGACACCCCCGGTAATGGAGCTGACGCCACATTATGAGGAGGAGAGTGCTGTGATGGATACGGAAGGGTGCGAAGGTCCTCGGAGGGTATCGCACCGGGAACTCGCGGCCGGTAAACCGGTGGAATTACTGAACGCGTTCCTGCCATGCGTCGATACGGACCCGGCCCGCCCAATTGGCTCATTGATTTGTTGTGCTCTCTGGGGTGGGGTGTATATGCAGCACTCACACCACCTCCCAACCACCCCCCTCTGGACAGAGATTGTTGTGGGAAACCCAATTGGAGCCGTAATGGCATGACTGTTGATATTCCTGTATTAGCTGTTCTGTTTGCCGGCAGGTCCGGGGGGGTGCATAAGAGCCGTGCCGAGGGTCCAGTCAGCTCACGCACTGGAGGCCCGGCCCTGGTTCCAGTCTGGAGTGGACCTTTCCTTCTTTTGCCCCTAGCAGGAGCACAAACCTGGCAGATATGAGTGTTGTTTTTGGAGATAGCCGCAGAAGTGCTCCAAAGGTGTGGCGTAAATGGCCTGACCTTGCGTTCACACTCCATGCTTCACTCTCAGCTGTATATACATGTGAGTGTGTGTCAAAGGAGAGCATGATGGGATATGCAAAAAAAGCATTTCAATGTACATGTGCTCGTACTTGTGTAAATGGCGAATATAGCATCATTTCATTTAGGAAAGGAAGCTTCCCTCAACCACAGTCTCTGGAAAATCTTAACCATAGGCATGGTGCAGTGCTCTGCTCTGCTATTGGTGCCCAGAGACAGGCCACGCCCATCGTCACATGACGTCGTCCGTTAAAAGCAGCCCATGACAGTCGCAGCAGATAGATTGGCAGGTCTGATGCTCACGCTGCCAAGAAGTCGAAGGGTTAAGACCTGTTGATTATTTAATGGCCCTTAATGATGGCGTCCTGAGCTGCTGAAGCCCTCAGGCTCCTCTACAATCCATGGGGGAAGCAGAGACGCCATCAGGCACATGCCACATGTTGTTCACACAGACATGACACACTCCCTGTCACTTGGGGGTGGGGGCAGGGGTCTCAGGTCCTCTGCTCCTCCATGTAACACTTCATTGGTGGGGAATCCTCCACTTTTCACTGTGTGGATGCCCAGCTTTGCCTGATATTTCCCCTTCATCTTGTTCACTGTACTTGAGAAGTATTAGTTTGAGCTGATGGTCGATCTCCACACACGTAGGAACTGACAGTCATAAATATAATAATAATAATAATAATAATAATAATGTGCCTTGACTGAATCTCGATTCATGAACTGTGTGTTAGCATTGATTGATACAGGATAAATTTCTATAATGATAGAAAAATATCTAATGTTATCCAGTTGTATTTTGGACCTAATTTGCCCTTGAACAGATAATTTCTTCTGGTTCTGCATTTACTAAGTGAATGGTGCCTGAATATGTTTCAATTCTAGAATGAGTTTGAAAGGAATTTTTGCAGATGTAAGTAATTAAATGAAAAAATGTAGGTACACGAGGGTAACAAATTATAAAAGATCAAGAGCCCGATACATTTTGAGGCTTTTCTGTGCTTCTGGTTGAAGTTTCTGGTTTATATGTTTATACAAAACATCTTTCTCTTGAAATAAAAATTTAAATTGTCCATATTATACGTGGTGTACGGTCCATCCGGACAGTGACGTCCTTACATCTTTGAAGGTTATCCTGCAGGGGGCGACAGTTAAACTGCAAATTTGCTAATTCCAGAGATCTTTGGAGGCTCACCTTGAATTCCTTCATGGGCACTTGTTGCCATATTGTCCTCCACAGCCAGGACTGTGCCATTGGACCTGCTATCTCTATGAGAACAGGATGCCTAAGAGCTCCACCAGGGAACCTTGCAAGATCTTCTGCAGATCCTAGGTTATTGATTATCTTAACAAATCCATTTCTGAACTAATCTTAACTATCCATTGAAACCATCAGGTATGAAATAGTTTTTTAATTATTTTTGCTCCCTTGTAATAAATGGTTCATTGCTTCATTTAAATGGATCAAGACTGGAAGTATTATATCTAATTTGACGAACTCTTATTGCAATAAATACATTTCTTTATTTTGAGATTTAGACTCAATGAGATTTAGAATGCTTTACCTTGTATTCTGTCATTTTATTAAGACATATGGACCCTGGGAGCAAACACAATCACTGAATTTATTATTAGTTTCATGTCTGTGTTTTTAATGTTTATTAAGGATGTTCTGAGGCATACAGACCAGACTGCTGGGGTAAGATTCTGGATCCATGAAATGGAATGCAATGGTACCCAGATTAGTTATGAAACCAATAGTGTGTTGGGGTGCTAGTTTAATTCGGTAAAAAATATTACAAATGTATTGGTTTTATAACAAAAATCATAATTTTATTCGTTTGCAAAAAAAAAAAAAACACATTATAAACGATCAGTAGCTTTAAGTAAAAATTCAAGTATAATAAATTATTTGTAATAAATAGTAATAATTAGTAGTAATAAATTGAATCTTAAATTATAGTCATAAAAGAACTGTTCTGAATTAAAAGATCATTGACAAGCAGGCTGATTGGGTGCTTTTCAGTTAGTAAAACCTTTGGATTAAAATAAAACATCAAACATTTTTGTCTAGTATCTAGTATTAAAAACAAAATGGCAACATCAGAACTGAAAAAGGCAGAATTCGAAAAAATTATGAAAATATTTGTGCGAAAGATATGTGCATGTATGTTAAACTTTGCTGGTCAATTGTTAGGAAACCTATAAATGTATAATATTTATGCAGAATTAAGCAAGCATCCCAAGACTTTCTGTGAGCTCTGTACTTGTTACTAGTCCTGTCATTCAAAAATGACAAAAAAAAAAAAAAACCCTGGAGAGCTGAACATCACTGAACATCACTGAACATCACTGAACATCACTGAACATCTTCCAGCCTGAAAATGGCATCTTCCATAGTACTCACCATCGCTTTAAAATGAAAGACATCTCTGGTGCGTTTGAATTAGCCACTGTGTGCTATTGTCAGTTGGCTCGCTATTCCACATAATGTCATCCGACCTGCGGATACAGTATTAAAGATTTAAGACTGACAGGCCTTCGAAAACGATGGCAGCTTCCATTGCCGTCAAAAAAAAATGGTTTCAGCTGTGCTAATACCTTGCAGATTGCCATCCCAGGAGCCCGTTTGGTGCACCCTCCCTCGGGCCCATGGCGTCTGAGGTCCGAGCGGTCCCTCAAATTAGTTTTGACAAATCCGGCACGGCCTACGTCAACCCAGCTCACTGCAAACACGCCGAATGAATGACATCCCGCCAGCCCCGAAGCCGAGATCCCAATCAACGAGGATTGGGAAAATGGCTTCCAGAGTTCTGCCAGAGGAGCGGCTCACATCTTGAGAACATCCAGAGGTCAGACCAAATCGTCAGGTCTGGGGCCTTTCCTGTTCTGCGCCTTCTGCTCTCAAAGGAAGACAAAGGTCTCGCCTAAACAAACAGGGGCTCCCAGGACACGTGTGTCTCTGGCGGCACACGTCCGATTGGGGGCCATTAGCCAGCATTTTCAAGTTCCAGGAAGTGGAATGGAAAGCCAGTTATTTTAGCGAAGTGGGTCAAGATAAAAAGGACGTTTCACAGGAGAAATTGGGGTAATTTAAAAAAAAAAAATCCTCTGACACACTTTTGACAGTCTTCTGAATTCAAATGGCAGGCTGAGTGTCAGGCTACATTCTCTTAAAGCTGAATTAGATTAGTATCAAAGTCTTAATAGAAAAAAAAAATCAGCAGGGGAAAACTGTAATCTATGCATGGACTGTAACTGTTATCCTAAGCTGTCTTACCGAATTTGAGTCTTAAAGAGATATACTGAGTACAGAGACGTGTATTATAAGACAGATAAGAGCATCTGCGGGATGGATAGATATGGAAAGATACTTTTCTTGATGGTCACAGAAGTTATTTCATTTAGCTATCCTTACTTAAACCACTACATATATTCATCCATCCATCCATTTTGCAAACCACTTATCCTTACTGGGTTGCAGGGGGTCCGGAGCCCGGAAGCAATGGGCACGAGGCAGGGAACAACCCAGGATGGGGGGCCAGCCCAATGCAGGGCACACTCACACACCATACACTCACGCATGCACACCTACGGGCAATTTAGTAACTCCAATTAGCCTCAGCATGTTTTTGGACTGTGGGGGGAAACCGGAATACCCGGAGGCCACGACGACATGGGGAGAACATGCAAACTCCACACACATTTGACCCAGGCAGAGACTCGAACCCGGGTCCCAGAGGTGTGAGGCAACAGTGCTAACCACTGCACCACCATGCCATCCCCTACATATATTCATTCCAGTATAAAAGCAAAAGTTAAACGGCCTTTATCTTTATGTGTTCGTTGCCTTTTATGCCTGTTTAATATACCTACACCGGAGAGAGTAAAGCCTGGAATTCACTGAATCTGCACATTTAATGTCACGGAGCCACTCAGTCTATAAGAAGATGTCAAGGGTTTTCCTGAAGAAAGCAAGGCTTAATATTAGGCATGAAGGGGTCTGATCGCTGCGCATTTTAAGCACAAGGTATGAAATGCAAGGCTAGTGCCAAAACAAAACAGGGAAACACTGGCAGGGACGATCTCTGCGTCCCGTGACTGCGCTGTGGGTCGGGTACGATGCCGCATGCGGGCGAATGCTCATGGTGCTCCGACTGCGCAGGGCAAACCTTCAAAGGCCCCCGTCGTGGCGGCCTGCCTTGCTGGGGAGGTGACCTTGGTAAGAATCGCGTGCGTTCCCTCCGTACAAAGGACAGGCGGTGATGAAGAAAACAGAGCAGGATCCTCTCCTCTGCCAAAGGTGCGGTAGCAGGAGCTTCTGGGAATTTCGGGCCCGTGAGCTCGGACTCCTGGGATGTCATCACATGAAGCTTTAGCAGCCATGGGTTGTACATACTGCTGCACAAAATATGGACTGGATATTCTACGAGGAGGCTGCCTCAAAACAAACAACAATGCCACAGAACTTGTGATATGTTTAAAGTAAATGTTTAGTAAACTTTATTAAACGAATAATCCAGCTTTATCTCATACCTGGGGCTCTCGGCTGGTTTAGCTCACAGTATTCTTTGATCCCAAATTCCTCTATAGAAGTTGACAACTGGGGAGGAGTGCTGACAGTAGAAGCTGTGAACGGGGGGAGGTATGAGGAGGGATTTAATGGCGATTAATTTTTTTTATTGCACTATCAGTCATCTTGCAACCCAAACGGTGGGAAACACCGTTATAAGCTAGCGTATATCTAGACTGCATTAGCTCTGCACCATATCCTGTGGAAATGATGTATTAAGTGTTGATCACAAACACTCTCCTGCTCAAATTGTGTGGTCTTTTCATCTTCATCCCTCGTCCTGTGAGACGCACTTCTCCTTGGATTCCAGCGAGGCACACAGGAGAAACCTCACTTACATCATCGATGGGAATGGCTCTGCGGCTGAATGCAGGGCCTCTCTGGTGTGCCTGTCCGCTTCGCAAATGGAAAAACACAGGCTGAAGAAGCCACAGGACCCGCGAGCGATGGAAATGCGCAGACCGCAGAATCAGGGCTCTAGCAGACACTGACCCCCTGAAGTTTTCCCCCGAGGCCCTGCAATGGCACGGCCACTTTGATCTTGGGGACCGCGAGTCATTTGAGGACCCGTCGAAAAATGTGCCTTTTCCCCACCCCTCGGTCTGACACAGTGGAAGGACGCTCGCACGCTCACTCCCTCACTGACTGTTTTGGTTTTGGAGAGATCCCAGTGCCCTCGATCTAATCATGACATCATCCCAGGCTGAATAGGTTAAAGATGTTAACAGACTATTCCTTGCTTCCTCGATCTCCAAGCTTCTAAATTAGTTCTTCCTTCCCTCATCGTCGTCGCTGCGGAGTGGATGGAGCTAGCTCATTTCCTCTGCTTTCAATACCCTCGGGGTCCCAGAGGGACTCTGTAGCCTGAGAGTGAGAGTACGCACTGAAATAATGTCTCTGTAATGACCCCAAGCATGGCGTAAAAGCTGGCACTCGGTGGGGCTGAAAATGCACTTGGCTTTGGAACGCCCCCTCGCTCGTCTCCTTAAGTTTGGGACAGGAGGCGACTGTACGGTGACGAGTGCTGCGTCTCCCTAACTTGATCAAAGGCTTTCTGCCCATGGGGGGATGCAGTTAGAGGCGAGGTCGTGACTTTTTGCTTATGATCGTCCACAGCATTCGAAATCCCCAGCTCCGTCAATCCTGTCGCAATTTATTAGGAAGTACGCGCATAAATATTTGCAGGACATTCAGATGCTTAGTCGGTGCTTTTGTTCAGAGCAGTTCACACATACATACAACCGGATATTATGGTAATAGATCAGTTCAGGTTGTGTCACTGCTCAAAGAACTTTCATCCAAGGCCTAAACTTTGCAGGGAGTCAGTGTCATTCATCACTGTGGTACCTGTGTTTATGTAATTTGTCACTTGTTTCAGAATTAACATATTGTGTAGAACTGCTTGAAATACATACGTTATATAGTGTTATATATGTTAACCTTTTACACTCCCGCTAAGCATAAACCAAACCTAGAGTTTAAACCTCTGTGTTCCAGTCAGTGCCAAACCCCAGAATCCACCTTGGTACGGTGACCCCTTTGGTCAAGTCCCACCCCGTCTCCACTGGAGACACGGCAGAATCCCACTCTGCGTGTCAGACCGTTCCATGGAATTCCGTGAAATGCAGCTCATTGAAATTACGATATTTGGGCCAAAAATGCACATGTTTCCCATAAAATAATCATACACAGGCCTTTTGTATGACAGGGCTCTTTTAGCAAAGAGACTTTGGAGTATTGTCTGGATTATGTCACAAAAGTAACAAATACAATCTTTCATAGCGGGTTTGAAAGACACAAACGCCAGCGATGAATGCATGGGATGCGATTTCGCCTCATTGGTTCATGCTGTCTTAATTAATCTGGGTATAACTCTGGAGACACATTTCATTTGAACCATTCATGTCAAGATTGCAGGGACTGACCAAGAATAACAGGAACTAACTTAGAAGTATTTTTTAAAATTAGAAACTCACTGTTATAAACAAAGCACATGTATTAATAAATATATTAGGACTGGTTTATACATTTACTATATATGTTGCACAGACCAACCAAAATCAAATATACTGTATATATATTTTTAGTATTAGAGGAAGATTTCTGAATTTGCGTTAATAAAATAAGATAAACTTTCATCAAATAAGTACCTACCAGTATCGCAGTAGCTATGTAGTACATCACACTTTGCAAAATAAAGGAAAAAGTCATTTTTGATCATTGTTAGTTAGTGGACAAAAAAATAGGTAGCGTTCGGCACTAGTGTATTTACACGGTTGTATTCGAGCGTGCGAGTGGGTATGTATTTCTGGGAAAGAGGGAAAAAATAGTCACCAGGAATTTATATCTTTATAGCCTGCTGTTCACAGAGCCTGTCCAGAGACAGCTGGGCGCCTTCTACAGTTAAGATCACAGGTCTTGATAACCTGGGCCTTGATTTATGGACAGCGCGGGCTTTCGCAACACGGTCTAATGAGCGAGACCAAAGTGTCAACATGTTTATTGAATACCCAGAACCATCTGTGACCTGCGCGGGCGACATTTATCATAATATCTCCGTTTCCGCGTGGGACGCCCGGCTCCCCGCCGTAATGGGCTCCTCGTCAGCTTCCCCTTTGGTCTGACTGGTCCTGTTTTAAAACCTCGCCGCTGTGATTCTCCGCAGTTAATTGTGCCCACTTCAGAGGTCGCTCTTTCTCCCTCTTTTTGTTTTTAAGAGTGCCCTTTATTCTTCTGATGTCTGGGCCCGCTGAGTAATGCGAGGGGTGATTTACACGGTGGAAAACCCTGGAGGGGGGGGGGCGCATTAAACTCCCCAGCCATGATGTACCTGTTATACATTTGGTTCCATGTAACAAGGCCTGATGCACTGGTGTTTTTGATAGCCATTCAGTGTCCCTGTATATATAAATTCGGTTGCCATTCAGTTTATAATGAAGGTGGATTATGCTGATGTTTACCTCATTTCAATATGTGCTTTTTACTAATTTTACCATATGCTACATGAAAGGCAGAAAAAAAATGTCATGTACCTTTTTTTTTTCTTTCAAGGGCACTCGGAATAGGTTCTGGGAAAAGGAATTACACTACCTAGGTAAATAAAGGCCTTTATTCATTAGTAGATGCCTCAGGTAGTTTCTGCTTTGAACAGCCAGTGCCGAATCAGATAAGGGATTATGTCCAGAAACTCATTTCGGTGAAGGTTGTCTCAGCTCTACTATCGGCTGGCACATCGCTCCGCCCCCCCCGCCCCCCCAGCGTCTCTCTCACTCCTGCGATGCGCCTGTCCCGCCGATGGTGCGGAAACTGCAAACCGGTAGATCGTGCCGGGCGTGAAGCGTCGGCTTGCCGAGAGCCTTGGCTGGGTTTAATTGGGCCACCTTACGGTGATCGGGCGGTTAATCACTGCGGGACCAGGAAGCCCCAGCCTGTTGGTTAAAATGGGTCAGCTGAATGGAAACGCCCACAGCTGAAGGCCGCTGAAGGTCTTGTCCACACGTGTAAAAGCCGGGTAGCCGTGGAAACATGAAAGATTTCAAGCCTGTGGCTGTGATAAATATTCATTCAACAGAAAAGTTAATCATAAGGGGATATATTTTTCTTTCTGTCCAGATATATGGATAAATGCTAAAGAATAATAGCAATGTAGCGTGTGCCTTTTATTTAGTGAGACTTTTAGATGGTTAACCTTACAGCACTAAGAACTGAGATACTGTCTTTTTTATGTTTTCTTGCAATGACTCATTGAAAATATTTCGACTTACCGTGGACATGGTAGAGGGAAAATGTAGCCGGTCGCTGTGTTTTCACATAAAACCTAAAATCTAAACAGGGGTCGGGGGGGCGGGAATTAACCTCCATC
>JAODJX010000119.1:3830021-3849621 GCA_026776945.1 Isichthys henryi | reverse complement strand
GCTGGCCCCCCATCCTGGGTTGTTCCCTGCCTCGTGCCCATTGCTTCCGGGATAGGCTCCGGACCCCCTGCGACCCACTAAGGATAAGCGGTTTGGAAAATGGATGGATGGATGGATATAGTATCTGAATCATTTCATGCCGGGCAACAAAGGGCAAGGAGAAAATGTCAAAATAAGAAATATATACACAAACAGCCTCATGTTGCTCTAAGGCATGTGAAGCATAACAGCGTAACATCACGAAGATGCGACAGAGATGTCTCCTCCCTCGACGTCAGCCACCCCCGCACGTTCAGCGGCGTCCCGTCCTGTGGTGGCCGGGTGTCCTAATTTCAGCTCTGAAGGTCTGCTTGAGAAGGATTCCCGGAAACAAATAAAAACATACTGTACCATTTTATTGGAAAGTTCAGAGGCTTGACATAGACTTGGGGGCAAAGTGTCTTGTGAGTATGTACGTGTTGTCGGAGGGGGTCAGCAGGCTTGCTGGCCTTCGGGGGCGGGGGAGGGTCGGGGGGTATAGAGGCCAGTGAAGGGGAACCAGACCAGGAGCTAATTGCTAGTTCAGAGGCTGACGTTGAATGTCGGTGACAGATCATGAGGCTGGAGCCAGGGAGGCTCACCCCCATCCCCACCGTATTCACTGTTTTGCTGGATAGCAGATGTTGTCAGCTCAAAACCCAGTGCACAGAAACAAGGTAGAGAGCCTTAAGGGCAGCATAATGGAGAATAAGACAGAGCAGATTTACACTGCAGTTAAAAATCACCTGCGTGATTGAAACTGACCATAAAACACCATGAATATTCAGGAAATCCATTCTTGTTTACATGTAACACTGACACCCTCCAGGAAAACTAAATTCAAAATTTACTGAACTATGCAAGATCCTCTGATGGAATTGGTTGATTCAGTTCATCGGGGTTTTACTCTTTTTTTTTTTTTTTTGCAGTGGTATGAAGGTGAATAAGAACCAGAGCGAATTTCGGAGCGATGCTCCGGAAGTCTAAGGACCGAAGGTGGGCAGTGCGCAGTGGCAGCCGGCGGGGTTAGGGTTAGTTTTAGGGGGGAGTGCACGTTACGGAGCGCCATCGCTAATTGTTTTATTATAATACCTTGGATCCAGGTCAGTTCCAGCCACAGCGAGGTCAGAGCGACCCTCTTAAAGCTGTTGTTACCCAGCGCCCCATAAAAATAACACTTCATAAATACTGTTCACTCGGGGGGTGCTTTGAAGAGCGCCGGGTCCTGCGCTCCTGACGTTACGCCTCTAGGTTTTCACACCGCGTCCCCAGGGGGCAGGAGAGGCGCCCCGGGCGTAGGAGCGGCGGCGCGGTGGGATTCACGGTCGGGGAGGCTCGCCGGTGCAGCGGCGAACTCAGCTATAGGCGCCGGTAAAAAAAAAAAAAAAAAAATCTCGCTAAACTGAAGCTCCTTACCAGTAACCAAGACCAAATTATCCAAACCAAACTAGGGAGCTCAAAACTGCACTAATAGCACAACGAAACATACTTATATTCTCCCGCAATTTGATAATCTTATGAGTCATTATACGTGAAAAGGAGTATGAAACTTATAACCTGTTGGTGACAGGTCGTCGGTCTATTTACGTATGTGTGACAATCACTTTGCCTAAATCAAAGCTTATTTCATTTGTGTAAATTGTATGAATGTTAGAGGATGTGGCTCCATGCAATTTTCATGTCATTTAAATTTTGTAGGCTCTCTCTGTTGTCTTCTGCCCTGTTTGTATTTCCCGAGGTCTTTCCGAAATGAATACTCCCACTGTTTCTTTTATGTTTTTTTAACCTTGACATAATTGTCACCAGAAATCTCTTTTATTTATTCGCTGTGCGTGCCTTGCATTGATTTTGCGCGGCATCGTTTTTAGATTTCTAACGACACAGGTGAATTATGGGTTCCTGACATTTCAACCTCTGTACAATATAGACGTACACCGGTTTTTATCCGTACTGTAAACCCTCTAGGCGTCCTGTGTATATTGCGGTGTGTGATTTGTGCCAACAGGTTGTTATATAATATTATTAATACTGTTAAAACTGCGGTGAGTTTCCCAGCTTTTAGGACCATTTAAAGCTTATTGTCGAATATCAGTTCGGCGTAATATTATCTCATACATGAAAATATAGTTAATGAGGCAAACGTTAGCTATTCGTAATTACCCTGGACTGTGGCAAGTTTGGAATTTAAAAGAAAAAAAATCTTGGTTTTTGAGTGCAGACATCTATATATCAGTATCAAAACAACCCGCGTGCGCAGTTTACCGTGATGGCTTGTTTTATGGCATTTTGTACCATATGTGAGCAATACTTGTAAAAGTTTACATAAATTGTCCATGTAGAAACAGAAATGTATAATGTTGCTCTTGTTATCCTTGTATTATTGTAGTCGGCATGCAGAAGCTACACATATAGAGTTTAATATACCGATTATCAAATACAGAGTTTACTACTTATATAGCTACACATATAAAGTTTAATACTTATATAGATACACATTTCCTATATGAGTTAAGTGCCCTCAAGAAGAGAAATATTACTTTCTCCTCTCTTTCGTTCCCTTTGATTATTTTTACAGGCAGTTGACCAGGTCAAAAAGAGGCCTTATATGCACACCAGGCGTTATTTAACCGAAACTCCGCAAGGAATAGGCTTGGATATAGAGAGAAACACGACCTTGGTCATTCTATTTGTAATTAATTTCGCATATAACAAAAAATTCCGAGGTAGAAGAGAGGTCGCAGTGCAGATGAGGGGTGAAGGAGAGATGCAGTGAACTAGGATCGGAGAAGCGGCTGTCGGCTGTTGCAGGCGGGCATGTGACAGGGTGAAACGGCACCAGTGAGGCAGTCCTCTAATTACTATCTTCCCTGCTGTATCATGTCACTCACACTCTGCACATATAAGAGGCTTAGAAATGAACTACAAAAATAAGACGTCATGCCCACCCACAAGCAGCAGTCTGTCTCCGGCTCAAAGGAAATTTCATTTTAGGTTCAGAGAGCAAGTGAGAGAAACAGGGGCATGTTAGGGGAGGCCATAAAGTCTGCTTTAGTCATGTTTTAAGGGGGCGAGGTGAAAGTGGCCCTCTGGGTCTCGGATCAGATACCAGTTCCGCTCTTCCAGGTTCTCAGAACGGGTCCGGGCAACAGCTCGTCCGAAAGGTCAGCGGGTTTATGCCCCTGTGACAGCGTATCTGCACCGTATCAGGAAAATGTCTGGCGGCGAGGGATGGGGTTAGCGATATAGCGAACGTAGGGAAAGGGCGTCACAGGCCGAGCATGTGTCGTGTATCGCGGCACCCCGCGCCTAAGAGCCGTGTTTCCCGATCCGGTCCTCGGAGACTCATAACCGATCCATGTTTTTGCTCCCTCCCGGCTCCCTACTGGCCTACCGGGAGCTGGGAGGGAGGAAAAATGTGGACTGTCTGTGGGTCCCAGAGAACCGGTTTGGGAAACACTACTTCAAAATGCCAAGTCCTCAAACTTTTGGCCAAACATTATTTTTAAGAGTTATTTTCTTATTGTTAAGAGATGTAGCTGTTTTCACCTATTTGTGATCGAGAGGAATACGTTTATTGGGTTAACTAATGAAATCATACTTTCTGTGCAGAGAGTATGCATTTCAATGCATTTTCTCATTTTCTTTCAGCCATTACTGCAAAACAATTACTGTAACACATTAAAATGTTCAGATATATGGGGCATTAGATTTTAAATAGATTTGTAGCGCAGAAATAATCAGGAAAAGGATCATCTGCATTTCCTTTTATATAGTAACTTAATATTAACTTAATTTAACATGTGATATGGACATTTCAGACTTGGACTTTTTTAAGCAGTTATTGCTGATTTGCAATGTGGATATGATGTCATTTGACAAAGTTAACCATTAATGATTAAGCATGGCACCAGCAAGAATATTCACAAAATAGTCCTGAGTTACTCTAATAAATATCCAGTTAATTTGTTAATTTTAAAAAATACCCTCTTTGAATGTTAAGAGCCAGAAATAATACATTTAATAATACATTTGACTTTTTAGAATATTATTAAATTTAATATTATATACTTCATTTATATCTCAGCCTGTCAGATCACTGAAGATGGATTTTGGCCGTCTTGTGAGAATGACCAATAGACTCTCTCTGCCTAAATGATTGTCAGACGACATCTTAGTACCACATTTCCGTGCCACCCCTGGGAAATTAACTCTGAGGTGATCAAAATAATTGTAATTACTTACATTTTTTTAATTAGCTTTGTTTTTCTGCGTAGGATTAGCCAGTAACGGATCACTTTGGAACTTCGATAATTAGTATAAGTAAATTAGAGTAAATATAAAGAATCTCTTAGCTATAATAGTGTTTTTTTCATTATTTATAGGAACAGTTACAACTACAGTATTATTATAGTAATATAATTGTCAGGTCCGTAACCACTGGGGTTCCATATAGCCGTTTGCTATGCTAAAATTTATACATGTGAAGGTAATTTTTCCGATTTCTTCAATTCCTAATAATGATGTGTTCGTCGTTGCTGTGAGTAACGAGGACAGAGGGAGCGAGAGCCCACAGGGAGGCATCAGAACAGTTCACATTGTTTAGATTGTATTTATTCAGCTGCAGGAAGCTCATTATAAGTGACTCGCTCCCTCCCCACCCCTCTTTTTCATTTTGTCTTTCTCTCGCTCGTCGATGCTACATTGGCAACAATGGGCGCGGAATTTAAGTGGGCCCCGGCCGGCCGGAGGAGGGGGGCGGGGGGCCGTTTGATGTACCCCTGGAGTGGCTGGGCCGCTAGCGGTGCCGGAGTGGCCCGGACTAAGAGGCCCGGCAGCACTGATTTCTGAAGCATTAGCCGCTCCTGGCGCACAAAGGCTAAGCCACAAATAAGCGACTGGCCGGCACAATGTGCCAGAAATAATGTTTATCTTTTTGCCGCAAAAGCAGAGGCCTTCATTAGCCCCAGAAAGACCACAGTCGAAGGCAGCCAATCAAAGCCCTCGACACACAGCCGGCTCCTGTTACCTTTCAGGTTGCATTTATTATTATTATCGTTGTTTTTATTGCTGTCATTATTATCGTTACTATTATTATTACTAATGCTACCGATATAAGAGGAAGGAAAAATGTAAGGTGCTGCATAAAATCCATTTTATGTTGATTATTTTCCTTTAGAGAAAAAGTCTGGTAAATCCACATATATTTATAGTATTATTTTGGCTGATGTTTCACAGTGTACAGTTCACACGGTGGAATGTTTTGCTGAAGCAGTGCGGGTTAAACACCTATCAAAGGGCTCTCCTGGGACTCGAACCGACAACCTTTAGTGTGTTTTTGGCTGACTTTCATGCTGCCTGTATGAAGCAGAAAATTATTATTTTTGTAGTTAAAAGCCAGCATCAGTGGAGGTTGGGTTTTTTTTAATCGTCATATTTAATTTGCATTGGAAAGTTAGCTAGCCAAGACATCGAAGGTGATTAATGTCATTCAAGCCAGCACAGATAATAGTACATGTAAGACAGGAATTTTGCACGAGCGTCTGCTTCTACCTGGATCTCATACGCTTCGGTTGGCCGCAACGGCTGTTGCCTCAGCTTTTGTTCAGCTGCCTCCGCCGTCCTTCGAGTCCTGGTTCGAGTTTGGTTACGAGGTCGCCTCGCTGTTAAGTAGAGTATGCGCCCCCCCCCCTCTCTCTTCTCGATGCCTTTAGAAGAAAAAAAGAAACAAAGTATCCTGGACAGACCCGTACCTGGCAAGACCTCCTTTCCACTCTCAGCCAGTAGCCGGTTCTGCCCTCAGTCATTCTCCTAAGGGGAACACGACGAGGATTTCTGCAGGGCTGGGCGCACACTCCATCTGCTCCATAACCAAAAACGATCAAACATTAAAGTGTTTTTATAAAAAAAAAAACGGTCTGGCTTGTTTTCACCTCGCTAAAGATTCTTTATGACGTGATAACATATTGTGTATTTTTTTTTCAACCCTTTGACACATCAATACTTTAGACAGGAGTTATGTTGGGTAGCTGTTTGTGTCATGAAATCAGACCTAATTAGCTACTCTTGTTTTTTCTTGTGCTCCCCCCCCCCCCACCATGTCTTTTATCGGTATTTTAATTAGAGGAAGAGTGTTCTGCAAAGCTGCGATAACTGCGTGTGTTTTTATTTTATCTGAAAGGTTGTTCTTGGTACATGCCACAGAATGTAAAGCTTACTAGCAGTATCTAATACACTTCATAAAATTCTTTCAATCTTGCAAGTGTGTTAGCAAAACTTGTGACGCTTAGGCAATATTTCTCATACCTGCTAATTAAATCAGCAAGAGGTAATCTGATTTGTGGGCTGGTAAAGGTCTGTATATTTATTTCTGTATACGTTATTGAGTTTCTCGCTCAGACAGGCAGTGTTCTTCAATAAGCAGAATATGATGTATGTTTTGTTATCCTTCAACATTTAATTTTTTACTATTGAGTCGAAAGTCTGGTCATTTTTGCTAAACGTGAAAATGAGAAATAATCATTGCACTGTTTAAAATGTCAGTAATTTTAGATTTGTGTAAATACTATCATACACATGATCGCTTCAAAAACATAGAACCATAAGAAATTCGTTTTTACAAATATTCAAAAAAAAAGTTACTTTTTTATTTTTTGAGTGTACATGTGCAATACATTTGCAAATAAAATTGAATCAGTTGCAGCAAATACATAATAATCCATATTTGTCCATTTTGTAAAATTCCAGTGGTATTTGTAAGGCAGATGCATGCATGTTTGGGGAAGAATATGTTGGAACATGCATCAAATCTTGTTCTGTTTATAATTTAAAACAGCACAAGTGGTTATGTGAGTTATATTTAATCAGTCTTATTTTTATTCTTTGTCGTATAGTTTACTGCCCTTTGTGGCCTTGTATTCTTTCTGCTATATTTAATTTCACTGTGCTCATCATCGTCACCATGAAGAGGAAGCTGTCGGGGTTGACCCTCGCGGTGCCTGCATGCTGTCCCAAAGCCATGTGCTCCTGACATGGAGAGGCGAACGTGTGATCGCTCTTAAAAACCGAACAATTATACCCCAAGTATGTTACGTTCCCTGGCAGGAGAAGAAGAAAACAAACTGCAGGCTACTGAGAGATTTCACTTTGTGTTAGTGGATAAATTCAGCCCTGACATAATCTAATTTTCTAGTGTTGGAGAGAAACGGGTTGTGATTGCGGCCAGGTGATCTAGGCAATGGTGCTAAACAGCTTGCCACGCTCTGTGTCTGAATGCAGAAACGCTCACCTGGTCTTTCTTAAATAGTCCATACTCTCCAGAGTACAGGTAACACATTACATGCAGGTATACCCACAAAGGGCCAAACTGAATGTTTATAAGATCAGGTGAGGGGACAATCAGAGTAGATAAATAATTACATATCGTCAAATGTTTGCATACGAAAGCACTATTGTTGAGGGTAATTTTGCACGAATACATAACACCATGCCACCACAGAATCTTTCAGGGCTTTAGAGGCAAACGTTGATGCGACACTCTGGACCAGGGCCGGCCTGTCCGGCGCACTGAAGCAGACACTGTTTCCCTGCAAACGCGCCAGGCGTTCTGGCCGTGGTGTTTCCGCCAGCTGAGCAGATTACATCTTAATGGAGGCCGGGAAAATGCTGCTTGTAATGCGACAGAGGCCGTGGGCTGATTGCATTACATGCATAAATCCTTCTTATGTGTGCATGCACATCCGATGCTCATCCAGTGATAAACCGGCACTCGCTCGTAAGCTGCCTTTTGTTAAAATCATGAAATATCTCAAATGTCCGGAATTCGCTCAGTTTTATATGTAAACTACAGCTTTTTACCGCTTGGTTTCATCACCAAGCACTATTTCCTTTAATAAAGTTTCTATTATTATATGTATTATTAAAAAAATGTCTGTGACAAAGACCAGTATATGCTCGCTGTGGAATAATTGTTTGATTGATTGCAAATGCTTTCGTCGTTCTCTAATTCTACTCATCTGCCTGAGAAACCTAAGGGAGCCGCTTAGCCTGGCGCTAAGATATAGTGGCGTGATACATTTTAGTGTCATTTAAATGTCTTCTTGTACAGGGAGACCGGTAACGCCATGTTGCTTGGATTTCTGAGGTAGTTCCCATCGTCTTCTTGCGTAGGACGCGTACACCTGTTAAAGCATGTTCCATTAGAGCAAGGAATTTGCATTAGCGTGTTCCCTGGTGCATAGATCACAGCTGTGACTGGAAACCAGTAAGGGACCTTTTAATACAAATATCGGCCAAGCGCTTTCATTTATAGTTAACTAGAGCTGTACAATAATAATGTATCGGGGGATACATACAGTTTTAAACCTTTAATATCACTTTGAAAACCAAAAAATCAGAGCTGAGGGAAAAGTATGCCTAAAAATATTGAGGGGCCCTGTGTATTTCGGAAGAGAGGTGCGCGTCATGCGGTTTCCTTGGGATACGCTTTTGGGCAGAATTTCCCTCCTTTCTACCACGTTTTCCACTTGCCTGAGCTCAGCCGCCCCACCACAGCAATGGAAGACAGGGAATGGTTGCGTTTTTTAAGGAAGCGGCAGGAGACGTGAATTATGACATGGCAGATATGGTTACTCCTCCGGCGGACAGATCTCTCACACTTGAATCCTGCTGACGAGCCTTTCCTCCTGTTCGCCCGGCAGGGCCCGAGAGCCGCGGGCTCTTACTGCTGTTTGCATTAATGTTGGCGAGGACAAAGATTCTCTTGGACCCTACATCAAGTGATTGCATTTTATGCTGATGGTGAAGAGCGTGTGAGAGGCCGGATGAAAAGTAATAAAAGCCCCCTTGACTCAGGGAGAGGGATTACACGGAGGGAGGTGGGGCATTTCACCGCAAACCACAGTTGGGGTGTTTCTGTGATTTGTTTAATATACTTCCACTTCTTGAATATCCATTAAGATGCATTAGTATTTCCAGGCTAATGTTGTTCTGTAGGAGTCACCGCGAGGCGTACTTCAGCCTCGACCGCCAACCCAACTTTGGGGCACGCCACGTGTCGGGAGTCGCCATGGAGAAGAAGAGAGTAAGTGCCTGGACACGTGGCCTGGTACTTTCAAATTTGGTCTTATATACCCAGGGCTGTGGCACCTGTTGGCAAAGTGGCACAGGACCTGGGATGTGGCATGGTGTCCCAGGGGTGTGGCACCAGTTTGCAAGGTGTCACAGGACCTGGGATGTGGCATGGCATCATGTTTACACTTCCCCTGGTCTTCTCAAGTAAAACTGGGGGATAAAAAACGACTGTGGGTCCTTCATGCCATAAATCTTTCACCGTAACAAAGGCCTCCCTTGAACATCCAGGCCAGAGAGGATGCCATTTATCCTAAAGGTGGAGGGATAAGAGGTTTTATTCATTTTATTGCACAGAATGGTACGTGCCAATATGTGTTACTTCCTTTGCCCGTGAAATGGGTGATGGTACGTGCCAACAGGAAGTACTTCCGGGCCTCGCCTGACCCCTCAGCAGGGGCATCTACTTTCTGTCTTTGTTTCTCCATCTGCTCATTAAGGAGGGCATCTCATTGTGGCAGCAGCCGGCACCGCCGTCAACCTTCGAGTGCCACCTGACCTGCAGCTTTGCCCATCGGTGGTGCACGTGCGCTTGCACGTTTCCCAGCAGAATCCCAGTTCTTAAAGAAAGATGTGCGTAGATTCCCTTCAGACTCACTCAGGAAATGTCTGCGATGTGACCTGTTAGTTGCAATAATAAAACTTAGCCTGTCACTTTTTTATGGCAGATTTTCATGCGTGGAAAGATAAAGAAAATCGATAGTGATCTCAGGGAAAATTCGGGACAAATCTCACTTAAATGATTGAAAAACAAACTCAATGTCAATAGATGGTTTGCTAATTAGTCCCCGCCTAGAGAACCTTCTTGATGAATATGACAATGAGTCAATATTCAGTGTGCAAATTATCATCCGTCAGATGTCTATGTGACACAGACCAAACACAGAGGCAGCACCGGGCGAAACAGTGGCAGACGGGCGGATGGCGGTAAACGGCAGCCTTTTGCGTTCCTGTTCTGCGGTGTCCCGGTGCCATTGCTGATGGCGATGCGTGTGCTGAAATGCCCCCTTGCAGTGACTGCAGAGCAAAACCCATTACGAGGGGAGCGCCTATTGATCACCGCTGCCGAGATGAAAGCGGGATTGACAGCAAGAGACAGCAAGAGGGGGGAAGAGGGTCAGTTAGAGGAATGGATTACACCCCAGTCAAACTCCAAGCTACCGGCTTCTGTAACCTGAGGAATACCGGTCATGTTAATCAAAATGAACTACTTTTCGCCCGGGTGACCCGAATAGGATCCGATGGCACAGTCTTTGTGGGGGGGGAGGACCTGGAGAGTCTGAAATCCTTTTGTGCAGTTAAGCAGTGACACTGCACTGATTCGTTACTAAAATGAAAAAAAAAAAATCACCCTTGGAAGAATTTCTGCACTAACATTACGGTGAAAATGTCTGAGAAAGGGGTTGTTGGTCCTAAATCTGTAAGACCTAGTGATGTTATCGTAACATAACAGTAGTAATGTTAGAAGTTGGCTTTTAGCTTCATTCTTCACTCTTGCAGTGCCATGGCAGAAATGCAGTATGTAAATGTACTGCTGCAGTGGCAAGATACTCTAGATCTGTAATCGTATTGTTGGTGGTTGTTAAATCAAGGGAGTTGGTCGATAATGTTAATACCAATCATGATTTACTTAACCGTGAACCTCTAAACGCTAAATTTTGTTGTCACGCCTTGCAATCTCACTGGATTATATTAGTGATAAATATATTTTTTCTATATTGGTTATTGAAAAACCAGGACAAGCTATTCAAATTTAAAATAGGTAATAACTGAAAATGTATAAATATGCCTGTATCAAACCTGTTATGTGACATTTTAATAGAACTGTATATTATATATACTGTATTATATATTACTAGGCCTATATAAAATCAGCCTGTGCTGTTTAAAAATCATTGGTTTAGTGTAACAGATATTTATTTCAACTTTAAGCGCACATTGTATGTAAATGTTTTAAAAATACATTTTTCAATGAAGACGTATATACCTTATTCCGATTTTGGAATTAAAATTAACTTTAATATAAGACTAAATTTGCATTTTTAAGATTTTTAACAGGCCTACCCATTACAATTCACAGTATAAAATTAAATTAAAATATAGGCGTAATACAATTTATTGAATTAAAGTAGAAAATAATTAAGACATAATGCAAGAATACCGAAATACAGTTACATTCGTCAAATTTTCGCCATTTTGTTTTGCATTATAAATACGAAAATCTTCATATTCCAATTATCGGTACAAAAATGTATGACATGTTTTGAGCCTACGAATGATCTTGTCAGGTGCTCAATATTTCCAGCGTTGAATGTCAAAAAGTAATAAACTCGTCAATGCCGCAAGCAAACGCCAATAATGCGACTTCATGACTATAGCAGTGTTTTAGCGCCTTTCAGTGGCAGAAAATGTTTACAGGACAGGCCTAAATACTGTCTAGAATTAGAACCAACAGTATTTTAAACGACGATGAGCGATATGAAAACGGTACTCCTAAAATATCTGTGATTTATTTGTCGGTTATAGGTGGCTTCATTTTATTATTCGTTTAATATCCCATTATAAATACACAAATACTACTGTAAAAATCCCAACAAGTTGTAATTATATATATATATATATATACACACACACACACACACACACACAACCATATATATATATGGGAATGAGCATATATTTATTTATATTTATATATTTATATTTACCCGATGCATTTCGTGTGATTAAGAAAGAAAGTTTTTTTCTTTTCTGACAGAATTCGAACAATCGCAGTGAGTATTAAATATCGAGTTCAAGTATTGAGTTCGCAATCAGTGCGCTCTAACCGCCCTAGATTGATACAAGAACTGAGCACGTAAGTAAATCAAACACAAAGACCTGCTTGTCAGAAATAAACTAGTGTGAAAATACACCAGTGAATTCAACTCTGCAAAATATTCCTCTTCGCCCCATATATGCCTATTAAAACTGTTGTATTATAAAGTAAATACATGCAGTCGGTTAAAAGTCGGATACATTAAGAAGCAGTTTCCACTGGGATAAATTAACTGAAACTGTTCAAATTCAAAGCCTCGCATAAATGGGCTACAGAAGAAAGGAAAACGGCTACAATAACTTCCTCTCACCTCGCAGATTGCTATGAAAACTATGAAAGTCCCATTTTCTTGAGTATAACCCCGGCCGTTTTCAATCACCCCGTGCCGTGGGAATGAGCAATTTGCTGGGGAAAGGGAGGAAATGTTAAACGAGACCATTTGTGGAGAGAAAGTTCTGCTCTAAAATGGTTTCAACAAGTTCTGAGGCTTCGCTGTCGGAGGTTTAAAATTCGTCTTTTTCAATTAAAAAAGATAGACGCGCGGGCGCAAATAATCCCACGTAACTTTTCAATGTCTTTTAATACTTATTGTGCCTTACATAATTAAGAAGTAACTCGGATTTTGGTAGTCCAATTGAAAAGTTGTCAAAAAGCAAATTGCATATATAGGCCTAGTACATATGTAAGCATACACATATATTACATAACAATGTTCAAATAATATACTCAAAAACAGCTACACAAAATCTTCGAATATTAAAATTTAGCGCTAGCCAATTAACAGTGCAATCAAATTATGTATTATTATTATTATTGATGCTTATTTACAATTTATGAAGTAAACAATCCATTTGACAGCTATTGTAGATTAGACCTCTGATATACAAACTGAAAATATTACAGTAAATTTAACGCTGGATAGAGCCGCACTGAAATATTACCAATTTCCGTACACATCCGTCATATTTAAAAAATGTAATTATAAAACTGATGTAGGCTATAATGACAATGTCAATAACTGACTGGTAGGCATGCATCTACCTATAACGCGGATATGAAGAATAATCTTACCAATGTAAATGGATTTCTGACCCATTCCTCGCGAAGAAGACGTTCAAAAAACTCCATAATCTCGCAAGCCATAAGCTTTTTGTTCGCCTCCATTACAATCTCGACTCGGTTGGACAATCGATAACCATGAAGAAGCGGCCCTCCCAAATGACGGCTCGCAAATTAACTAAGACAGCTAGGCCGGCTTCAATCATTCCCCAAGTGCACTTTCTGCAACTTTCACTAACGACTATAGTGGCACATTGTTTGATAACGTATTCAACCTTTTACAACTATCTGAATTAATTTAATTTCACTGGTATGGAAAAATATGCAAATATGGGGCTATAATATGGATATAATGTAATTGAATAATATATAGTGTAGATTTAATTGACCGCTGACGGGAAAATGTACGTATACGTATAATATCCCTGAAGAGTGTTTTTATGTGTGAAGCGCGCAGTGCATCTCTGTTGTAAACACCATACAGAGTTTGTTTGGTGTTAATATATATTTCATAAACATAGAAAATGTGCTTAATACAGCTCCCTATGGTTTGTGGGATGTCTTTCAATAAGGAGCAATAACTTTAAGGGCAATATGGATCAACTTGCGTATATATCTCCCGGGTAAATTTTCATCCGGCTAAAACTTAAATATAAAAACCACAGTAGAATTTTAGACTCATCACTTTACGGATCTTTAGAAAGTAATATTCTGTTAATTGTAGTGTGTTGTTGGGGGAGGAAATAAGAGTTATTTGCCAATTGCTACGATTCACAACAAAACTTGTAGCCCTGGGAAATATCGTTAAATTGTTAAGATGTCTAATAGACATATTTTACTGTTCAAAGGTCGTAGAAATAAAATACAAATATATTTCGATATAGTATATCCATTGAAATGTGCGATTATTATGGTGTTATCCACTTCTGTACTATCGATTTACGGGGTTGCTTACATCCTAATTAAGAGGAATAACAATAGCTATTTAAAAATTTAATACCGTTTAAAACAAAGCGGTTTTTTTTACTTTTCATGAAATTTGATAAAATGGTATTTATGCAACTGTTGCTGCTTGTTTCACATGCTTTGTGGCCGCTTGTATTGGCCCGAATTTGATTCTTTTCGATTGAATATGTATTTAAAAGCTGAAAACCCCGCCGTACGCGTCTGCCCTTGGGGTCACGCTGCAGATTGATAATCACGTCATGCTACACGATGTGTATTTTCCCACTTACTGCTGGGTCGAGAAGCGAACATGTGCAAATGTTTAAAGGAAGGAGCTCTCAGTCTTCCTTTGTAGGAGGACCAACTGACAGCTGGAAACATCTGCTGCATAAAAATAGTGACTGATGACAAAATTATAGGCAACGCGAGGAGTCGCTGGCTTTGAAAACGAGAGTAATGTGAAGGTAAAAGGTTCATCGCCGGGTTTCGCCTCTCGGCATGTCCACAGCAAGAGGTCTCCTGATGGCGGAGGCCGGGCCCTCCTGTGTGCCTGAACCTGTCGACTAAGGCCCTGAGAAGTCTGTGCTAAATCAGGAGGCTGCAAATACTCTGCTGTACGGCTGCCGTGTCGTCGAATCGGCCAATAACAGTGTCGGTCCTACTTTAATTTTTTTTTCTTGTAGCTTGTTCACCCGGCTAACCTCCAAAAATAGATACGGCAGTAAAGATCCCTCTGTTTGTTTGTTTGATTTAGGGTCTTACATGAAAACACTTTAACACGGACTGATGTGGGCTGGTTAAAAACAGAAAACTTGTTATGAAACGAATATTTTCATTGGCAAGGTTTTACAAACAGGAAAACGCACGTACCAGGTGGCCTGAATTCTTCGCGATCGGCCATGTTTTAGGCATTATGGTCATTAGGATCACAAGAGGTTCCACCTTAATTAGCGTGTAGCTTGAAGATGTTAGGCTACACGATATCGCAGAAGAACCAAAAAATTTCCAAGCATTATAGATTGCCTTTTCTTAGACGTACAGCTGCAGTTTTATGTAGAAATGCGGTAATGTAATGTACATTCGCGGTGTATTTTAGATTTCTATTAGCAATGATCATACAGTTTCGATCGATTTCTGAAATATAATATAAATGAAATTATAACAAAGGGATCGACAGCTTTTCCTGTTTCGTGTTATCATTTTCATGATGATAACGTAGATTCAGGACTCCCGGTACCGCTGCCAGTGAAATGTTGGTCAACATCCTCCCCTTGTGGGAAAACACGGCACTGTGAGCGAGTATTGGATCGGGCTGTAATGTCGTTATTTGCTATACGAGCATTCGTGGAATATGTTTTTTTTTCTGTGACGTATCCTATTCGGCACAGATCAATGAAATGTTTAACGTTATTATTTTACAATAAAATTAAAGACTCGAGGATAACTTGGAGGCCAATTTCGTTTGTCCGCAGACATCTACGTAGTCAGTTAAAACTCTGAAACCCAAATCAAAAGATGAAGTATCTATTGTGCCTTGGAGGCACTGTATATTTAGACGGATTTAGTCTTGTTTTTTTTCTTTGACTTTTGTTCCTTTTCTTCTAGAAAGACCTAAAGTTCTATCTTCACACCTGTTTTCAGGTTGTGCCTCAGAGGTTGAAAATGTCAACCCCAACCACAACACAGATGCTCAGGTGAGTCGTGTCCGATGGTGCCCGTGGTGTCGCTCTAGCTTAACCTGGAAAATATTCCATTGGTTTCTGAGCTCACCATTATGACCATCCCCATCGCAGGACACCTTATATAGTGTGCCTACTCAGTTCACGTAAATATATTGCCTAGCATAATCTCCCCAAACACTCTGAAATATAACACTGCTCTTAGAAACACAATATTCATTAAAAAGATTGACTCGCATCGCAGTTACTTCATCTGCCTGAATATGTCTTAGATTTGTACAGATATCAGATACTTGAGTCTTTTCACTTCAAATTTTTAAGGTCACGTCATTAAAATATAGGACTTAGTATCAATTCGTACGGAGAGGCGCGTTAAGTACCTTATACGAGATGAAACGCGATGCCACTGCGCGCTGTCAACACTGACCACACGCACACACACGCGCGCACACGTACGCGCACTCCCGGGGCCATCTGTTTGTTTTCACAACACCTCCGTACCTCCAGAGGCAGACAGTCGGCTCCCAGCATTCCTGCCCGTGAACAAAGCGGCCCAGCAGCTCGTACATCATAACCGCTGGCAGCGTCGCTCTAATCTCTGCGTAATGCGATACGCCGCGGCGGTTCCGTGAGAAGCCCGCTGTGCCCATCAACAGTGCCAGAACCGCTGAGGGCAACGTAGAGGCAGAAGGAGCTGGTACGATTTATTATCATTATTATTATTAATTATTATTATTGTTGTGCGTCTTTTGTCTTTGTTGACGGTACGGTGCGAGGGTGCGAGGAGAGACCCATGAGCGAACGGGACTTTACCTCCCACGGCAGCATCGGAGTTGTTTTCAGCATACGACTAATTGTTGTGTCTGAATGGCTTCAATCTTGATTCATTTACACGGGCGGGCCCCCGGTAATGCTTAACAGATCAACAAAAACAGGCAACTTCACTGTGGTATCTCTGCCTTGGTGACTCACCTAACCCTCGACTAATATCACTTTAAATTCTATTTGTTTAGCAGACGCTTTTAGCCATAGTTTTTTCTTTTCCAAGAAGGCAGGGCTCACGCACTCACAATTGGGGATTAAGGGCCATGCTTAGGGGCCTGACAGTGAACCTGTGACCTTCTCACACAGCATCTTAACTTTAATTCTGTTTTTCCTCTTATTAAAAGGGTTGTTCATGCACCCGCAGTGTACGCCATTGAACACATTCTTCCTGAGTGCTTCTCAATTAGCACAAGATTCTGCTGTAACCCCCCGCCCCAGCAGCCCCTGAACAACTAAGGCCCCCCCATGACCCTCTGCATTCCCTACCAAGCACCCCGGGCCATTTTAGCCGCGCCTTCATGACAAACACCGAGAGCTACTTCACAGTCCCATCGAGACGCCTGGATCCTCACCTACCGGCTAACCGGCTAACCTTAACGTATCACCGCATGCTGGTCAGATGTGGATACATCTTCCTAATACTCAGGCTTAGCCATAGCCAGTGGTTCCACTTCTGTCGGGGACAAACTCGGCATCCGTGTCTCAGACATTTGCAGAAGTCCTTTCTGTGGCCGATGTGCTTCTCTTTGTTTAAGTAATAAAAATGTCATCCCTAACAAATTTGTGGTGCAGAGGAGCCATCGTCACAAATATAGTCTGACATTTTCTCCTATATACAGCGTATGTATACAGAAATATATTTTATAGAGTCCCACGTAGGCTGATCTTTAAGATCTTTGAAGTCGACAAGTGCTTTCATCTTCCCGGCCTGTGTTTACTTTGACCGGAGTGTTAATTGGGGCTTTCATGGGGCCCCGAGGAGGCTGGACCCTCTGAGGGCGATAGAGCAGGACCAGGAGGGAGATTTACAGGAAGGGACCCGGTGGCCCGGCGCTCTCCCACATTCCGAGACAGACGTTCGGTTTGCGAGGGCCAGCCAGAGCCAGGGAGACGCTGGCTGGTGGGCCAAGAGGCGCACGGTTCAAACGGAGCGCGCTGGCAGGCCCCGCATCGCCACTGGAGGGTTACCTGCTCGGGCAGCGCTGCCTGTTAGAGATCTGTCTGAGCACGAGCTGCCACTTGGCAACTGCCGCGTTTTGAGAGGATTGCCATGGTGCTTGGTCCTAGTTGACAGAATAATGCATCTATCCCCCCCCCCACCCCACCTCCATATTTAAAGTAAAACATACATGATTTTTTTAATAGACTGTTTAGCTTTGTCATATACCTGTCTATGCAACAGTGTAGGAGAGAGTTTGATATTGGAGGGGGGGGGCACATAGTTAAATACAAAGGTCTATTTAATGGGGGGGGATGAAGGAAGCTAAATTAAATATCAGGGGGGTACACCTTCCATGTGGTTCCTATGCCTCTGTATAGACTGTTCGAGTACAATGTCTTTATTTTCATTGAACATGTGCAACAAAACCCTTTTGTGTTTTCTACATCATATTATTTTCTATACATTCTAAAAAATAAAATAAAAATAATATATAAATAGAGATGTGTGTTCTTTTGGAGAGGAGAGGCTCGTGTTTAAAGGTGCTACGTTAATGCCGTGTGACAGGTGGCTGAAGGCCTTAACGTCGGGGAGGTTTCTCCTCAAGCCTGCGGACTCTCTTCCACTTCAGAGGGATCTGTTGGTGTTCCTATGAGTTTAACGCACGGACCTTAATGCCTCGCCACTTTCCCGAGCAAGATTAAGTGCAGGTCCCAGGAGACCGGAACCCTATGGCCTATTAATGGCCGTCAGGGTTCTCAGACAGCTGGTTCTCTTGGGGGGTGGAGGGGGGGGCGCTATATTGTGGTGAGAGGTGGATGAAAAATCTGCTCCCCTACCTAACACCCTATAAACCCAGAGCCTGATCGCAGCGAGCAGCCCAACTGGCAGCGCAGGCCGACCCCTCCCTGACCCCGGGGCGTTAGACGTTTTTAACTGGACCCACCACGTCGGCCCCACACTTCAAAGCGTTGACGCCTCGTGGCCCCCGTCATGTGGCCTGGTGGCTCCCAGGGCCAAGAGGGGGGCCCTGCCTGGTTCATCCTGGGTTCAGAGTGGGACGGCGACCTGGACGCCTCGCCGCCGGCACCTGTGGGAGGGGATGCGGGGATACAGATCGCAGCTGCATGTCTGAGTGAAAACACGGCTGATGCTAATACCAGCAGCGCCCCCCAGTGGTGCCTTCGCAGAGTCACAGTCTGACAATAAACAGTATATTTATCAGCATTTGGTCTTACATGCTTTTTAGATTTTAATATCATTGAGAACCTCATCTTCACTCCATTTAAGGAAAGTATTTGTCTAGTTCTGCCATTTTTATCACGTTATGAGTATTTGAAAGATTTAAACTACACTGTAAAAAGTTTGCTGCACTGCTGAGCCCTAGATAAGCAGTATAGGGGATGTATTCATTGTCACAGCATTTTATATCACTCTGAACTACCTTTACTCTGATTTCCTACTCTTTATAGGGTAAAGAGTGATTTGGTGGCTTGCCCTCGGCGTGTGGGAGAGTGTGTGTGAGAGTATGTATTCGCTGCCAGCCTGCCTTATATCCCAAATCCCCTGATACCAGCCCCAGATAATCACGACTAACACTGGACAAGAGGCTCCGAAAAAGACAGATATGCACCTTTTCTGACCTGTTGTCAGTGGCGGTGTTTTTTAAAATATTTTATATATTTTAAAACAAATGCCAAAATTTCTCCTCCCTTGTTACATATTTGGGTTTCTATGGCTCCCGACCGTATCCAAGACAATGAGAAGGAAAGGTGACAGCAGTGTGAGTACGGCTTCCTTCCCAGCCCCCGGTCTGTCCCGGAACAGCCTAATGCTGCTCACTGGGAGAACAGGTGAATATTGTTGGGCTAATAGGCCATTTGTGGAGGGTATTCAGCGCGGGGGGGGGGGGGGGGGGGGGGGGGGGGGGGGGGGGGGGGGGGGGGGGGGGGGGGGGGGGGGGGGGGGGGG
>JAODJX010000119.1:3805312-3826520 GCA_026776945.1 Isichthys henryi | reverse complement strand
CCCCCCCCCCCCCCCAGTTCCCCGGTCCCTCTCGCTGCCTAGACCACGGCATGGATAAGATCGTCCCCTGCTTCCTCTACCTGCCCAACACACTACATGTACCAAGTCGACGGCAGGTCCGTCCGAGGGCATCCGGCACGTGCCTGGTTTGGCCAACCAAACACTCTCTCTGAGCTTCAGTGTCTTCAGGGAACAGCTCCTTGCTTCCTCTGAAGGCACCAACAGCTACCACCTCTGAAGATTATTAATGATTCTGCGCCCATTTCTTGGCGGCCCGATCATCAGTGAGTGTTTCTACATTCTACTGACGCCAGCCTTTCTATACAAGGGCGTTCTGGCACAAGACCCAGAAGCAAGATGCAAGCCACCGTCTCCCTGAGTATCTCTCCAGCGGTGTCTGAAATGGGGCACAGAACGATTCACATCTTCCCGTGTTTCCATGGTGTAGGACAAGGCGAAAGATATGCATCTTCAGACATCCTCTATGCTCAGCCCAAGCAGGACAAGTCTCAGGGATGCCATCTGCGTTTTAGGTCTACAACAGGTTAAGTATGGCATTGTACATCTGTGTGAGGACGGCCAGATGCACAGGCAGGCATGAACGACGGTCTTGGGTTGCAGGACTGCAGGTCAGCCAGGACAGGGCATTGTACTGCTCCAACACAAACCTAGAAAAATGGTAGCAATGGGGAGGGGGGGGAGAGAATCAGGTTGTAGACTTAATACAATTATATGATACAAAAATCAACAAATTTATTTTTTGATGCAGTTTCCTTCCAAAACATTCAGCGTTTCACTCCCATGTATAACTGGATATTTAATTGGGGCAATTCGAATGAAGCGTGCATCTCGGAGACGACGACCGCCCACACCAGAGGCCCCTGTTTACGCCCTTAATCACCAGGCCTCCCACTGTGCCTCCACTTCATTAGCTATCTCTCTGCCTCTGGAAGCAAAAACTGCACCAAGAAAAGCAACTCGGACAGGACATCCGAGGGTCTGCCGCATGAACCGTCGGTGGTCCCCTGGCAACAAGTCGCAGCAGAAAAAGTGATTTTTTTAAGGAGAAAACAGACTCGAAGGCCAGGTGCAATGAGACAGGATTGACTCAGAGAGCAGGGTCTACCGCTGAATAGCGGTAGGACGGACTTCGGTTTGGAGCGGTCTGCGACGGGACGGAATACCTGAGCACATCTGAGGTGGTCTTCGAGTCCAATGGATGGGGGCTCCTTTGGGACGTCTTGTTGGGGAGGAGCTCGTCCGTTTGGGCGATCGAGATGTGATGGTGCAGGGAAGCCTGGGTGGGCGGGACACAAAGGGAGCTTTTGAAAAGACTGATAGTGAAGCTATGAAACGCTTCTCGTCGGGGTCACAAGTACACCTACGAAAAGAGACGCCGGTTTTTTGCCACCGTCGACGGTGCCGTCAAAGCAAGTGCAGTTAATGCTGAGCGAATTATGCTAATTTATTCTCGCGACTGTTTGTTAGAAAACACCCACAGAAACTTAACCCCAGCACAACCTTTCCAGAAACGGAAGAACCGCAAACATTATGGAGAACAAAAGCAAATGAAACCAGCGCCTTCAGAAACTGGGGTCATATCAACAAAGAAAACAGTCCGTGCGGAGCCACGGGTAAGGGGCAGACGCGAAGACAGTGGGATAAATGCTAAGAATTAACATAATTACTCCCTGTCTGTCCTTTAATTTTAAAATAACTTTTCAGGAGAGATGGAAGATTTACAATGCAAATATAGGTAGCTAAAGAGAACCCTGATGAAAGTAAACAAACTAGCTTAATAGTCTTTTTCTCAAGTACACTTTTGTTTACTTAGTTGACAACCAAACTTTGTTGACCTCCAGCTACCCTAAAGCAAGAAGCAGGGGGTCCTCACCTTGAGGAAGAGCGGACACTGGTTCTGAGCCTGTGGACAGGAGGCCCAGAACCAGTGTGGCAGGTCCTCGGCCCGGGCAGTGGAAACGTAGTAGCCTAGAGCCAGCGGCTGCTGCTTCAGTTCCTCTGGGGCTTCTCTGGAGAGTAGCCTCTCACCCTGGCTCTGTGGAAACACATAGATCACAATTAGCTTTATTCATGGGGCACTAGGTGTGGACTGGGAACAAAGACAGACGCACAAGAGGAGTGAGACCAGCAGGGGGAGTTGCTAACAGTGACGGTGAGATGCTATAAGTCAGGGCTATTCAAATCACAGTCCTCAAGGGCCAAGTCCGGCTGATTTACAGCCTTCCTGTACCTGTGAGCCAGGTATGAAGCCTCTGTGGCCAACTGGAATCAGTAATTATTAAACTACCTACCTAGGAGAAATGAACAAGGCCAGGATTTGAAATTGAGGGCCTTTTTTGAAGGGCCCTGCCACAGGAAATTTTTGGTGGAAGACAGACAACATACAAAGTTAATTTATATAAATGACAGACAAACAAGCAGTGACCAATACAATATGGCAGCCTCTCGTATGACCGTCACGATCCCCAAGCTTGAGCATCAAGGTGTAAAATGACAGCGAAGTGGACAGCACTCAGCCCCTCTTATTCAGCTGTACTGGGAAGAGGTGATTCATAAATAAAATCAGCAGCTTGAGGACACATTCCCAGTTCAGTCTCAGAAGAATATGGAAGAACACTGGGATCACACGTCATTTTTTTTAACAAAGTGCCACCCACCGCAGAAGGTCTTTCTATTTTGGGGCTCAGCCCCGGCTCCCAGTCCGACTTACTCGGTTGTGCTGAAAGTGAGGTCCCGCACCACAGGGGGAGCCCGGGGAGGGTACAGGGGAGGTGTTTGGGGAGGGGTGCAGATTTGTGATCAGCATCATGTCGTGACCGATGTCGTTCTCCAGTTCGTCGGGGAAGGGCAGGTCGAACAGGTCTGGAGGCGGCAAGTGGTCACACCGGGGTCACATGACGTCACACATTAAGAGCAGCCCTCAGCCTCCACGGCAGGGCCTGTGTCATCCAAACCATCCTTTACATTTAAGGTGAAGCAATTTGCAAAAAGCACACTAACAGCGCCGCCTGCCTGTGAAATCTGGTACTGCATAATAAACCAAATATAAATTGAAAACAATTTCAATTTCAAGAAAAATCACCAGTAACCTAAACATTTCCCACGCAAAAAGGTATCAAATGAGAAAACATTATGTTTAATAAATCATTTTAAATAGGTCAAAAAATTAAAACGTATTCTCACTGTCACGGGTACATCACAGAATCTAAATTGAAAATAACTGGCAGTGTTTCTGATGGGAGCCCAGGTGGAACAGTATTAATGAGTACAACCAATAGGGGGCGCCAAAAAGCAGGACAGGAGGACCTGCATACCGGGGTTGTCCTCTGTGGGGTAGGTGCCTGGGGCCACCTGGGTCGTGGCTGAGGTGGGGAAAACCAGAATGTGGGTGCAGGAGGCATCCTGGGGGGTGTTGAGCTGAGAGGTCTGGAGATTGAGCGCCGTGCTGCGACCAAAGACGGAGCCCATGGTGACAGCGTCTGCGGAGATGGAGATGGGAGGCGATCCCAAGATGCAGGCAGGTTACATTCGGCTGCAACATCCACAAAACGACACCGTCAGTGCCATAGGGTCGTTACGGCATCGCAGCCTCACCTGGCATCACCACGAAGGAACCCTGGGGCTCCATGGCAACCAGGCAGGCGCTGAGGATGGAGGGCGAGTCGGTGGAGGAGATTCCGCACATACGGCACGCCTCCCGCAGCTGGTGGCTGATGGACTGCAGGGAGTGCTCACCTAGGAGCACGCTCCAGTCTGGGGGGGGGGAGGAACCATGTAAGTCACATGTAGGGGGGGCACACCCTGATGAATTAGAAACTTAAAATCTTTTCAAGTGTACTTATTCTCATTATTTTATCTTCTAAAACACGCAAAGGAAAAATACTCCATACCTCAGAAATACATCTGGAAAAGTAGCTATTAATATATGCTTTGAGAGTTTATATAACAGCTTTAGAGAGGTTGAGTACTTGTAATAAAAAGTACACTTAAAATTATAAAAATATACTTGACAGCAGCACAGGGGGGAAACACAAAAAAAACATTAAAAAAAATCAATAAACTGGTCATAGAGAAATGTGTGGTGTGGAAATGGCATACCCTTCAGCTCGCCGTGGCCCAGGCGTCCCAGCCGGCCAATCACAATCCTCCAGGGTAACGAGGTCATCTGGATGATTCCAATGCACCACTCCCATACTTTCTGCAGCCCAATTTTTCTGGGGGAGACCTTGGACTTTCGCGCCCTAAGGGGCAGGCAGAAATAGAGCAGGAGCACAGAAACAGAAGCGTGAGCGGGGAGAGGGAGACTCATTGCACCTTTTTGTACTTTGAATTTTGTGGGACCTTAATAAGCTTTTTTCCAGACAAAAATAGTCGAGGGATATGTAAGGTCTACAGTCAGCATGGTTTAGCAACTGTAGTTCACAATGTTTGTAACAGAGCTTATTGACACTTTAACAAAAGGCTGCCTACCTCACCGCTTCCTCAGTGCCTCCTAGCCGATTTCGCTGACATTAGCTAAAACTCTAGCCGTGTTTTATCTGCTTATTCTGAGCAAACAGCCAGCATCTCCTCCACACGTACCTGTTGGGCATGTCAACGTTAATGATGCAGGTTTCCAGCAGCTCCCCCTGCTGGTCGGTGCAGGATACCAGGATCCAGCGCTGGTCATGGGACAAGCAGTAGCCCACAAAGAGTACGCCATATCGAGTGGCCCCCTCAGCCCAGGCCTCGCCGGACTCTGGCTGCTTGCTACGTGTGGGGCCCAGGATGAAGGGCGGGGAATAGAGCTGCATGGGACTGGGGTGCTGTGAGCGAATGAGAGAGAGAGAGAGAGAGAGTGTTGCCACATTTCATTGGCTAATAGACTTCTATTTCACCCAATCAGATTTCAACAGATACCATCAAGGGAGTTGTAAAAAGTGCATTTTGTGGAATATCCAAAGGACTAAAGGAAGAGGCCTCCTACAGTCCAGCACACCTGTGTTTAACCAAAATAACGTCAACAGATGGACGCACTAATCATCGCCCCATGCAACACGATTAAACAATTATCACAATGAAATCTATGCACCAGTTTTAAAGCATAGCTGCCATAGAGACCAGAACTGGGTGGATTATAGGGCCCGGAATGCACTGCGTCACTAAATCAAACGACCAGCAGATAGTGCTGATTAAGGCGGCAGCTGATGTACGTTTTTGTGATGCCAGGACACTATTGTGGGGGCGTCGGATGATTTAACACGCAGCTGCAACCCAACTCAGGAAACGTACAGCTTGTTCTTACAGATAATGCTGTATATTTACTTCACAGCAGATCTGAAAAGTCAGTTACACAGTGCTTTTGTTTTATTTTTTTTTTGTTTATTTTTATAGAAGCATTCCTGCTGTATAAACCTCTGCAAAGACTGGCACCTACACACTTTTGGGCAGAAGTCCAGATTGTTTTAGCAGAAGCCTCAAAGAAAAGTAACTCTCAAAGAAGTGAATCTCAGCAAAAGCTGACAATAATGTTAAGGCGCACCGTGTTTGGGTGGATATGCACACATTCCAGTGTGTATTCGGTACATTAACCAGTGGGTCTGTCATGGGTGTATACAGGGTCACTGGGACACTGGTGCCAGCTGAAAGTTGATTGGCTCCTGGAGTCTCCCCTCCCCTGGTACTGACCAATTCAAAACATATATTACTGACTAATGATAAGGTTGGCCCCTCTGTATGATTTGTGGCCCCTCTTGTGTCCCCCACCCTAACAAATCCTAGAATTTCCCCCGGTGTGTGTTCTGCACCCAGGTATATCTGAATCTGTGCATATGTGAGCATACATGGTACCAGTCTGCGTACGCGGGCCTGGCCGGGTCATACCTCCGGGTTCCTCAGAACCCCGTTAACGGCGGAGGCGGGTCCAAAGCCCGTCAGGGATTTGATGTGCGTCTGCATGGGAAGGAGGCGCCGGCACTGGGAGTAGGCGGAGAAGGCTAGGGAGCGGAGGTGCTGCAGGTAGAGGGGGCTTTCCCCACTGGCCGGCCGCAGCAGATACTGGCAAGGCACCACCTGGGGGCGACATGGAACCCACAAAACTGAGCACAGTACAAGAGGGCTATAGCCGTATGCACACGGCAGACTGCATGCAGGTGGGGCTGTACATGTAATATACCTGGAGCACCAACGCTGCCTGCAGGCTTTCGGGCAGCTCGCGCACCATCTCGGCGTAACAGCGCAGCAAGCCCAGCAGCCACACACCATCGGGCTCCGCCTCCCCGTCAGCCCGCCCCCCGCCACCGCCCCCGCCCCCACACAGGAACGGGTTCACCAGGTACAGCACGATGGCGGGTGGGTGGGCGTGGCCATCGGCCGACTCCGCCACAGTGGGCACACCGATGCGCTCCCTCTCGGCAGAGCTGCGGGGGTGGGGGGGAATCACAGTGATTTCACCATGTTCTCCAATAAGTCTCACATTCACGGAGACGGTGGGTGGCCCTCACCTGTCCGCACTATCCGTCGCCGCTCCTGGAGGTACATTTTGCCCATTTTTGGTCTCCTGGGCGTCACCCTGCACCGTTTCCGCTGCGGCCGGCTGCCCGGGAGTCGCCCCTACTGGTGTCGGGGCCCCGTCGGTGCCCGAGGAAGAGCCAGAGCCATCCGGTGCCCCGGGGGTGGGGCCGGGCTGGCCCGAGGGGGTGGGCTGGGAGGCGGGAGTGGTAGGAGTGGGAGGAGTCTGAGGACTGGGAGGTAGGAGGAGACTGCTGTCCAGGGAGAGGGCAGCCAGTTGGGGGGCTGGAAGAGAGGCACAAGGAGGTGGTTAGAGGCCCAGGACAGGTTTCTCAAACACGGGGTGGGGGATGGGAGGGGGAGGAGGCCGGCCGCATCTCACCCAGCTGCTGTCGGCACGCGTGGGCATACAACTTCAGCTTGGTGATGTTGCAATCCTGCTGCTGGCCGGCCCAGGGCTCGGTGAACCACTGCTCTGCGGACTCTTCTGCCAGCGTCTGGGGGCTCAGAGAGCCCACGCGCACGATGCCATCCCGCGACACCCTCGCCAGGGGGCGGTGCTTGCCCAGGCGGCAGGTCTGAGAAGACGGGAGGGCCGTGAGGATGATACAGGCACCGACAGGCGTACAAGCTCACAGTGATATGCACACGACCACATTTCTGGAAGTTTCACCTGTTATTATGTGTATCAGAGGTCAGGCACGCCTCCATGATAGTGCCAAGGTGGGCTTGTCCTACCCAATCACAGGCACCGGGCCTGTCCTACCCAATCACAGGTTTTGTTGACACCAACCGTTAGAAAATGCCCACCAATCACACATTTTTAAGATAATAAATCATACATAAGAAGGCAGCAAGCAAAAATAGTTACAATTAGCCTTTCCGGATTTTTGTCAGCTGCCTAACCAGCTACAGTTCAAGCCAGGTAATTCATCTGAAGCTAAGCAGGGGAGTCCAATGGGTGACCCATTAGGAAAACTGGTTTTGGTGTGGCTAACAGGTTAGCCCATCCTGTAGTCTGTGTGGATCCCAGTGCCCCAGTGCAGTGATGGGGACACTGTGCTGTAAAAATGGTGCCGTCCTTCGGATGAGACAAAACTAAGGTCCTGACTCTCTGAGGTCATAAAAAACCCCTGGGCATCTTTCGAAAAAGTAGGGGCGGTACTCCGACGTCCTTGATAAAACTGCCCTCAGTGGTCATTCCAAATCTGGTCTCCCAATCATCCCCTATATCTAACTGGTGAACTCTCTCCTGCTCCTTTGCCAGTTTAGCTACTGTGTGGTGAGCGTACTGGTGCAGAATGGCTGCCGTCGCATCATCCAGGTGGGGGATATACAGCGGTGGTGGTTGAAGTAACTCTTGAAAAGTGCTGTTTAAATGCAGCATTCATTCATCATACCCAAACACTCCCCCCAGCACCCCTACACCTTGCGGCCTGCGTGTCGGGACACTGACCTCGTACACGGCACTGAGCTCCTTGAAGAAGACCGCGGCGCCAGCCTGCAGGGCCTCGGTGTCAGGGCACAGAACCAGGAAGACCACGTCCCGGGGGGCGCCGTACGGCTCCAGCAGCAGTTTCTCCCAGAAAGGCAGCACCAGCGGCGACAGAGCCAGGAAGTCGCGGTCGTGGCCCAGCAGAAGTGTTGGGATGGGCAGCGGCTCTGGGGACTCCTCCGAGCCTGAAGTGGGGGACGACGACGACAGCAGTTTAATGAAGAGAAGCGTGACGAGGATCATCAGACGGCTTGGGGAGCCCTAGGGACGGGCCCCAGCCTCAGGTCGATCCTCAAGCGTAGCCTGAGTCCGGGGCGCCTGGGGCCGGCTCACCGTAAGAGCCGCGGCCGGCCATCTTGTGGAACTGCTGCCAGGTGAGGGGACCCTGCACGTGCTGGATATTGTCCCAGGTCCTGCCCGTCCGCTTTTTCTGGATGGCGTCCTGCAGGAAGGGCTGCAGGGAGAGCAGCATGCGCACCACGTCCTGGGAGGACAGCATGCTGATGTCGAGCACTGCGGGGGGTGGGACACACGCGCACACACACACACACACACAGAGAGAGGGGCCGTCACAGACTGCTCGCCGCGTCGCCGATCAAAGCTGCATCGCTGCAAGGTCAACGCCGGCATTAACTATTCCACAGAGGTACTTAAAATGCTCTTCCTAAGCCGGCTGGGGCAATGGGGGGGGGGGGGGGGGGTCGATCCAGCACATTAGCAGGAGAGACTGCGCAGAATGGTGAACTGAACTTGGGGATGACAGAGGGCGCTGCTGTTGAACCCACTAGAAGGCGATTACCCAGAATACTTCGAACCATAGAAATCAACAATGTGTATCTGGCCCTGCAGTAGGAACTTAATATTTTTAGAACCCTAAAATCGGAAGGCCGCCGTTTCTAATCCTAGTGACAGCAGAGTGACTTCATGGCTGGGCCCTTCAGCGAGGCCCTTAACACCCAACTGTTCCAGGGCCCCTGCTTTCCCCAAAATGTACGTTGCTTTGGATAAAAACTTCTGCTAAATAAAATGCAAATGTAAAAATATTACTTAGAGATTGTATGGTTCAGAAAAGCCCAGGGTTGATATCTGTTCTTTAATAATTTATTATTGTTATCATTAACTATGTATTTCTGTACTATCACAATATTCTGTTTTTCCAGGGTATTTTATTTGTGTTATATTGTGTTAGAACAGAGTGCTATATGCAGGTATATGTATGATCTCTCTGCATCATAATCGTAAACACTAGGTATGCAACTCATTCAAGAGAAGTTCCAGCATCCCCAAAAGGGTGACCCCCACATCCCCCCCAGCCCCAGTGGGTGGCCTTACAGCAGTTGTGGGGCCAAGGGTGCAGGCAGGTGCTCCTGACGATGGCAGAGTCCACTTTGCCCCCTGCTGGGTTGTCCACGTACTGCAGGCCCTGTACCAGCGCGTTGTAGCACTCGGTACATGCGTCGCCGCCGTCTGCCCACAACTTGTCCGCCGCCCAGCTCTGCAGCAGCGGCTCCTTGCGGCTGCGGCAGGAGCAGGCGGGGGGCAGGTGCAGGGAGGCGAGGGAGACGATGGGGCCCGAGCACTGCTCCTGCAAGAGCACCAGCAGCGAGGTGGGGGCATCCTGGGGCCTGCGAACGACCGGGTCGCTGATGGGTGGCGCCCGGCGGCACAGCGCTAGCCTGCGCTCGGCGGCCCGGCCCACCTCGGAGCCGCGGCCGAAGATATCGAGCTCGTCCTCCAGGAAGAGCCCGGTGCCATGGGCTAGCCGGCGGTTGACGATGGCGCTGAATCCACACATGCAGCGGTACTGGTCCTCGCGGGTTGAGTCGGGGATGTAGAGGCCCACGTCAGCACCTTTGACGTTCATGTTGCAGGCGCAGATGCAGCAGCTGTCAAAGTTGCGGTCCTTGAAGACGTTGAGCACCGAGTCGGACAGCAGCAGCACGGCGTAGAGACTGTGCGCCTCCGGTAGCGAGGGAGGCGCCAGTGGCTCCACTGAGCTGAGCGGCCGACTGGTGGAAGGAGTGGAGGCCGGCGAGCTCAGCTCCGTGCCCTCCTGCTTCACTGAGCCCTGGCCGCTGGCCGTGCCCATGCCGCGGGGGGTGCGTGGCGTGCGCGGTGTGGGCACCGAGAACCGCGGCGTGGCGGGGGAAGGCAGCACCCCACTGGCGCCACCCAAGAAGGCGGGGCAAGCGCTCGCCTGAGCGTAGTCCTGCTCCAGCATGCTGTTGACGCTCGGAACGTTCCTGGAAAACAGGCGGGGGGGGAGACTCAGAGCTCCATCACCACGCCGGGAATCAGCCTCCTGCCTCCAAACACACATCTGCCAGCTATCGACCACGTTAAGCGGCTATTGGCAGCCATCCTTCACAAACGAGGTTATTCGCGTACTGCGCCTCTCGCAACAAGGAGGGACACGCAATTTGTTTTAAAAATCACCCCTCTTTTCTCATTTTTAAGTGCAGGCAAATCGGCCTGGACATAACTCGTTGTGTTGCCAAAAATGGTCTCTGCTCATACTGCCCCCTGGTGGTTGTTCAGGGGAATCGCAGCCCACCATGATACTCACACATATCCGTCTCGGCTGTATGGGACCTGCAGGGGGAGGGCTAGGTGCTCCATCTTGGGTGGCAGGGCCCAGGAGGGTCGGTAATAGCAGTTCTCTGGGATCTTGAGGGATGGCAGGCACTGGCTGGGGAGGGTGCGGAGGGGGGCGAACATAGAGCAGCCTGGCAGGGGTTGGACGGTGGGCACGCGGTACACAAACGAGAAATCCTGCACAAGAGAGAACCAGAGATAGGATGAGACCCCATTTTGGGCAGTAGGCACGCAAATCAAGAGTTACAGCTAATGGAAAACTACGCAAGTTTCGCGATGAGTTATAAAGATGGATTTTTTACTGGGCTACTCAAGGGCAGGGCTGGACTGGTCAACAGGAAAAGCCTGTGATGTAAACCAATAACCAATATCTTGCAGGTGCACATCTATAAGTGCTGAGTCACCTGCTGTAAACCTTCATGTTGCACAGGAATCTGGCTCAGAAGAGCAGATATCTGTGTGCGATTTCTCCTGCCTGAAGACACCTGTGGTTTGACAGTCTCTGCCCTAGCTCAGAAGAGCAGATATCTGTGTGCGATTTCTCCTGTCTGAAGATGCCTGTGGTTTCACCGCCCCCAGCCTGTATTGGAGCCCACCACCCAACCTTAATATCCTCTGGCCTAGGGCTGGCCAGCCCCTCCTCCAGCTCCATCCTGAAGTCTGTCAACTGGGTAGCAGGGATCGGCCCTGTGGGGTGCTCTGGGCCGGCAGTGGGAGCGGGGGGCTCCTGGCTGGGCGTGTCCCGATAGGTCATGATGGGAGAGAAGGCAGGGTGCTGCTCGAGGGAGGGTGGCGTGGGGAACATGCGCTGCAGATCTGCGACTGCTGAATGGATAGAAGGACAGGGGGAGGGAGGGGCATGGTGGAACACAAGGTTATTCATTGGTCACTTCGCATCTGCATCGCGCACACGCATGCGAGCGGCTGCGTCAGCTCACTTGACGGATATGGCACCGCGACTCTCGTGTCCTTCCCCAGGGGCCGGTCCTCCACTCCTGCAGGGGGCGCCTTCGTTGACTGCTGGGAGGGGTAGGCGTTCTGAGAGAAAAGGGCATCACACACACAGCTTATAAATGAGAGCTAATCTTCAGAGCGGACCACATATGGCCAACCTCGGGCCTTTAAGCTGTCTGAAAATGACTAATGAAATCAGGAAGAGCACTTCCAGTGGCTTGCTAATTAATTAATTGCAGGCGGCTGAATTTTCTCATACAATGAAACATACACAGCTTGAAATTCTAAATATCATCCAATTATGAAGAGGTTTATTCAACAAGACACTTCAGCCTAAGTACCTGTCTCTAGAGCAAAAGCAATAACCTTTAAGCTTAAGTACTGCTACCTACTGGCAGCAACGAAGGCAATGACAGTGCAGCCTGAGTGCAAGCACCAGGATGTTCACACCGCTGTGAGCTGGCAACTCACCCCGAGCTCATCCTCATCGGAGTTGTCGAAGATGTTCTCCAGGTCTGAGATGAGGACGACGAGGTCCGTTTCCCTGGTCAGGGGCGGGTTGGCTTTGGCCGCTGCGTCATCCTGCTGCGATTCGTCTAGACGATACACAAAAAAAAAAAACGCACCTCAGGAAACAGAAGCGCCATCACCTCCGCCAGGAGACCACCACATGAGCGGAAGGACGCCTCACCAGATTTAGGCGCAGAGCTGAAGATGGACATGGCATCCTTCCCATCAGGGACCGCACCATTACCCAGCACCTCATCCCCCTGCAGGGCAGGAAGGAGGAGGAAGATTGCATGTTCAAACATCAAACAAATCCACTAAACAAACCGGCCCGTCTGTTAGTGAACCCCATACAGATTTTAGGAGTTCCTGGACACCCTGCCCTGGACCAAAGGAAGTGCCTGCATGCGCATGGCGGACACGCAAACATGCTAATGACCGCATGCTAATGAAGACTTCCCGCACGGGGTTACAGACAGCAGATGTTTACGCTGCGTCGCCTCGTTCTGCACGGCCTCATTAGCATAATAAATATGCTCAGAGAGCTTCTGTTAAAATGTCATGCTCGGCTCTGACGGCTGACATATGGCGCGAGCCTATATCCGCGGCCGGTGAGCCAATTGGGACGCGGACGCCTACGGTTGACAGGGCCACTACCTTCATCTTGCGGGCCGGGTCACGCTCCTGTCCCTTGAGCCTCTTAGAGGTGGGGAAGCTGTATTCCACGTCGCCGTCCTTGAAGTCGTAGGGGTCGTCGCGGGGCTCGGCGGCGGCCTCGGGGCCCAGTGGCGGGGGCAGGTGGCCCAGGGCACGGATGTGCTCCCGTACACGCTCCTCACACACCTTGAAACTGCAGTGCGTCTGGGTGAAAAGCCTGTCGTGGGGGGGGAAATGCGTCAGGAGAGCGCGTACGTGTCATCGGCACACTTAGGCATGTGTTTGAGGGGGAGTGGGGGTTCTCACCTCTTCAATGCAGCCCCCTCACTGGTGGGTTCCAGCTTACCCTCCAGCCGGTCCGGGGGAAGCTCCGGAGCCCGGAATTCAGGGTTTTCGGCATTAGGTGTCTTATAGCCCCGCCACCAGCCCCCGCCCGGCTCCCGGTGCCCCAGCGGGGCCACATACAGAGCCGTATCGCTGTGTTCTAGCAGCCCGGGGGTGGGGGCTGCTTCTGGGCATGGAGCAATGCCCTCGGGGGGGTCTGGCGCTCCAGGGTCCTGCATGCGCGGGTGAGGGCTTAGCGTGGGGGGCAGGGGTGACACCGGAGAGTGCAGCAGTGACTCGGTTGCCTTGGCGCTGTCTGGCAGCGGCTTGGGGTACTTGCAGCCGGGCAGAGGGTCCAGGGGGGGATCGACGGCCGGCAGAGCTAGCTGCGGACCTCCAGTGGAGTCCTGTTCCAGGCAGGCCTCCTGGCCAGCGGGCAGTCGATGGTGGAAGGGCGTCACCGCCGGCCGCTTGGGCTGCTTGTCCTGCCTCTCTGGCTTGTCTGATGCCTTGTGCTTGGGGGCAGGGGGAGGAGGCGGGGCCACGCCAGCCTGAGGGAGGCGGCTGGAGCTTGGCTGGGCGCCGGCACTCCCCGCGGTCACCTGCCGCTGCTTCTGCTGCTGCTTCAACCTTCAAGGGGAGATTTTTTATAAAAAAAAAAGTATAAAGTCGGCCAGCAGTCACAAGAGGCTCCCTACATTCCCCACATTTCGGATCGGCTGCTGAAAGAATAAAAATGGAGAAGATATATATTCCCCATAATTGTGGTTTATATTGCCGTTGGTCATACCTTGAGCAGCGACATGACATCGTCTCACTCGGGTTAACAAAATCCCACGCCGGCGTGCTGTGCTGAGCCTCCTCTCCCTGGGGCATGGTGTTGGGAAGGCCACACCTGCGGAAAAAAAAACCCAGCGGCCATTGATGATCAGCAGAGTGGGCCTTTCTGTCACATGTTCAACCCTCCCTGGGAGATGGGAATATGTGATTGGCTCACCAGGACTCAGGGACTTACTTGTGCGCCTGTGACTGGTTCACATAGCATTCCCTCCAAGCCTGATGCACCGCCTGATTGGTCAGTTTCTTCACAGAGTGCTTTGGGCTTAGCGTGGTGCCTATGCTACCCTCCTGCCCGGAAACACTGGAGATGGATGCCTGGAAGCCACTGTCAGCTGGAATGGAAGGTGGTACAACGAAAAAAAGAGAAAAAACTCCACATGAATTCAGAGAAGAAAAACAGCTTCACTTGGACTAGTTTGTCTGTTGTTTCCTGTAATGAACCGTAACTTGGAAAAACCACAAGAAGCACTTCAATAAAAAAATCGTTAAAACTATTTGGGGTTTGCTTATCCCAGCAGTTGTTGTTTCTCATTCAGAAAAAGAGCCAATAAAATATTAATTTATCATTAAAGAAAGCGGGGAGTTCACCCAGCTCTGCCTACCTGTTGCACTTCTACTCATTTTAAATTCCGAAGCGCTCAGTAAGTTCAGGCTTAGATGCACCGACTCATTTCAGCTGATTAGACACTCGTCGGCGGTGGTTACCAGTTTCATACTCCAGAGAGCCATTTCTTTTACTGAAACTCCAGATTAAAGCCACGCAGTCGAGGGCGCAAAGGCAGAGGCCCCAGCGGGATTTAAATCCGCCCCCTTTCGGGAGATTTTTGCAAACTGTAACCAACGGCCATGATCTCTTATTTCTGAGTCACTGGAACGTCGGCTGAACTGATAGGTAGATTTAGGGTGTGAAGCTACGCAGGTATGTGAGGAAGGAGGTGGGTGGGGTCGCTACCTGAACAGGGCTGCTCTGGCGAAGTGGGCGGGGTCAGGGGGATGCTGCAGTTCAGAGGGTCCCTGACGGCCCCCTGTGACCCCGAGGCTGGTGGGGTCTGCTGCACGGGCAGGTCCCCCTGAGCTATGAGCACGAACGCTGATGGGTAGATCATCCTTACACCACCTGCAGGAAGACAGATGCATTACGCGCAGCCATTCCTACACCACAAACACTGAACCCCACCTTCTCTCACTCCATGTTACACATGACCATGTAGGACACCAAGACACTAATTTAGGGTTATTTTCTTGTTAATATACCCCTCCCACTCAAAGCCCTACATACAAAAAGTTGTTCTGAGGAAACACAGGACTATTGCAAGCCCTGGCCACAGAAATCCTTTCACTATTAACAGGCCTAGGTAAAGGGATAGCCAATGGGCAGCCATCCCCGAAGCGACACCCTCAGCAATGCCCCACCCATAAGATGGCCCATCCAATCAGCACTTTCCAAGAGTAAAAACACTGAAGGTTTTCACTGTAATTATCCCCAAGTACCTCATGCCAGTGCCCAGACTTCAATTAAGTCAAATCGATAAACAGAGGTCAGAAAGTCAATGAGGTGATTAAAACGTGCTCTGTGTCGCTTCCTGGGGGATTTAACGAGCTTCCTTCCTCATCACGAGGCGGCAAAACGGATCCATGGACTCCGGGGCGGGGCGGTAGACGCTAGATCAGGAACCGACACCATCATTCTTAACCCTGGGCTGCTTCACACCGCCAGTAATTAAGATGTGTGGATCAAAGTCACCCCTCCTCGCCCCTCCCCCCCCCATGGCGGCTAGGGGGCAGACTTCAGAGGTGGTTCGTGCCTTACCTACAATGACCTCTACGGCCACATGGCTGTGCAGGTCATAGGCCGGGTCGGTGTCATCGCGCTCGGGCTCCCGGCGCCGCAGCACCATGGGGTAGAAATAGGACCACTCCTCCATCAGCTTGCGGACAGCGGGCTCGCGGATGCGGTACGCCTGGCCCGTGAGGGTGCCAGCCAGTCCATAGGGGCTCAGGATCACTGGGGAGGGGGCAGAACAGGGGTGAGGTCAGTGAAGTACGCTCCAACAACTTACGACCCAAATCTATATTTACATGCCGTTATATGGGCATGTTTGTGTGTCCATGGTGGTATTTTTTAGTTATTTCCTGTCATTCATGCCTGGCTGTTCTACTTAGAGTCTGTAATTCTCCGGTGTTTATTCGGCAATATGGTCCTGCACATGTGCTGTGTATAAGAATACCCTGAATGACCGCAATAAATGCAGCTTATGAACGAACAGTCCTGTTCCATAAAAAAAAAAAAAAAAAAAAAACTGAAAAATGCTGCACTGGAGGTTACAGCTGTCATCTAAAAGAGCGGCACATGGGGCTTCCCACAGCAATTTAGACTATTTAAACTATCAGAAATATAACTGCTTAATTTGATCGCACTGGAATAATAAATTAAACATTGTTAATTTTCAGAATTGATTTTCTTTATTGTTGCGTGATGAACTAGGGCTATTTTGAAGAAATTCTGAATGAAACATCCACAGCTTACAGCAGATGGTTCAAAATTAGTTCATTTAAAATGGGGGGGATGGGACTAAACCATCCCTCCCCAGTCCCCTCCCTGAAATGTATTAGGAACAGGGGCGGGGCGACAGGTCACTGGCCCCAGCAGAAAACCGACTGGCCCCTTCCCCTGTCACTCACTGATTTTAAACACATCATGATAGTGATAAGCTTGGCCCTTCTCTACATATTACAGCCACTCTTATGCCCTCAAAAAAAAAAATTGCCCTTGACTGGGAAAAGGGGGAGGGGCAGAGAGAGAAAGAGAGACAGACATGCTCAGTCAGACAGTGGACATGTTGGTGGGCCCGAGCTTGGCTACCTTGCACAGGGGAGGACGAGGTCTGGGCCAGGGCGATGTGCTGCTCGTTGATGCGGTAGGTGGGCTGGTGTTGTGCTATCTCCACGCTGGTGCACACATTGCTCTCACCGTGCAGGAAGAACGTGAAGGCGCAGGACAGGTGCTCGCTGCAGACGGGGCGGGGAAGAGGTTCATCAACCACGACCACGTCACACCACACCCCCGCCCATCCCTGATGGTGAGCAGCTCCATCCCCAGACCGTTCATTAGCATACACAATAATTACTTAATCACTTAATAATTAGCACCATCCTTCTACAGCTCTTTTGTGGACAAACACAAAAAAATCTGCTCCGCATTCAAAAAAATAAGAAAATCTTGATTAGACCACAGTTGCCCAACTCTGCGCCTTTGTTGAGAAACCTGGACGTTAAACGCAGAATGTAGCCATGTCCTGTAGAGGGCGCTTTGCATGCAGAGGTCACAGACAATAAAACGCAAACGAGGCTCCGCCAATTCAGCACTGCCATTCAAAATATAGGTGATTAATTCAAATTTATCCTTCACCAACGTAAAAAGGCATATTTCTGCCAAAAAAATAAATTAATTTCTTCAGGCTCCCCAATTAGGGTGTCATGTTTTAAAACACAGAATGACAGATGGAGTTCATTCATTATAATAATTTATGGAGCTCTTTATGTGTATTATAATAAAATGTAATTTACTGATTTATTGGTACAACCGGTTTGATAAGCGCCATATTCCACCTGTTTTATACGCAGATTAAATGATGTCACAGTGCTCATGGTTGAACCGTGTGTATAGCTACTGTATCCAGCCAGGAAAATCAAACTGAATCTCATATAAAGAAAAAATTAAAAATCAGCCTTTATATACATGAAATACGATTCATCAACCAACCGGAGATTATTTTGTGGGTTTTCTTCCCCCAATGTAATGTATCAGGCATTCAGATTTTTTTTTGGTCCACTTATCCCAGCTCGGAAAGCTACAATTAATCTCCCTAAGAGCACAGTGGCTGCCGTCAGCGGTGGAGGTGTAGCAGAGAGCGATGGAATCTCGGCGGAGCCGGAGTGGCCTGTGTGTCACGCGCCCCCTCTCCTTTGCCTTCGCGCAAAAATGACAATGCTGCTTCAGCAGGAACGCGGCCCAAAAATAGCCTCCTCACAGGTAAAGTATATCGGTTAACTCTAATCACTACGGTAACCGGCACATGCTGAGGCTCTCTCGAGAGTCGGGGGGAGCTTCCGGGATGTTTACAAAAGCCTCCTTGGCCAAGACGACGCCATATTCTGGATCTCCATAAGTGCCTCTCGAGAAAAACTGAAGCAAATCAGCAATGTAGCTATTTTTTGCTGCAGAAAAAGACATTGTGCCAACTATTCAGACCTGCGTGAAGGCTAAAGGCTCACAACGACCTACTGAATTTCTCTCTCACTCATATTCTATTAATAATTTAAGAAATGCACACATTTGCAAATAACAATTGTATTTACTGCTGTATAGTACACACAGACACGTATACAGAAGCTACACAAGGCGCTGACACCAATACAGCCTGCAGACTTACACTGCTCTCCACGGATCTCTGCCTTTCTGTTATTTTAATTATTAATAAATCCGACAAGAAGGAAAGAGCATCATGATCTCATCTGAAGATGAGAGGCAGCCCTGGGAGGGAAGAAGAGAGCGAAAGAGAGAGAGAGAGAGAGACCTGGAGAGCCAGACAAGCCGACCCACTCCACCAAGCCCCTGCCCTCGGAAACCGGACCAACTCCGTGGCTGGGGTCCAGGCCAAGTAGGGGCTCCTACAGCCATGAAGTTTACTGGAAATCTCCCGAGTGCACCAGGAAGCCCAACGATATTCTTGAGAACTGTCACACACTAATTTGCTTTGGGCAGCTAGATCAAGGTTCCTCTGTAGGTAACAATGCAGTTGCTGTGGGCTCCTGCCTGTCAGAGGGCGGCCATTTCCATGCCAGTCCCTACAATCGCCGGTGGCGTCTGGTTCGGCTGACACTCCATGGCCTGCTCCGGGCCCCCGCCACCACATCCTGTTAAGGATTTTAGCAACAGGCTAAAGTCACTTATCTAACAGCCTCCCTCAACGTTGACTTAAGCATTTCATTTACAGCTTGAAAACCTTCAATATGAGATTTCACTTCTGAAGACGCACACCAGCATGACTCCTCAGTCACCTCCTGGGCTCTCGGCTCCTCACCGACCATTTAAACTCTGGTGCTCCAATGTCTCTCCGCTACCATCCTAACCCAGTAACACACGATTCATGTACACCGCTCCACACACGTGAAACTTGCTCCTCTAAAGCAGATCTAAGTGATCTAATGAAATCCACATGGATTACTGCAATCCACCAGTATCCCGAACCATGCCCAACCGGATTAATTAAACCCAGTGGACTCTCGGAGCAGATATTTTCAGTTTCTGATCTGTGATTTCATTTAGAATGCAAACCTGACATTCGTTTTGAATGTCAACACACTAAGAGAAGATAGAAAATAGGCCTTTACTTTGTCAATAACACTATTGTAGAAGATCATCATCCAAAAAGGAGGATTTGGAGTGGGCAGTTATCGTGTTCATTTTTTTGGAAGCCCACACGAAGGCGACTCTCTAGTACTGATAAACAACAAAAGCGATGGTAGAAACACAAGTTCAATACTGGTAACTGCTGGGGGATGAAAGTCTAAGCTATTCCGCTGCTTAACACGCTCAGGGAAGGGAAAAGCTTCCATGTCAGTTTTATTTTTTCTGAACCTCTCTGTGACCTGTGCTCTGGCAGATGAGTTATGGGCAGCACGCAAATAATCTTAAGCAGGAAAGTTCTGGTTATGTTCCACCTCCTTTATCCTACGTTTTTCGAGTAACAGTCTTCACAAGCCTAAGTAATTTCTGCAATTTAATTTCTTTAAAACATGACAAAAAGATCCAAGATACAGGAGTTCATAACACTGGCACAGACAACACCCCTGCTGAAATCTACCCAATTATCTCCCCAAACCCAAAATGGCATGAGATTACCGCTTAGTAACCCATGTAAGCCGCACGGCCGTCGGCGTGATGAGGGGAATACTGACATTCAGCCTACTAGCCAGGCGTAGAATAGCAACACCTTTGCAATTCCTGTGAGCAGACAAAACACACAAACGCAAATACTGAGTGCTTGAGACTCGAGAAGGAAACAAGCAAGAAGGTCAGAACTTCAACACAACAAAAGGGGATTTCAAATGCATGGGCGGGGGGGGCACGAAGCTTTATTTTTGTTTTTATTGGGGCCAGGGGTTTTGTTCAACATGAGGGCTGGTAGCAACCGGCATTGTAGAGGTGGGGGGGGGGGGGTCCTGCCCAGAGGCAGACAGGAATGGAGAGGGTGACGGGGAGAGGGGTGAGTTTTTAAGCTCGGTGCATTCTTAGATTCCTGCACACTTAATACTGAGATCACAGCGCAGTTTAATGGGCTGCTGCCGTGCGCAATTAATGCTCTGCTGCTGAAATCAATCAAGAGGCGCAGCTCTGGAGACAGGCCCCCGCTTCCACAGCCGCTCCATCTGCACCCCACCCCCAGGAGTCCGCAAGACAGCACACGCTTGCTCACACACGAAAGGACTCTCGCCCCCCCCCCCATCAAGAGATTGGGGTTTCCGGCATCACGGGACGTTTCGCATTGCCACTTCCTGGGTGCCCATCGGACGTCCGAATAGGCAGAAAGTTGCCAGCCAACCAGACGTATTACATGATAAAAGATAAAGAGGAACATTTACATACTAGGCGGCACGTGTCCTAATGGATGCGGTCACGCTCCACCCAGGTGGCCGCGCTAGGGCCAAGCGCGTGGCAAGAATAGCCCTCCCTCCACCTTTCAGATAACCTTCATCTCCCTGTGGCCAGGGCGCCCCCTACAGGCCACGCTGTATGGCCCGGTGCTACATGCCAGATGTATCAGGCCAAGCTACTCGCAGTTTCTTACAGAACAAAGCGGTGGCCGCAGCGTTAACCTAAAGCACTGCCTAACCGCGATTCATTCAGGTTTATTTTGGGGGCTGGGGTGGTCTTTTTTTATTTTAGATTCCTGAGGTAGCAGAACGATGACCTTGCGATGGAGCCGCACCACGTCGTCCGTTGCCAGGGAGATGGCTAACGTCTCAATGTCATCCGGCTCTCAGCCGAGAGCCGCGGGGCGAGGGAAACCAGCCGAGTGGAGTCACATACACGCACCGAGGCGTGACGTGTCGGGCCACGTGCAAGGATACGGGTGCAAGTGAAAACACGGATTGGGGGGGGTGCACAATGGCATCAGTCAGCCAGTACAGTGATGCTTAATTCATATATGCCCCCCCTCATCTCTCAAACCGGCACTCAGCATCATGCTGTCTGATGCAATCCGCTACCAACATACCGTGTGCTCTCAGACACAAAGAGCCAACGAGCACTTTCTTTAGGGG
>JAODJX010000119.1:3775884-3786199 GCA_026776945.1 Isichthys henryi | reverse complement strand
GGGGGGGGGGGGCGGGGGGGGGGGGGGGGGGGGGGGGGCGGGGGGGCGGGGGGGGGGCGGGGCGCGCCCCCCCCCCACCACTGCGAGACTCGCCTGATAATCCAGTCAGCCGCTCCTGAAAGAGCCACAGAGACATAGGGATCATGTGTTACGTGACCCCCACCCATCCATCACATGGGCACACACTCCCAATGAACCATTCCAGACAGACAGACAGACAGACCATCACCCCTCCCCTATCTGTAAAATTAAATAAATACATGAATAAATAAAAACCATGCATCACCCTTCAGCTTTACTCAGTCCGGATTCAAGGCTGGTATATGCCGGCAAACCCTGTCATCGTTAGGCAACCATTCAAAATTCTCCCCTGTGCAGCTTGTCACCAGTGGCAACTGATGACAATGTGACCAGAAAGGCCAAAAATGAGAGGGGCAAAGAGAGAGAGAGAGCGCGAGAGACAGAGGGAGGGAGGGAGATCAGGACATCAGCCACACACTCATTAAAATTCACTCAATGCATCTGAGAACGAAGCCTTTTTTTTTTTTTTTAAAACATGTATATCATGTACAGCAGGCTACTGGAGCCACATCCGCGTCAAAAGTACTACAAACGAGATAATTACACCCAGTCGTGCCAAATTCCATTCACATATCTGGCTACCCGGGGCCTAAAAGTGGCTCTGCAAGACTCACCATTACCTGTGTTTAAACAGCGTTTCAAGTTCAATTCAACTCTGCTGTGAAAGCAAGGTCAGGGAACAGGTAAATCTATTCTTCACCACACTCCGAGAGCGAGACTTTTTATTTATTTTTTTTACAATTGCAGCAATGAAAGGTGCTTTTTTTTTCCGTTTGAAAGCCTTAACTGTTGTTTTAACTTCCCCTTGACACCTCTAAATGGGCAACGCTAATGTTAATTTAAAAACGCACCTGAAGGAGCCCTGGTGGTGTGGCGTAAATCGCACAGTGGCCCAGAAGCCCACTGTGACATCACCCCCCTCCCCTCCCTACATCGGCAGCCACACTGCGAACTCCCCCAAGCTCTGCCCGCCCACCACGCAAATCTGCCCCTTTAGCCGAATAAACCGAATTCAGTTTGATCGCAAAAGGCTTCCCGTCGGCCTGAAAAAGACCCCAGCATTTGTCTGAGGCGCCATCCGAAACAAGGAAAGGAATCACATGCTTGAAAATTATTACCTCTGTGAAGGTAAAATACATCTTCACAAAACCACGCCAGTGGCAGTTATTAACGGCACTGTGAATCCGTTAAACTAAAATTTTACGCTTTTCTCCATTCCCGGCCAAAAGATTAGTACATCTTTTTTGAGTATCTTTTGCTGAGATGAAATAATTCTGCAGTATAGGTCACCTCTTTAAATGTCACGTTTATGAAGGGAAAAAAAAGAAAATCGAGAAGCCTATCTAAAGCCTATCTAAATAGTGGAATGTCAACGTTAAGAAAGGAAAACCTGCTGAACAAAATGACTCGCTGGGCACATGCTTCTGTGGCACAACATGCAGTGTCGGAGAGATGTTTGACTCACTGTGTGGCGCATCACCATTCATAACCGAAAAAATTTATATATCAAACTGAATATTCCTTTTTTGTCCCCATGCAGCCCCGCCCCACCCCAGCACAGCCAATGCCCACTTACTCTTCCCCCACTTTCAGTTCCAGATCTCTTTTGCCTCACTAGTCACCGTACCAGATATTCCTGCGCGCTCACAGCCAGAGAATGCAAATGTCCCTATAAATAGGCCAAATTGTGCTGACGGCAGCAACTCTTTCAGGTGAAGTGCACGGAGAGGAGGCGACGACCAGGAAAGATCCTTCCACAAGCGCACTGCATGAAGGGAGCGTCACGAAAACAACGCAAGACATTCAACACCTCATCCTCCATCTCCCCTGGGGCTTCAGATGAGAAACGGGCAACCAGGAAGCCTACTAAAAATGTGAAACCAGCCAAACATCTGAGCTTCAGGACCGGGGGGGGGGGGGTGGTTATGGAACACACCCTCCAGCTCCCGGTGGATGACGTCAGTCAGGTTGGGCTCTTCGCCCCACCAGAAGATCCACAGTTCCTTGGCGTCGGGCTTGGCACCGCGACGCCACACGCACAGCAGGTTGGCCTGCACGCAGTGGACAAAGCTGCGTAGGATGGGGTCGTCCTGGGCGGGGGCCGAGATCACGGGCCCGCACTCCCCCCCACCGCGGAAGATGTAGCGCCGCCATTTGATGCCGGTCAGCTCCGCCTAAAGAAGGGAGGGTGGGAAAACGGGGGTGGCGGGGGTAAAAACGATGAAACAAATTAATACATTACATCTGAATCACAGACACAACCAGAAAAAATTAACTCCTGTGCAAAACTGGACCCGAAATGCTCATTATCCACTTAATCTTATACGTGCATTTAGTTTTACAGAATCCTTCGTTAAAAATTAACACTTAATACCAATGAAAAAACAGGGGAAAAAAAAAACAAAAACAACATACTAAAGGTTATCAGATACTTAGCATCCCCCTGTAATCTAAACAGCCTAAGCCCCAAAAGACTAACCAGAAAGTACCAGTCCCTATGGACCCCAGGGTCCCTGAGGATGTGTGGTGACACTGCAAGTGGGCTTCGCGCAGTGGCTGGCGGACCTGCAGCACCTAACACGCCAGCGCCAGTGGCACTACACCCTGTTTACAGCAAGGGATCCGTCCACCTGTGAGCTCGTGAGCTTAGAAGGTCCGGCGGGACCTAAAATGCTTTTATCACATTTCTCGAGCGCATCTGGCACTGCATTTCCAAGATAACCATTAAACGTAGCCAGTTGTATGTCGGCGCTACACATTTTCTTGAATACGATAAATGCATATATATTGATGTTTCATTATTTTGCAAAGCGTGAACAACCAGGTAAGAAAGGGCATATCGGAATTTCTTGAAAGGATTCATCTATATTGTATTTCATTTATTGGTTAGTATGCACCTAAACAGCATGTTATACATAAAGGTAGCTTGTTAAACCGATGTACTTGAACTGAAATGTCTATCCTGGAATAAGAGGACGCGTTTTTCCCGCCACCTTTCTATTCGGCTGCAAAACCAAACATTAGCATACTGCCGCTAATTTTTTTATTGACTATCATGACGAGCATCAAGATTTTAATTCTCTGACATTCTAATTAAATTGCCCCTGCAGCTGTGCATTTCGTATAAACCCTTATTGGGTTGATGTTGTTTGAGCCTATAGAGCAAGTCCGGGTGATGATCCCATTCAGACAGCAACGCCTGACACTGATAGCTTAAAACGGACCCCGGTTCTATCCACTGGTCCTAGACTTCGCCGCACTTTCCACACCAGTCTGCCCACGTTCCTGCATACTGAAGCCAGCACACCTGTCTTGCTCTTTCATTCCTCTCCTCCCGTTAAAATTGATACCTTAATAAAAACGGCCAAACCTTCCCCCCACCTTCCCTGTCATGCAATTCCATCTCCCTGTTCTGATTCAAACAGCAAGATCCATCCCTCCATCTTTCATAACTGTTTATCCAGTGCAGGGTCAAGATGAGCCTGGAGCCTAATAATTGCAAGTTTTTTTTTTTTATTAAAGGTTTTTAATGCTCCCAATTGCCCCATAACTACATAGAGGGGAATAATATCGTGCTACAGCAAGCAAACATGATCGGCGCAACACGTCCCTGAGGCACATCTTAAACACTGGCCGGCATGTCGTCGAAACCCTGAATACAGTCACTGTGTAAAAAAAGGCACCGTGCCGTGGTGTCCCCCCCCCCCCCCGACGGCGGCAGGGCGACATGCTCGGCGTGTCAGCGGGATCAAGCTTCGCCGAACCGAAGGGTGAAAACAAAAGACAGAAGTGAGGGGGGCAGTGGGGGGGGTTGTCAGGGCCCAGTCACTGGAACACTGTCATTTTCTGACAGCCTCTCATTTTCTCCAGATTGAATGAAGCAAGATTTCTGTACGGTATCAGGAGACCGGGGGGTGCGGGGGGGGTTGCCACCATGCAGCAAACAGCTCAGGCAAATAACAGGAGGGATCGGTTTATCAATGGGCTGTAAACAGCTTAGAATTCAGTATAAATACACGGTTCTGAATGCATGGACGGGCATGCATAATCATGATTCCAGGGCACCAGTGACACCAGTTTATACTGTGGGTTAAAAAAAAAAAAAAAAAAAAAAAAAAATAGTGTTTAAAGCTGTTCTCCTGTAGGACCACAGAGGTCCTCAGCGCTGGTCCAGGAATGCTGCTGGAAACAGTCAATGAACACCGTTCCTTGTTTCCCTCCGCCAAAAAGCCAGAGCCACCCCTTCACTGCTCCCCCGCTTGGCACTGGAGTGCTGCCACACTCGCTACCACTCGCATTCAGTCAGCGAGGTAAGGTCAGCGCTGTTCTGCCGCAGCTCAACCCAGCTGTACACCTCACACTCAACATGTGGCTAGAAAGTGTAGCCACTTTTTTTCCCCAACTTGACGTCAGATTCAGGAGGTCGAAAACATCTATACTTGCACCAGGTCCACACCTTTTCCCATTACATCCAACGGGAAAATTCAGAGCAACATATCTAACATAAGGAATAAGGAATGTGGTATGACAGAGAGCTGTAGCTCTTAAGAGTACCTATGCACTGAGGGGACAGGGCAGGAGCACACCTTGTAATTACAAGCACTGTAATGAGAGAGCAAAACGTAATCGGAGATATAAAGCCAGGCACAGCGATAATCTGGGCCTAAAAATAGGCAGGAGGTCCAGGAAGCACTTTTTACCCAGAACCACATGGTCAGGGAGAGTGGAGGCAAAAGCCATCAAAACCGGATCCATACCCAGTTCAGGGGATCCCGCGGGTCTCGCCATCCCGTCTGTCAAAGAGCACGCAGCGGCGGCAAACAGTCTCCATGTTAGCGACCCCGCCATTGCTGACCAAACAACACGACCCCAACCCCGCCCCCCCACAATCGATACACGCCAACGAGCGCCGTCAGCATGCTTCAAAGAGCCGTCTACTCGAAAACAGGTCTGCGGCAAAAAACAACAGCAGCGGCATTTCGACACCTAGCCTCCCTGCCCCGAGGACTTCAGCTCTCTGGTAGAAGGGGGAAAAAAAAAAAAAAACAGGCCTATTCTTTATTTTCTCTAGTGACTTCCTGTTGTCATTCCCCTTCCCCCCCCCCCAGCAGTGTTTCAAATGAAGGAATCTCAAGGTACACAGAGAACTCATTTTGGTTGTATGTACAGTCCTTGCCGGCAAGTAATAAAGCTGTGAAGCTTCAGTCACCTCCATCAAAAAAAACAATAACTAAAATACACTTCGGTTGAGAAGGACTCCTATCTCAACAATTAGAGCGACAGCAGGAGCTCAACTCCGCTGGGCACACGGCTGATGGACGACTGCTCCCGCAGTGCGTGTCCGGTGGGTTCATCCCAAAACACGGCTTAGAAATGACTCCCGAGAGGCGTGTGCCACAGTGACTTGGCCTGTACGACCCGGAGAGCAGTATGGTACCAGTGGTGGCCATCGGTCACCGTCAAGCTAGGATGAGCTGCAGCGTTATGGGAGCTACCAACAGCAACACTTCCGGATCCCGATCGACCCGTTCAGTTCTCCAAGCCCACTCACAGAGCCCTGCTACTGGTAACGGTACCCTCGCCTTCCCCTAAAAGCTACCGCACATTTCTGCACAGCGGGTACTCTTATCAGAGCCTTAACAGATGCATCTAACACGGCCATCCGCAGATACGCAAAGAAAAACAACAAGAGAAAAACGAAAGTGGGCGCCTCGAGAGGAAAGCCGACAAGATGCAGAGTAAGCAAACCTCCGCGGGAGGAAGAAAACTGCACCAGACACGAACGTCACCTTAAGAGTCATCTATCAAGACACAAGGAGCCACAACAGCATGTGGGAGGCTCTCGACAAAGGAATCAACGTTACCGCACTTTTATCTCAACCCAGGTCCTTTGAGAAGGTCACCAGAGCCAGCATCGTCTACCCAACGTCAACAATTCACTGATGCTTTAGGCCTAGTTCTGCCTGCTGTAAACCACAAACCATGCCGTTAACCCAAGAAAAATAGAATCGAGGATGGAAGACATGATAACCCGTGAAACGCTTCCGGGGTACTGAATGGGACAGGAGAGCTGACCAAGAAACAGAAAAGCTAAAAACATGCAAAAGACTGAAGGTTGGGGGACTGCTACTCCTTAAAAGGGTTTCCTAACAAGGTGCCATAATCATTACTGCAACAGCCTGCCCAGCAGTCAGACACCCTAGGGAAGCTTTCTGGAGGTAGCAGAAGAACCAGTTCACCATCTTGTCCCTAATGACCATTCGGCAATATCACAGCTCTGCTTACTACTTCCCATAAAAGCGTCAGGAACCTCAGCATTCAATTAATGGGCCACTGTCATCGTTTTCAACAAATCGTGGGCTCAAGGAATTTGAACCTAAATGTGATACTGGAGGATGAGCTGTTCCAACAGATCCATATGCTGCCTAACATCATTGTGAGATTTTACTCCAAAATGACACTGTTCCCAGATGCAGAAACACAAATGTTTTACAAGATCTTAAGGCACTAGTGTTCCTCCTGAGAAACACATACGCTATTTATCTGCCAAAGAGAGTTCCTTTGGTTTTTGTTATATTTTTCTACTCTGAAATGCTTATTTTTTTCCCAGGCATCATAAAAGTTTTTGAAGGATTCACTTCAAGAAAACTTTGGTAGATGAGCAGACTGCCCTGCAGCAGAGCCCGTGTCTTGGTCTCTCCTCTGCCACTACTAGTCCTTGGTGGCTCCAGCCCAGAAGAACAGGTGCTCCAGACTGCACCATGAGCAGACTCCTCACAGCATTATCCCCAGAGGGGAGACAGAGTACACCGTGCCCTCCAGACCGCTGAGCCCACGCTCCTGGTAATACTCCCAGTAAAAGATCCGCAATGAGTAAGAAGATCCCTCCCCGCCTTTCCCCAGTGCTCAAAAAAAATGAACGTAGACAAACTCATCTCCTGCTTCTCAGTGGCTGCTCTTCCAACGGCCAGGAGAGTAGAGCCACAGCAGATGTGTCTGTGGAGAGGGGGGGGGGCGCACAGGAGTGCCACGCAGGTGTAGCTAAGAGCCTCTTGGGCACTCGGCACTTAAACAGGGGCTTTTATTCGATCTTCTGCCGGCACCTTTCCAGGGCCCTACAAAGGAGGTGCGTTATTTGATCTTCAGTTCAGTTGCTGGATCAAGCCCCGGGAGGCGAGCAGAGCGAGCGTCCTAATTAGAGCGACAACCGTCCCTGGGGCAGAGTGACAGATGGACCTGCCAATCAGCAGCGGCTCACAACGAGCAGCGCATCAATCGACCTACGACTAGCCACCTGGGGGAGGGACGAAGGGTTAAGGGTGACAGGGAACAAGTCCAAGGAAGTCCAGAAACTGACCGCTCCTGGAGAAAGCGGAAGCCCACAGCATCAGAAGAGGCAGACAACTTTAAACATTGGCCCCACTACACAACCCCAAATTAATTATTAAATAGCAAATAAATAAACCAAGCCTTCCTTTACTATCATCCTCATGCAACTTAATTAACTCTGGCAGGCTGGAAAGACATCGAAAAAGGGGCAAGAATGAAAGTTGGGGGGGGGACAGTTGCTAAGCAACATAAAACATCTAAGTCGTCTGCAACTTGTTCAATTTCCGAGTATCTGTCTCCAGGGTTACAGGAGGAAGATAAAATTAAAGGAAGTAGTATTTTCACTGTGAGGCCCAGGGTCGGCTCTGGCATCAGCCAAGTGGCCCAACGGTACACGCCAGCAGGGTCGCCATACTGTAAACTAAGCTCTCCAAAGGCGCCAGCAAGACATGAAAGACGACAGGAAGGAGAATAAACAGGGGAAGTTCTAAGGGGCAGCCATTATGCAATAGTTTACAGAGAGAAAAAGGAATCCATGTTCTCACACTGCTGGTTGGTCTTTGCCACGCTTGCATCATTATAGGGTATGACCCCAAAGGGCAAGTTCAGGCTGGGTGAACAAGCGAAATCAGGGTCCCCCACAGGGCTAGGGGAAGGATTTCCCCTAAAGTCCCTTCTGTGTCATCAGGAGGTAGCCTCTGCTTGGTGCCTGAACGTCGTGCCTTTTTACCCCACTCCAGACCGCCTCAGTGTTATCTGGCTGCCCTCCGCACTCTCTACAAACATCTGAGATTTGGACCATTTTCCTGAATCCCATAAGGAAAATCCAATAAGAACGGAAGACTGTGTAAACACTAGTTTAAACAGAGAGGCCTTAATCTGCTTCTGTAAACAACAACCAGCCCATCAGCTTAAGAAAGAAGAATAAAAATAACATTGCAATTCCTAGGTTATTATTAATTATCTCACTGTCTGGAAAGGATAATACTACAGTCTTTGACATTCTTCAGTCGGTGCTGCTGCTCTTGAAAAACTACAGTGGAGGCTTACTAAAATACTGTACAGTTTCCTTCAAACACAGGCACACAAACATTCCTCTGCTCTCCAGGAAAAATCTGCGGCTCCATCCAGCATGCATCCTCCATTGCTGCAGCCTTCAGACAACTAGCACAGGCTAGATTTAGCAACTGTTGCTGTGGCGATATAAACAAGCACGGCTATTGGTCACCCCGCTAACTGTTTATTTGAAGAAACGCTCTTATTTTCTGCCAGCCACTGGGCCGGCCGTGTTGTGTATATGCGGCATCGTAACCGCAGCATTTTTCCAATTAATTCTGGAATCCATCTGCTACACTCTGATCTGGTGACGTTAATGCCAGCATCTCGCCGGCATATCCGGAAGGCTTTGATAAGCAGCGTGGTGGCCCATTAGCGAGCAGCGCAACACACGGCCAGGTTTCCGCCTGATTGCGGCGACCGCCCGACGCGAAGGCAGGTCCGAGACGTCGAAGAGCACCGTCAATCTCTTCCTGATGATATGGGGTTCAAAGAAAGTGATGGCTGGAGATAGCAAACAAAAGGTGCTATTTCTCGACAGCGATAAAAATGACCATCTACTGACCGACACAATGTACATCCTTAATCACCTGAACAAACACTGCAGTTACCGTTAATGCATGAAAAACACAGACAAGCCATACCTCACTCTCCTACACTCACCATCTATTAATATTACATTATAATATTTACAAGTAAAAAAATTTAAATGTGGTATTTTTCTTTCATTTCAGCTTTCCTGACAGCTACCAAAAGTGATTAACGGGGCCAATTTGTATAAGAGCGCAGAGGATTGTGGGTAAGCAGCATCTCCTGCCCGCCAGCACTGTGGCAGACATGCGCGACTCACTGGTTAGCCACCCGCTAGCAGCCGTATTATGAATGAGCCGTGAGGGGGACAAGATCCAGCTTGATGTTTACGGTCAATACATTCATCACCAGCATTTAGAAATGACAAAAACACGAGGAATTTTAAAAAAAAACCCACACAGACGAGCAGCGTTACACGGCGTCAAAAAGCCCGCGTGGGACGATAAAAGGAAAAATGTCTCTATGTCACTGGAGGTTGCGGGCGGCTCGACGGCGTCATTCAGCACTGCTTTCCCTTAACCACAACCAGTGCCGTGAGATATAACGTAATTTATTACTCTATTTTTTGTACTACGTCTTTCATTGCAAAAAAAAATAATACTAAATAAAAATGAGACTGCAATTCTTGGTGACCATAATAAAATGAACGCAGTAAACACTGCGTGTGTAATGTGTTGCAAAAAAAAATCCCGCGGCTTGGATACCGCCGCGCGCTGAGAAGAGCTTTCCCCTCGCGAGGCGTCAGTAGGCAAACAAGCAGAGGGCATCCGTGAAATCAGCACTTCATCCCACAAATAAACTCAAAGCTCTTGTTTTTGCAAGACTAACAAAACATCTCCACCCTGCCCCCCCTCAATCGGTGTGATACTCTGCTGTGAAATTTGCAGTAAGTCTTATGACCCTGCACAGATTTTTTTCAGTTATTTAATTTTAGTAGGACCCAACCCAAAGCACATTTAGAAGATAAAGTCCTTCGAATGGTCCAGTTACGTTAAGCCTGGTGGCATGTTCCCCGTGATCACATTAGCGCTCCCCCTTGACTGGCTAGTTGACATAACCGCAGGGCGGCAGCTAATCTTGACCACAAGCAAGTCTGTCTTGCATGTTGCGCCGTTCAATCCTCAATCATTTCTGCGAGGCACAAGGTTTGGCGTCGTCTTCGTCTATAAACCTATTCATGCTGATAAACTTTTCTCAACAAGGCAGAGCCCTTTGCACTGCCCGGGGCTTTGAACCTGCAAACATTTAGACAAAAGAG
>JAODJX010000119.1:3739153-3764729 GCA_026776945.1 Isichthys henryi | reverse complement strand
ACCCAGGCGGAGACTCGAACCCGGGTCCCAGAGGTGTGAGGCAACAGTGCTAACCACTGCACCACCATGCCGCCCCAATTATTTTTATCTCAATTATATTTAATGCATTATCGAATACCCTTTTACTTGCATCTCCATATTTCTTCCTAGGGAAATTCGATCTATAACTGATATATTTTTGCCTAATATCGCCGGTGCGGTCGGTGAAACTTGCTAGCACTTATTAGCAGAATAGGGTTACATTGTTTTTTTATTCTGTGGAAAACGAAAGATCGATCTGCTGGCAGGATTTAATAATGACTTATAAATATGTCGTGGGTAGTATAAGTAAAATATAAATTAAAAAGTTGTGTCCTGTTGTGATCGCGATTGATCGCCCCAATAACTAACAAATAATTAAAAGAACTTACTTATCCTCCATTGTTTTAGGGTAAAGTTCCTAAACTTTGGAGGTAAAGCGCCCTACTACAGCAAGGGGGAAGCTTCCAGGTTGGATCTTGCGTGAGTTTTGTTTTCCTCCCCCAGTGTTAACCTGACATTGCAATCCTTAGTCTTTCACACTTAAATGGAAGTTGTAGCATACAAGTGTTATTGTTGCATAAACTGCTGCTGCTGAATTGCAAACTATTGTTTCTACTTGTTTGTATTCCACGTTAAAGATATCTGAGCTGTCTGTTTCGAGCATATGTATTGAGTTTTGCAAAGACATCAGCCTTTGTCAATTAGTCGACGTTGACTCGATTTTTTTAAATGTCCACGTTGCGCAATCCATGGACGTAAGTTAGGGAGGGATCTGTGAGTTGTGATAGAAGCTGAGGTCGGAATAAACTGATCAGAAGATCAAAGTTAGGAATTCCATTAATGAACGTACACTGTCTCTAAAATATTCCACTAAGCACATAAGCATGTTCATTTAGATGCATTAGAGTCCTTTAGAGTAATAAAGCAACTTTGTTACTGTGGCACTTTTTTCATTATTGTATGCGTGGTCGCTAAAATGTTTGATGCCTGCCCTAGAGAACGTGGCCTTTTATTCAAAACAGGACGATTTGCATAACTTATTAATTCTTGCATAATTTATATAGCAGTAAATTAATTGAAATGTGCACTATCTGGGGGAGGCATTGTGCTGGAAAAAGCAGCACTCGCTAAACAATAGTGCCAACACACACAGAAGAGTGTAGGGCGGCTGGTCCACTGGAGGAGATTGTACTGTTAATACTGTAACTGATTTATTACCACAGCAGGAAAAATTGTGTGTTAAATCTACCGAAATCACGAAAATCTTCCACAATCGAATATACATTCTCCCCCCTTCTTTTGATGCTGTGAGAAAAACCCTCAAGAAATCACATAAAGTAGCTAAATAACGTTACCTGGAAAATGGGGACTCTGAGAGGGATATATGGTCTGCATTATAATGAACAGAGCCTGACACCGGCCCATCCATCATCCCGCCTTGGAAAATTACAGTAGACTAGCCGGCAACGAAGCCCCTCACAGCCACTGTCCTTAGTGGTACCACGGCGACTGTTTCAGGCTGCTGTCGCTAGGCCGACTCTCCTGTGAACCACATAACGGAAAACGGAGGAAGGTGTCATGTTTGGAGTCTAACTGATGTGCATTATTTTATCCATTCTGTCCATCCATCCACTGACTTTTTCATTATACTGGTCAAGATCGTGGGGTGTTTAATGTATTGTAATACATTTTCGTACATATATTTAAAACTATCTTTGTTTCTGCTTAATAACGTGTCCGTTGGCTTGTGAGTCCAGGGTGTTGAGTACATCTCCACGAACTTTATGTGGCTGCCGATGGCCTGGCTTTTAGTTTCTGTCTGCCAGAGTCACGTGGGAAAAAACTGCCTCTCCCCAGTTCATTTGTGGACTTCTGCATTGTTACCCAAACCAATCGTTAAGATCGGATGGGGTACCTCCCCCTTCAAGAGAGGCAGCACGGTACCAAGCGCCCGTGCGTGTTTTCTCATTAGTGCTCATTATATTTAAGCATCTCTGCTGTTCCTTTTGACAGATACCTGGTCACCGGCTCCTCACGCGTTTAACAAGGCTGTGTGCTGTAAATCACTCACCCCCCGAATGCGCATTTGATTGGTCTAATTAGGACTACAGCACTGGGGAATTTGACCCCGTCGTTCCTTAAAACACCTGAGGCTCCATGGATACAAACGTTTTCAGAAACGCTGTTGCACATCACAGAGGCACCACACTGATCAGCAGATAGACTAGGCTAAACATTTTCTCATCAGCTTGGGGCACATGATAGATTTCTCCATTTTGATATCTTCTTGGCTTTTTTTTCCCCTTTCCCTTTTCACGATTGTTGCAAAAACGTGTCCTCGGAAAATGAAAATTAATCGTCGCGAAATCTCACAGTACCCTCTAGCCCTGATGCTAATGAAACTGGGATTTATGATTCCCATTTGTCGCCGTACCGCGCAGTACCGCGCATGGCCGCGGCTGTCCCAGCTTTCTGCCACCCCTTTCCGGAGTCGTGCCTTGTCGAGTTATTTTTCCTTTGTCTTGCTTGCACAGACGCTCCCGCCCTGCTCCACTGCTTCTATTACTCCCCGTTATCCCTACTCTCGGTCAGCGTCTCTTCTATACTTATGAGGTCAACGAGATGCTCCGACTGTTCTGCAGCGAGGAAACTGGACAACAGCTGCTTTTCTATGGCACATTATCGATAAACTTATGAGGCATACTTATCTCCTGCCCACACCGGCTTACTTATTTCTTAACCAGTCATAGTGTGTCCACACAGCCAGGAGCACTGAGGCTCGGAGCAGCAACTGAAGGGCTTGTTCTACAGATGATCTATTAACTTATGAAATCCTGGTGCTGTCTGTTGGGGTTGCATAGTGTGAGGCAGGTGCGTCCTCGTTCCCGGTTCCCATGATGTGCTCGCTATAGAGCATGTGCATCGCTGATCGCCCAAAGTCTGTTAGGTGTAGCAGTCAAACATGTTTATCAGCGGCTCGGCAGCGCAGAGGGCAAGAAACCAATGGAATCCTGAGGAATTCCTCGAATAAACACAAATGTTATGTTAACAGAGAGTCTCATTTCTTTCCTCATCCTGTTCTATTACCTTCTATGGTACTGATTTAAGTTTTTATTGAACCACTCTATCAAGAAGTCCATCTCGGGGTAATGGATGGATGTCTGGTCATTTTACCTACTGGAGCTTGGTAAGGTAGTTTATTGTATTTGAAATGAAAGAAGTTTGTGGATCCATCAGGATATTCTGCAAAGTTTTGACAAAATAATGAACTTCTTGGTATTATATGTTTTTTTTAATGGTTTAATAAGGATTAAGGAGTTGAAAAAACTGGTAATTTAGCAATTAATAAACCCTACTCAGGCACATTTTATGGAAAGTCTCAGTAAATCTATGCAAATTCCTAACAAATTCTATTATTAGATGAACAGGGGAATCACCAGAAAAGAGTTAAGTATTAGAGTGAAATATTCTAAATTACCAGCAATACATCATCAGTCAAGGTAGTAACACTCCAGAGTTTCCCCTTAATCAGATCCTAATGAGGTTCCTCGCATAGAACTTCTTGTGTTTGAGAGGCACATTACCCACAGCCTGTTTTAGAGATGATGGTCCCCTCTCTGACATTCCCTAAATGATTCCATAACATTAGACGGGACAGCAGAGACAGTCCATTTACATCCTGATAAGGTATTTAGGTCACCGAACATAGCACTACCCTAAGACGCAGTAGGTGGCATTGTGTAGTGTGTATATATATGTATGTATCTATATGCATGTGTGTGGTTGTTATTGTCTTCCTGTGTTTAAACAGGAAGTAGTGGTCTAACAGGAAGTACAGCCAGTCTTTCAGGTAGTCAGGTGTCTGTATATTCCCAGTGTGCAGCCAGACACATTTCCCATTAACTCTTGTGATTTGTGGAATTCCCCTGTGGCCTCATCTGGCTGTATGCAAACGACAGTAATGCCAGGACCAGTTGGCATAGTTAAGTGGGCACAGGGTATGGAGGCAATTTTTCTGAGCTTTGATCACCTGCTTTCCCAGCCACGCGGGAGCTAGGAATCCATTAGGGAGTTCGGTCCTCCCACCCCCTTCCTGGCTCAGCTGCCAGGTTTCTAAAACACCCGTTGGGTTTATCCTGACGTAGTGTCGGGCAACTGCCATGTGATATTAGGGGAAAGCAAGCAGAATCCTTCGGTGCCGCGGCCCGCATTCAGGGCCCTCAAGCTGTCCAACAGATTCACGTCGCGTGTGAACTCGGCTTCTCCGCGAGGACTTTCACCATCAGCCAATATCGATCGATCGTCTGATCAATTTCCCAGCTTTTTAAACCCAGAATAAAAATTGGGGGGGGGATTCACAGGCTAGGAAGTATCATGAGACCAGAGAGAGATGAACACCGTGCTACTTTTCTACACAGGAGGATGTGAGGTCAGGAATTGCAGTAAGCTTACAGTGATTAGCGCTTAGGTGAGATACAGAGGATCGACTCAATGCCAGACATTGAGCTTCAGGTACCAAGGATTATGTGAGGAAAAAGTGAGCAAAAGAAAGGGAAGAGTCTAGAATCAGAGTTCAGTACTCTCAGTGCTACACTGCTCACAGGCCTGGCTCTACACGCTCGCTGTCGGCAGTAAATGGTCATAATTGAGGCATTCGATTCAATTCCGTTAAAAGTTTAAATCAAATTGACCATTAAGCTATCAATAAATTACACTTAATGATGGTATTAACGCACATAAAAGCAAATATGTACCCGGAGAAAAATAATAAGACAAATTTGAGGAACAGGCTTGGTAATCTTTAACCCAGTGAAAATAGGAAGGCTTTCGATATGTGTTATCTCGGTCAATAGCCGAGATTAAATAGCATTTTCATGTGTGAACGATTTGGCAGAAAGAGATTTGGACACCTCAAACGGTAAGCAAACACTGTTATCTAACTGATCTACCATACGCATCGCCTGAAGCTAACCCCAATGAATCAAGCTAAACACTTCAATTATGTCTATATCATGACCCCCCCCTCCCCCAACAGCATTGATTTGCTTGTCATGAACAAATGCTGTAAAGTGAATATTTGTCAGATATGGCAGCAGGTGTGGGGGGGGCATACTTTGTCTTTCTGCTTAGTTTACTGTAACGTTAAAATGAATTAACACCCTTGATTTTCGAAGGGCATCTGTGCTTGCTCAGTCACTATATCAATTAGTTATGCCTCTTCTGAAGCAACCCTGTTGAGTTGCACGCCAATAATTCCCGCATGAGAAAGGAAGGGGAAAGACTGGGGGTGGGATGGACAGGCTCTTGTTTCACCGCTGGTGGGACTGGACCACAAGCAAAGCTAGGAGGGACAGAGCCATCAAACAGGGTTGACTTCTGATGGAAAAGAACTTTTTGCGATCGTCAAGTCTTTGCAAGCACCGCAGCAGACATGCGTCGGGGGAAACGGTATCCGTGGTTTCATCTGCTCTGGCTCCACAGTGACCGAGCCCCCTTCAGCTCTCTGCGAAGAGTGGAAAATAGCTTCGTCCAGGAACATCTATCAAGCACTGCTCTATATAAAAGGGCAGGCAAGAGAGCAGGGTGGTCTAGTTTTTTTTTTTTTCCTTCCCTTCGCACGCCTTTGTTGCGCCGTCGTTTCCATAGCTTAAATTATGATTGTGAGTGTTTCCTTTTATCATGCAACAGCGGCATTCTGGGTAAAGGGGAACCTGCTTAGTTATGCAAAAGACAACAAACAATACAAATCTGTGACCGTAGCGTCTCCCATGTGTTGATACGCAAGCCTGTGGGGGCAGGGGGAGTGTGTGTGTGTGGGTAAGTAAGGACTGTGTGTGTGTGTGTGTGGGGGGGGGGGGATGAAGAAGGAACCTGCTTTCCCACTTGTGGCCTTCAATGCGAGGCACAAATCAAAGAGGGACGTGGCCATCGGAGTGACAGATGAACAATGTCCCCATTTTCCCAGACCCCTCGTAACACCCCCATCCATCATCGGCCGAGAGATTAATTCAATTCATCAGGTCTTTGTCTCCGCGGGCCCCCTAATGCGGCCTGATATCGCTCGAGGGAGCCACCTAATAAATGTTTGTGGATCTGATCTGGGGCGGCCTCTTCACAACCAAATTAAAACATTACTCTGAAGCCGCAGTCGAGCCGCGCTCCTCCCAACCTGCCGATTGCAGCAGAATTCCAATTATTCTAATGAGGGGGAGAAGTTGCCCCCAGCAAAAAAAAAAAAAAAAACGGGGGGGTGGAAACACTAGCAAGGCACTGGGTGGGGGGGCAGCGCACGGGGCACCACGAGCAGACGAGACGAGGGTCTCAACAAAGGAACGGCAGATAGATGCTCAGATGGATTGTGGGGCTTCTCAAATACCAGAGATTGTTTCCAGTCTGTGTGTCCAGCCCACGACGCCCCCCCCGACGGCATTCTCCCAGACTGACGATGACTCTCTTAACAAATCAGTAGAAGTCTGCTGCTCTCCTTTCCGATTTGACACATTCCATACTCCCACCCAAGATCCCAATTCCAATGTTCCCAATGTTCCGAAGTAACAGAGAAAACATTATTGATAATAATATAAATATACATAATAACATTAATATAAATAATAATAATAATACACTATAATAATAATAATAATACTAATAATAATAATACACCAACTGGTTCCAAGGACTGCAGGGCTGCTCATTCAAAGTAGAATTTTTCTTCAATTTGTCCCCCCTTTTTTTAAATTTTGAGACATGACTTCCTAGGGGTTTGGATACCTGTGAGGTGATTGGTGAAGAAAATGAACAGAACGGAAAAAGAATTTTTTTTAAAGGTCCCCCGCCCACCCCTTGGTTACAAACGTCACCGCAGTGGCCCGGCTCTGTAGTTTAAGGTCGTGCACCTTGGCATTCGGAGACTTACATTACATGCATGTGAGGAGGAGGAGTTAAAGCCCCCCCCCCCACGAAACTTACGCACATGACAGCGGCGGCCACATAATGAACCTCTTTCAGCGCCGCTGTGCTAGTCGTGAACGGCATCAAAAAAAAAAACAATTTACAGGAAGGAGCTCGGGGCGAATGGAGAGGCCTCGCTCCCTCTAACGCGGCCTCATCATTAAACATTAAAACGGCGCTTTGCGGAAAACACCGACAGGCAGAGACTCCCACGAACCCGCTCCTTTCAGCCCCTCGTTCTTAAATAGATTTCCAGCCGCGCGCGTGTGCGTGCGTGTGCGCGTGCAGATGGGACGGCTACTTTATCCTAATATCGTTCATTCATATTTACTGTAATCAGGGCAGTGATGGAGCATCCTGGCGGCCAGCGGTGACAGCGGCACGAACCTCACTTTTAATGACTTTATATCTCGGTCATGGAGAAATTGGAAATATCCTCCGTGTGGAAGCAAAACCGGTGCCGGGCCGGAAAAAAATTAAACGTATGTTTTCCAGGGATTGAATTATTTAATGCGCCCCATTTGAGAACGCTGTCATTCTGCTGAGCTCGAAATAGCGTAACGGCGCTTAGCAGGCAGATCCACCTCCGATGGGGGTGCGATTGTTTTCTTTTGTTTTTTTTTCCCCTAATATTAACAAATCCATTGACAGTGATTTTAAAGGGTGATAAGACCGTATTTCTGAGTAACGCGCTCTACGTTTAATTTGATTATCCCATTTCACGGCCCTCAAACGGAGCCTCATTTAATTTACGGCGTTGAAATCCCGACAATCCACCCGGCCGCTTCAGATTACATAGCAAGGGGAGAGCCCTTGGTGGCGTGTGTGCCACTGACAATTTGGACAGATCTTAAGCAGATCTGTATCACGCAGAGACTCACTAGACAGACACACTCCCGGGCCGCTGCCAGCCTGCTGCTCGTCGCGCCCTCTAGTGGACATACAAAGGATAAACATGAAACCGAAACACAATGAACCAATGCAACACATTTCTGATTCCGCGAGATGCCGTAAAACGTAGCGTTCACAGCTTACTGTGTAAAAAAAATGAAGTAATTTAATCACGACCGCGAGTTCTCACTCGATGTAGCAGCTGTAGATGTCACACGAAATGTAATTCTATTTCTTCCCCACCACTAACCAGCAGTTGGATTCAGCAGGAATGCAGACCAGAATCATTTTAACCACTAAGGCACCATTACTAGGTATTAATAAAATCCATACATTTGTGAGAGTGGAGATCACTAGGGACGGTTTTTGTAACTACATTTAGCATGAAATTTTCCATGATGCGCTGCGTTTTCGGCAGACAACATCCCAATACCAATTTGGCAACGTCATGCGTACGGCCCTCTCCTCCTGCTGCTCAACAGATGTCACCTCCTCCACACAGACCGTGGACGGCGGGTCAGGACATGGAAGGGAATGGCGAGCTGCTCTCTGATCGGCTGCACTGTCTGTGCGCAGCCGTGCGCCACATCTAGCATCACGTGACCCCAGCACCCGTGGTCCGATAGGGGAGGGCGGGGGCCTTGGACCAGAATACCGGAGACCCAGCATAACCTACATGCTGCATCGCGTTGCTGAAGACAGAGGGAGGTAGCAGGGCTTCGGGGTGGAGAGCTGCACCAGACGGCTGTAGGTTCATAGCCCTGTGTGTACCCTGCCGTTAGCAGCCAGCCATGGGTGCTGCAATCCCTGTGAATTTTCAGTAAACGTCCCTTCTTACAAATGTGTAGATTTCAGAGCAGCTCCTTGGAACATGCATCAAGAAAATAATCAGTGGACACTAGGGGGCACCATATTTAATTTAGGATGGCTTTGAGGGGATTTGAATGGATTTGAACATGAACGCATTTCAATTAACAATTAACGATAATAATTGAGAATGCAGCAGCACTGAACGTTACTCCTAGCATTGCTCTTCCGTCGGCCACACTACCACGTTCAGCCTGCACGTTTTTTCCCAGCTTCTAATTTGCAATCGAATGCCCAGGGCTCTTCAAAAGAGCGGGCCATCGAGCAGAAGTGGATCTCTAGTGTTCTTCCCCTTAAATGCCTCTACAGAGTGTCACCGAGCACCAACCTGCCGCCAACCGCCCAGCCGCTGAGTCACAGCGCCCGCCGGAGGACGTAGTGGCGGCAACGGTGATTATTAAAACAAACTAACCGGCACATTTCAAACGACAGATAAACACTCCAAAAAAGCCTGTTTGAACTCGTCACACGGTTGCCGTTTCCCGACGCACTCCATCTCATTGGAGCCTTTCGTTGAGGATTACACCGCGCATTAAAGACTCGAAGCGTGATTCAGAGCATGAGGAACTGCGTGACTATTAAATTTCTGGGGCTAATTCATATTAAAAGCACGCCGACATTAGACATACTTATTCCCAGACACACTTACATAAAAAGCTAATTAATGAATTAACATGTAGTTACTCGTCTTATATTGCATATGAAATATATGGGCAATGATGGTTACAGTAGAGCTATTTTTGGGGTCACTTTGACCCCCATGAAGCAACCATCACGCTAAATATTTATTTGATAAATGTGTTATTTTTGGGACTCTTGCACATGACGTTGGAGTCCACTCCTCTACTGCTACGTCTGGAATGACGATAAACCAGCCCCATCCCTCAAACCCCGTAAGGGCTCTTGAGCTTACTCTTTTTTCCACTTCCTCACTGTTCCCCACATCCAAAGCCATGCTGCATATAGGTATATATTCCTGTTTGAGTAATATTACACATTAAGTATGTGGCTCAGTGGGGAGCCCTGTTGGCCTCACACCCTTAGAGCGTGTGTGCTCTCCCTGCACCACTGTGAATCTCCTCCAGGTGCTCTCATTTCCTCGTGCAGTCCAAAAACAGCAAGGAAAATCGGCGTCTCTAAATTACCCAGAGTGTGTGAAGCTGTCCCCTGCCTTGTGTTCCGTGCATCCTGGGATAGGCTCCAGGCCCACCATGACCCTGAACTGAATAAGCGGTCGGAAGATGGATGTCTGGATTTTCTGTCTTTAATGAGCATTCTGACCTGAGAGTATTTCTCACTCAGGGCCTAAATGACCTCGACCAGGTGACTCTCTCCCTACAGCTACTGCTATCTCCAGCTCACTGAAGCCGGCCGAGGGACCGGAATGGAAAAGAACCAACAAAGAACAACAGAGGGGGCAGGGGACACCTGCAGGAGAGCGTTATGGGCACAGGAAAGGTACATCGAGCTGACCGCAGACCGAGGTAGAATAATGTATAGAAACGTAAAGTCATAATGGACCCATAGTTGCTGCCGGCAGTGGGAGACGAGAATACCGAGTCCCACTTTCCAAGGGGATACGGCAGACCAGATGGCATGCAAATATTCCCACGAGGGTGACAACACACTGGCGGCCGGGAGCACACGTTCGGTGATGCTGCAGATCCGGCCTGGATGAACACACAGATCTCTTTACGGACGACGCGTGATGTAAACTCTCCCATGATGCCCGGTCCTTCGGAATCCTTTGGATTAGTTATTTATTTTTTTGTACAACCAGCTCAGAAACTGGATCAAGATCTGGCAACGGACACTGGAAATGCAAAGCACAAATCATTGCATGGCAAAAGTGGCACTCATTTAGCCACTGTCTGCATTGCGCCAGACACAGAAAGGAGGGAAAAACAAAGCAAGGGCTTTGTTAACATCAAATACAAGCAACTTCTCACTACATTTAAGTCATCTGCACATACAGATCAATTAATAAAGGATTAACATTTCATATCTTACCACATCTACAATGTTTACATGAGTATTCTGCGAAAATTTACATGATTCGTTTTCCCGCTTTGTTTTTTCCGCATGCCAGTATTGATGATTTTTTTTAAATTTAGGCCTGTTTAGGCATAATCTGATGTTTAAAACGTAAGCAGCTTTTTGGGATAAAATCCCTCCTATTAGTTGATCAAGTGTTTAAAAAAAATAGGCAACACTAAAAGCACATCTTAAACATAAAAAAAAAATCAAACACAACTTGCTGCATTAAGTGGCATCATCTGATCGCAGATTTGACGTCATTCTCATGTTAGCAGAAACATACACGCGTTAAACATATTTCAATTCATTCCATCGCGAAATCCCTGCTTACTGACATTAGGTAAAAGAAAAAAACTGAAAAAATAGCGCAAAATCTGTGCTATATTCAGTCAGTGACACCTTCTTGTTTTAGCATTGAACCTGTGAACAATGCTGTTAGCATATTAGCATAGGACCAAATGAAGCCCTCTGCAGCTTAATCTCACTGTGCCCTACCTCCGACGCCCTGGCATCAGTCCCGAGTCAAGCACCCCGAACAGACGGGTACCAACTGAAACCCACTCCTCTAAGATTTCATTACTGCTTCTTCAAAATGCTGTGAATCACTCTCTAAATATTAAATTGCTTTAACGATGTACATATGAATGGTCCATCGTCATTTAAAAGTCATAAGCCATTGATTTTTCGCAAAAAAAGGAATTGGCTAGCCTTTGTACTTCGGCGGCCATATTATGTTGAGCAATTATATTTTAATGCTCCTGGAAGCCATTTCTCCCAAAGCGTGACTTCCAGAAGCTTTGAACGTGGCATGTTGGTTTTTAAGCCGATAAGCCGTCGATGCCATTTACAAGGAGAAGGGGTCACATGGCTTGGCAGCCATTTTACGCATCCCGTAATGGGTTTCCACACTCGTAGGCCAACTTGGAAGCATTAGTGGCTGCTTGCTGCCTATGGTTCCACGTCTTTAATTTCAGGCGACTTTTGTCTGTAGATGGTCGCGTTTTAAACGAATCTGCTTTATGTATTTAATGCGCTACAGTGCTCTGCCACGTGATTCGATGACCTTCCCAGATGTGCACCTCCAATTCTAAGACGTTTGCAGAAATTTGAATAAAAGACACAGAAAGAGCATAATTTAAGCAAATGAAATGTGTACCAGCATTTTTATATATATATACTTGCATTATTAAGTCTGATGTGGATACAGCTCTTTGGCCAAAAGTTGACCATACGTTGAACCACTATCATTTTTGAATGAAAACTGATCTAAAATCTTCAGGGATGGTGGGGGGGGAACCAAACAGATTCTGGTAACAATAACACTGAGGGATATTTGCTTTTAAATCTTACTTTTATGTATTTATTAGCAGACTGCTGTTTTAGGCTGGGTAACAAGATGAAGAGAAGAATGTTCATTTATGATGGTCGGTTTTGTGAAATCCAACAAGCAAACCTAGATGAAATATCGGAATTCTACAAAGTGGTCTGTTGAACCAGTGCTGGCTCTGGGTGGTTCTGGTGCCCTGGGTGAGACTCTGCTGACTCCTCCCCTCACATGACACAGTCATTGTTATTAAACACTCCCAGTAACACTGAAATCCATGACACAGTCATTGTTATTAAACACCCAGTAACACTGAAATCCACAAAAATTATCAGTAAAAATGACCAAGCTTTACAATGTTTTACTCATCCGCAATGAACACTAACACATTGTCCCATTTTAAGTACTGTTTAATTATTCATTTGATAAAAACAAAAATTATTAGAATGTTTCAGAAACATAAGGCAAAGTAACACTGCAATTCTAAAAAAATAATGGCTTCCTTTAAACTTAAATAAAAATATACTGTAAATATTCTTGTGCCCAGAACGAAAGACAATGCCATGATTGACCAAACTATAAATCTCTGAAAACAAAAGAAGTCATTAGACACATCCTTTGTGATCAAATTTTGTGCATGTATTTCTATCCCCCCCCCCTTAAAAATAAAGAAAAAAAGAACACTTTGAAAAGTAAACATTGCATATTTTGCATCAAACATCTACTACAGTACCTCCTCTTTTAAAATAGCAGAACAAAGATATAGAACAACTCCCTCTGGGTATGCATGGCTTTTTAAATCTCTGCATGCTCAATGTTCTATTGAACACACCGCGGTTTATAAACAAAATGTTTCAGTAGAGCTGGTGAGAGTAAATGTGCTTCAAAATAAGAGCCTTTTGTTCATATTAGGTATAAAAAGGGATCTACAGGCAAGACGGGGATGTCACACGACGCGGGGCTTTCCTGACAGCAGGAATAAACCACCTTCTTGTAACCGTACTATTTGAGCCATGGAGCCTTTATAAGCTTCCGATGGCCATGGTCTGTGAAGAAGGCTGATGTCACCTTCCAATCTGCTGACCGGCTTCTCAGAAGTCACATATCACTCAAGAAACGCTCAAGGAACAAGAGGGCTACGTTTAGTCTGTTGTGAAATAGTCAGGGAAGCCAGGGTGAGGATTCAAAATGCACACAGTTTGCGGTGTCAATCGTACCAGTGTTTAACCCATTTTTGACTTTATGGGTTGCGTCTGGATTAAACTGGTTTCACAGTCTGGCTCTCCCTTCACATCCCGCTAGTGACCAATTCAGAGCAGTTCAGCAAGTCTAAATTCACCATGTCAGGAAGAATTGTGCCGCTTCTCTTTCTCCCCACCTGTCTCTTTAAAGCCAGGGTGCCCCTTTACTTATTTGCACCATATATCTGGGTTGAGGAGATACTGTGTTCTGTCGACACGGTAACGTCATATGGACAGACGAAAACAGCAAAGGTTCAGTGTGTGCGGTGTGCCTCTTTCAAACGGACCTGTTAGCACCCGTGAGGCAAAACACCACTACAAAACTGCAGGAGTATTTTACAGTTATCCTGGGATTTAAAAAAAACAGCTGTTCATTCAAAACAAAATTAGATCATTAATAAGACACTGCATCATACAGGTTAACAGAACACATGCATGCAGCTCCGGATATGAAGATATGGGACAACTGACTTGATGGTATGTTGTGCGTCACATGCCTGCCCCCCCTCCCCCCAGGTGTGGGCTGGAGAGAGCAGTGTACTGGCTATGTCAGCGGGTGCCTCTAGGCCGCTGTCCACGATCCCGTTCAGGGCTGGTGGGGGTGGGGGGGTGGTCATCCAGTGGGGTCCTAGGGCTTATGTTTGCTTCCCCCACCGTATACCTTACGGAGGCTGGAATCCAGGAGGAAGTCCACGGACCTAAGGAAGACCGAAGGGTACAGGGTACAGGGGGTGGGGTGATTAGTGACACTGGGACTCACCACAAGGACCCAATGAGAGTGAAGTTGGGGTACAAGCGGACTCTCAGTCCTGGGCATGTGAGCAAACAAGAACTGCTGAAGATTTAAAGAGGCAAAGGGTAGTGATGGCCAAACAAAGCTTCATGAACCATTTGCTGTAATTTCTGACCCCACTAGATGGCGCTCTCTGTTCAAAAAAGGGATTAAAGCATGTACTCTGCAAACCAAGAACGCCTAGTGGAGTCAAAAAATACAGAAAATGGTTCATGAAGCTTCATTTGCCTAGTAAATGGTACACGAGCACATTCAGATAGTCAGTGACACACACAGTTAGGAATTCATACATACAGTGGATATAAAAAGTGTACACACCACTGTTAAAATGGCAAGTTTTTTTGAGGTAATAAAATGAGACCCCAATAAATCGTTTAAAAAAATTCCCACATTTAATGTGACCAATAACCTGTACAATTCAATTGAAACGTGAACAAATATGTTAGGGGGAAAAATGTAAAAAATAACAAATGTACAATAAGCTGGTTGCATAAGTATGCACACCCTTAAACTAAAACCTTGTTGAAGCACCTTTTGATTTAATTACACTCTTTTTGGGTAGGAGTCTATCAGCATGACACATCTTCACTTGGCAGTATTTACCCGCTCTTACTTGCAAAAGGGCCCCAAATCTGTCAGATTGTGAGGGCATCTCCTGTGCATAGCCCTCTTCAGGTCACCTCACAGACTTTCAGGTGGATTTAGGTCTGGGTTCTGATTGGGCCATTCCAAGACATTTATTTTCTTCTGATGAAGCCATTCTTTTGTTGATTTGGAAGTATACTTGGGGTCATTGTCATGCTGAAATTCCTCTTCATCTTCCACCTCCTAGCAGACACCTGAAGGTTTTCGGCCAAAATTGATTTGGAACTGTTCATAATTCCCTCCACCTTGACTGAAGCCCCCAGTTCCAGCTGAAGAAAAACAACCCCAAAGCATGATGCTGCCCCCACCGTGCATCCCCACCGAGATGGTGCTCCTTTGGTGATGCGCGGTGTTGTTTTTGCACCAAACATTCCTTTTGGAATCGTGGCCAGAAAGTTAAGATAAAGAAAACACATTTTCCCACATGCTTCTGGGAGACTTGATGTATTTTTTGCTAAATTTAACCGGGCCTGGGTATTTCTCTTTTTAAGAAAAGGCTTCCATCTTGTAACCCTACCCCGTACTCCAGACATATGGAGAATAAGGGAGATTGTTGTCACATGTAGTACACAACCAGTACTTGCCAGAAATTCCTGCAGCTCCTTCAGTGTTGCTGTAGGCCTCTTGGCAGCCTCTCTGACCGATTTTCAACTTTTCTTTTCATCAATTTTGGAGGGTCGTCCAGTTCTCGGTAACGTCACTGTCGTCCCATATTTTCTCAACTTTTTGATTGTCATTGTGTCATTGTTCAACTGCTCTGTGTGCCTTTAATTGCCGCTCGGGGACAAATACAGTTATTTTGAATTTCATGACTGTCCTCAGTGTTCCATGGTATATCTAACGCTGTGGAAATTTTCTTGTAACCTTCTCCTGACTGCTACCTTTCAGCAAAGGGATCCCTTCGATGCTTGGTAAGCTCTCTGTGAACCGTGGCTTTTGCTGTAGGATGCAACTGAGTAAATGTCAGGAAAATCCTACTAGGACCGCTGAACTTTATTTGGGGTTAATCATAGTCACTTTAGTTGATGGCAGGTGTGTATCCAGAAAGACTGAATGTAATTAAATCAAAAGGTGCTTCCACAAAGTATCATGCAACCAGCTTATTGTACATCTTTTTATTTGTTAAATTTTCCCCCAACAGTTTATTTTTTTTCAATCGAATTGCACAGGTCATAGGTCACATTAAAGGTCGGAAAAGTTTTGGAATGATTTATCGCAGTCCCATTTTTTACTTTACAAAAACCTGGTGTTTTGACAGAGGTGTGTACGGTTTTTATATCCACTGTACATACATATGAACTTAGCCAAGACAAGGCTAAATCGCAAAGAGGGACTGACTGAGGCCGACTGAGAAGCAAATATACAGAACTGCACCTGTCGATGGGCGTGATGATGAAGGGGATGGTGGAGAGGCCAATGGCCGTGGTGGTCCACTTGCGCACAGGCAGCGGCCAGCGGGTGGCACGTCCGAGCAGGTAGAGCGAGGCGGCACACACCCGGTTGATGGTGAAGCCGGGGATGGCGACAGAGGCCAGGGCCTGCCACACGAAGGTGTCCACCACCGCCACTGCCACCCGCGTCGACTTGCCGGGATTCTCGCCGTGCTCCTGATGGTGTGAGTGGAGGTGGGGTCAAAAAACACACCAAACAGCGGTCCCTGCCGACCAATCAGCAGTTGATGAGGATGGCGGTGAAGAATGACATCATCCCCCTCGGAAACCACTGGACAACCCATCTCCGCGGGATACATCCCCGGGTTTTAAAAAGCCTCCAGGTACAGGTTGGCTCGTGCTCAGCTCAGGAGCCGCTTTTTGGGGTCAGGAGTTGTCGTGGTTCTGCTGCTTTTCGTACAGAGACAGCGTCCGGCAGACAGACATGCGGGGCTGCTCAATCCACCTAACCTCCCACCTTGTGAATTTAACTCTGAGATGAAATGCAGCCCTGTCCAATTCACGTCAATCCCCAGAGACTCTCATTCATATATATATATATATATATTAGTGCTAACCACTGCACTACTGTGTACAATATATAGCATACGAGGTCACAACTGCGCATCACTGGAAAGACAGGGCGTGCCGCTGCAGATCTCGTATGACGCTACAGATGCATCACTCTTAACATTATGATTAAGACTGACGTTATCGATTCCAAGGGGGAAACGTTGGAAGGTTCACACTGCACAGCCTACTCGCGAATCCTCCCAAGCTCACCGCTGCCGCCTTCTTGCCCTTGTCAAAGGCGTCTGCAGAAACGTAGGTCATGGCGACGGCATAGCTGGCCCAAACCACGCCCACTGGCACCAGGGCGCGGAAAGCTTCGCCCACCTCGTTGGCGTAGCCTGCAGAGACCGTCGGCAAGTGCCATGACAGAAACTCAGTGTAGTACAGATGTCAAAGAGACTAAAAAAGTCATATAAACAGCTGAATCGGGGATATATGTATTAGCACATAAAGTGTATAATTTATGTCCAAGACCATTCCACTTTTTAATATTAACTGGATTTCTGCCATTCTGGGAAAGCTATAGTGCGGTATAAATTCATAACTAATGATATCCTTGTTCTGACAAAATGATAAAATCTATACACATGTAAGACATCTTGCTACAGAAATTGAGATGTGACCTTTACCCTATTCGTTGCCTTGGAGAAGTATTGACTAATCTAGCCCTTGATTTATTAGCGCTACTTTGTGCCCGCAGCTGTTAGCCTCTGCTGCCACTATGTGGACACGTGATAGAACTACAGGAAATACTTCACTTTATCCAGCTATTTTTGTATGATAAACCGCCTTCATGAATTCAGTTCAGCTTTGCCACAGACTTTTAATCTTTAGTGTAAGCAAACGGGTATAACCGTAAGTACTGGAATGTCCCCAGGAAATGAGTCATGTCTTGCGTCATTAAAAAAACCCTTGTTCCTATCAACAACATCCTTTACAACTCAAAGCGCACCGATGGGGAAAATACTCACTGTTTGTACTACCGCACAGTAAACATTTCATTGGTAGGAAGAAACAAATCCCTGATTTCGCAACACTGGCCTACAACATGTTAATTCATAGAAGGAGCATTTATACAGAACACGAATTTTAAAGGGAACTCAAAATTCCAGCGAACGCACGGTTTTAGCAATTATTTAGCTAGAATTTTACTATTACGGCATGAGTTATTAAATGTGCATATTTATGCCTATTGTTATTCATGATTTGAAGAATATTACAAAAACATTTTTAACGATTCCTTGTGCAATATGAATCAGAAGCCGTTTCGGTTTAACTAATTACAAATGTCCTTTAATAATTCACTACTGTCCCTGCTGATATAGACGGTAGCTAAGTGTCTATGAGCTTTCCAAGGTATTGAAATAAAAGTCTATTTTTTTTTTTTTTAGTAGTAAAAATATTTCTTGGGGGAAAAAAACACGTAATATTTTTCTAAAGCTTTCCTTTTAGTTTATCACGTGAGATATGTCAATCGTTTTGTTAATGATTTAATATTCCGTTTCTGTTATTTTGACTCGACGTTGTTGCAAAAGAAGAAATTTTAGCGAGACTGACACATCGGGCTGTTTTTGTGATGCAGAGCACAACTCGGGTCCCCAATCGCGGAAGGACGACTGACAGCTCACGTGTAACATTGTAACATGACTTCAAAGTCACCGCAGGACACGGAAAAGCCAACATGGCAGACTGCAGCTCCCCATGGTAACACCGATCCTGAAATGCGGAAGGAAACACTAGTCCGATCGTGGACTTGGAAGAGAAAAATTGAGAGGAAAAGCGAATTGGCTATCTTCAATGAATTAGAGGTCCCCGTGTAATCTAGGAAAATAGGTAGGCCGTTAATTTGCGGTTACTTGCTAATTCATCTGCAGACGAGGTAATTAGCTGGACTTTCACGAAACTTTAAACCCCACGGTTTCAAAGCCCCAGTGGAAGATATATTCAAGGGCACTAGAGTAGATTTATCAGTAAGGTATCATTCACCCTGCAATGTGCATGGTTCGGTAAAAGCATTTAATGAGGCTGCTGGAATTCCTGGATCTTTTTTAGCCCATGGGTCACATAAGTGGAATTACCTGAGCGACTGACCATACAGTTTCTTGCAGAGATTGTATTTAGTATTTTCATAGTTCAAACCAGATTCTAGATCTTAGTGGTTGCTTGGTGTTGCTAAAGCTAGCCACTGTTTTGGCGTTATTATTGTATATTAACATATGTTTCAGAGTATGCTTTTTGGAGAGGTAGCAACGCATAGTGTGATTACAGTAAGTAACTTTTATAGTCGTGGCATAAAATACTGCCCCATCTCCCAAATTACTTGTTCACGACTTCTGAAAGACGACCGTCCGAAGGCGTATGCTAGATACCTTACCTAAATACCGGACCCAGGTGTCACGATAAATGTCGACCTCCTTCACCATTTTCTCCGAACCACTATCCATATGTAGATTGGGTCTCTAGCATAACCACATACGGCATGTCACAGGAATCGGTCCAAGAGTTACGAAATTGAGACGAGAAAAAAACACTTCCGGTAGGCACCATTGATTTTTTTTTTTTTTTCTTCAAAATAAAAGTTCAGTTACCCGATTGATAAAATGCGCCCATCTGTACCCCAGTGCATCCTGTAATCAATCCCAGACAGCACTGGGCACAAAGGTGACATACACTCTGAATGGGATATCAGTCAATCGCAGGATGCATACACGTACACACTCATAAATTATTTAGAGACACCTTTTCACTTAAATGCAAGTCTTTGAACTGGGGGAGGAAACGCTGGACATGGAGAGACCATGCAGACTCTACACACACGCAGCAGAGGTAGGATTCGAACGCCCAGGCCTGGAGGTGTGAGTCATTATGCCACCCTAATAACATGCAAAATAAAGATGCAAAATAATTATGAAAGTGTAATGTGCTTTATCCATTTTGATAAATCTGAAAACTGAACTTAAAAAAAAAAAATACTTAGAATATTTTACAAAAACCGTATTTATGGATGTAAGCACAAAAAGTAATATATGTAACAGAATGAGTTTTACTTGAATGTAAAGTGAGGACTTTTGTTTCAAAGGAAGTGTTTTAGACTACCAGTGGTATTATGGTTACTGTAGTTTATCTTTTCCAAGGTTGAAAGCAGACACAATTATGGTTGTACTGTGACAATGTGTAATTCATCATGTTATATGAGCCTTATGCAAATAAATTCCTCTCTAACCATTTGTTCATGTATGTTTGCCTATACACATTGTATGCAGACATGTTCTAATAATAACATGACATTCACAAAGTCAGTAAGAGCAATGTACCAGAACGTCTAGTGTTTCCTGCCTTGTGTCATGTCTTTCCCAACTACGCACTGGATAAGCGGTTATGTAGGATTGGTGGATGAATCAGAAGAATTTTTTTAAATATAAATGTCAGATATGTAGCAACTTATAGTGTGTCTGTAATATGAGAAATACCGTAGAATTTTGACAAAAAATATAGAGTCTAGGGAAAAAAATTGGCTTGTTTTGCTCAAATGGAACCAAATGGTAGAATGCAAATGAGGGCTTGTATTATAATAATCTACATGCCAGTCCACAGAAGGCATCCAGCAGAACAATTCACATTATACCCTTTAAAAAACCAGTTGAATCTGCCAGTTTCACTGGTGTGCTCGAATAGGGGCGTGCTGGCAGCAGTTTGTGGAGTACTATTGGAATTATCATAGTGGTCAACAGACTTTTTGTGGTTAGACAGCAAGTGAGAGAGTGGAGATGAGAGACGGACACATATATCTGTTAGACGGAAAGATAGAAACAAGGAGAAAGAATGAGGGTGAGGCGGATAGAAAGAGGACTGTAGTGACAAAGAACAAAGGGCAGGAAATAGGAGAAAGATACATCTGAATGCACAAGGAGAGGATGAGTGTGATGGACTAGATTTGCAAACAGATGATGACAGAGCTGTTTTGCTTAATAGTCCTGCTTTTCTCATTCCTGTGTGGTGACAGTGAGTTACTTGTAAAAATGCGTATTTCTTTGTCTCTTTCTAAGCCAAAGGGTGATTATCCCTTCCCACCCCTCACCCCATTTATTGCCTGAGAGTAAAGCCTCGGAGAATCCGGCCTGTCTGGATTTTCCTGTTCTTTTTCCTCTTAGTCTCAGCATTCCATGTTCCCCTTTCTTTTTATTTTTTTCATTCACCCCACCTTTTCTCCATCAAGATAAACACGCCCTGAAGGGGTTTCACATCCTGCGCGTCTCACCTGATCCATCCATCTTGCAACTCCGGGGCGTGTGGGTTCAGACCCAGCTAAGGCAGTATGGGATACGAACAGAGGTGGCTACAACTGGAACACCGCGCCATCACTAGGGGACTAAGCCTTACCAAGTAAACTTGAGCTCCTATAGCTTAACAAGTAGTGCATTGTGCTAACCATGCAATAGTCATGGGTTCAAATAGTACACATAATTTGTAATTCTTTCCTGTACTGTAAGTCATTTTGGATAAAAGTGTTAGATTAAAGACCAAATGGATTTATATCAGGGGTCTCCAACTCCGGTCCTGGAGAGCTGCAGTCCAGTAGATTTTCTATCCTATATCTGTCTTCTGACAAGCCACATCTGTTCTCAGATAAATACCAAGAACAGGTGTGGCTCCTCAGAAGCCAGGTAGGATAGAAAACCTGCTAGGGAGTAGCTCTCAAGGACCAGAGTTGGAGACCACATAGACTTCACTGCCCTTGTGGACAGGAGAGAAGTAGCATTTATATACATCAGACTAGATGCAGTGAAAACAGTGAGATGGTAACTGCCTTGTGATATTAGGTGAAAATTGGCACATTTGTCCACCACAATAACATTTGAGGAAGGACAGCCCAAGAGATCTGGCAAAATGGGCTAGACTCTGTGAGTCTCATTAGCAAACCAGCAGACCTGACACCCATAAACATGAATGTAGTCTGTATGTAACATAAATCACTGTCATGCAATATTATCCAATATTAGTCGTGCAATATTAGCAATTTCATATGTATTGACTTGTAGCATTAATAATAAATGTATGTGAAGAGAAAGAAAGGATATTACAGCAGAAAGATTAGCAGCATTAGAGGAGAGATGTCGCAACATAGAAAAATAGTGGAAAAATATTGGGAAGCAAGAACAATATTAAAAGCAGTCAGTTCATGAATTAATAAAAGCAATACAATGTCCCTAACAGATACGTTCAGGGAAGATAAACATCACAATAAAGGGTGAGAATGAGGAGTGGAAGAAACTGAGGTAGTGAGACAATGAAAGGAAGATACCGAAGATGTTGAAGTGAAAATAAAAATGAGCCACAGAACAAGACATTAAGTGAAGGAGAATATTACACCCCACTGGCACAGAAAAAAAGGACTGTATGAACCCTGTCTGAGGGCCAGGGGACAGATTAATCTCCCCATCTGACAGACAAGTGGACCAGTTCAGGATCCAGTCTTATGAACAAAGAGATACACAAAAACCACAGTTGGGTAAATAGTAAAAGTGTGTTAAGGTCCAGTTAAATTGACGAGCATACAGATAGATACAAGAGATAACTGAGTACAACAGTGCCCCCTGCAGGTCTCACTGAAGTAAGACCACAGGCGCTGGCACAGACGTGCATGAATTGTCGCACGCACTCCGACAACTGCAGAGAAATGGAGGATAAGCGAAGACCAGAAACGAAGACACTACAGAGAAAAAAAATTAAACCAAAGAGATTTCTATAGATACCTACAAATAAGTCACCATTTTCATCAGGGAATGAAAGGGATCGATACAATAGAAACCTTTAAAATAGTATCGTAGAGCCATTTTACTTAGCATGTACACATAGTTGTACTAAAACTGTGTATAAATTCTATAATGCTTTTTTGGCCCATAAAAGAGGGAATCCTCACAGTATATAAAAGGAAAATGTGAACAAGAAAGTAATCTAACAATATCTGAGGAGGTATGCGAAAATATTTGCGCCATTCAATGGGAATGAACTCTGTTTAATAATCGGAGGGAATTTTGCTGGATGGACGTAATGATGTTGCCTATTACACCCTCTCAGAAGAAACATTTTTGAATGACTCAATGAGTGAAAACAAAACAATGGTGAAACAAAACGCTATAATCGCGAACACGCTTTCTGTTATTTGTTGTTTTTGGGCGACACAGACTAACTTTTCCGGTCTCTTATAAATTTGATACTCTTTATATGAGGAATATGCCTGGGAATACATGCAGTTATAACAAAAGATAAATATATATTTAAAAGAATTTTAAATGATTTTTGTTATGGAAAGGATCACATTTCCTCTTTGATTACGAAAAGAGGGATTTTATGAATATTGGGCTAAGTGGATTAAGTTCACAGATTCTATAGATCGTGGTCGCTTTGTGCTATAGATGGCTGTAAAGATTTTCATATAACAATATTAGTTTATTTGATTAAGAAATACTTATTGTTCTTATTTCTACATTTTTATTTCTTTTGCATTTTCTCTGACTTTTAAGATTTTTTTCTATATTTACATAATGTTATAGAGGCTGACAAAGAAAATTGATTATAATGCTGAAATGCTGAAGCATACCATGTTAAGCATGCTCAATGATTCATTATACACACCTTTTTCTAGAATACAGACACTGCGCCGAAACAGGTTTTTCGTAAACCAATCGTATCCCGCCGTCACCCGTCAGCATATTCTTCGTAATGGGTGGAGTCTTGAGGGCTTGTCCGAGGCACAATTGAGCCAATTAGCAAAGGACATAGAATTAAACAGGCCAATAGGACGTCGAGGGGAGTGTCTTAAAACTGAAGGAGTATAATGGCCGCCACCATGTTAGAAAAAAAAATTGCTTTTGACAGTAGATGGAACTCGTTCTTGCATTTGAGTTTCCGTCAAAACATGACAAGTAAAATGCACTGGACCATTTTACTGCTGCTTGCAATTTCAAGGAAATGCTGGTGTGAAGATGGTCATGAAATGGAAGAGTTTCTGAAGAGAGAGTACTCGCTGACCAAACCGTACCAAGGTAACGCGCTAGCTAGCATCGCAGGTTGCTAGCTTGCCTAGTATATGTTGACTAGGTCAGAGGTGTACTTACATTAACGCTAGATGTCGACCGATAAATGTGTTGAATAAGCATGGTTTACTTTCGTTCATTTTGTTCTAAATGCGTTATATGATGTAGTTAATCGTATTGCGAAATATGCAACCATTCACTTTCAAATTAGCTATGAAATAAGCTGCGTACTGCTGACGAGGGAAACTGCGTCTCCGGGTACGATTGCAGTCTAAAATCACGACAATGACAAATCTGTTGCGTGACTGATACTTAAAATACTCATTTATTTTACGTATTTTCACCACATTTTCCCGTTCTTACAATTGCATATTATGCCTCAGTTGAAGGCCAACGATTCAAGAAATTAAAAACTACAAATCTATAAATATAAACCTTTAGTGGTGAAGTGTGTTTTTAATTCAGTTGTAATTATTTTGTTACCGTCATTAGTTTATTGAATGTATATATGTTAAATTAGTCAGCATTTAAAGGGAACATCTAAAATTGCGTGTGTGGGTGTTTGCTTTAACTCGTGAAGTTTTAAATAACTTCTTGGAATTTATGTTCAGTATTTTAATAGTTAATTTTAATCCTATGTAGTTTTCTACCTTATACAAAATATGTTTCTGATGGTTTTGAGATGACCTGCACTTTGATCCCCGCTCGTCCAGGAATCGGCTCCTCCAGCTCATCCCACTGGGAACTGATGGGTGACGCCATGATAACTACGGACCACGTGCGGCTGACGCCTGACATGCAGAGCAAGCAGGGGGCAGTGTGGAGCCGCATTGTGAGTACAGCGTCCTTGGCAAAAATGTCCACCAGGGGCACGTTTGCGATTTTAGGGCTTCTGATCATGTATTTTTTCAAGTCTGTTCAGTCTGCTCAAAGCTGAATTTGACTTTTAGAATTAACGGGTGTTAGGTTTCCAGAACATATTTAGCACAATAAGGTCAGAAGTAACAGGTTTTTGTATCAAATACAAGAATTGTATTTATCAAATATATTACAAGGGTGGCTCAGTGGGTAGTACTGTGGCATTACAACTGTGGGCTTGGTGGTTCCAACCCTACCTTTGCTCTGTGTGAAGTCCAAAGACTAATTTGGCTATATGGTGTCTGCAAACTGCCCTGCCATAGAGTGGCATCCCATCTAGGGTGAACCCTGGCTGTGTGACCTGTGCCTGTAATAGGTCCCTGCCCATTGGTGGATGGATGGAGAGGAATTTTTTTTAAGCAGTACAGAGATTTGTAGTCTTCATATGACGCATCCCCTTGTGGTCTGCACACAGCCCTGCTTCCTGCGTGACTGGGAGCTGCAGGTGCACTTCAAGATCCATGGCCTGGGCAAGAAGAACCTGAATGGTGATGGGCTGGCGGTGTGGTACAGCAAGGAGCGCATGCAGACAGGTGCGTGCAGACACATGGGGCAGCGAGTTTGCCCGCCCTGTGTGATCCAACAGCTTCCGAGGGACGTGAAACTGTTTCTCCCAAAAAAAAAAACCCAAAACAATTTTAGTCATTCTGTGGTGTATTTAACAGCTCACTACCCAGGGACTGTGTAATAAAAACAGCATAGAGGAATGGATAGATGGATAGATGCGATTAGTCCTTTGATTTATCTTTTAAAAAAAAAATTTTAAAAGTGGGGCGACATGGTGGTGCAGTGGTTAGCACTGTTGCCTCACACCTCTGGGACCCGGGTTCGAGTCCCCGCCTGGGTCA
>JAODJX010000119.1:3691031-3727517 GCA_026776945.1 Isichthys henryi | reverse complement strand
CCACCCCGTTTTTTTTTTTTTTTTCACACAATTTTTTTTTATTGTGGTTATTTGGTGGGGGGGGGGGGGGGAGAGAGTTGGCGTCCCCCATTCAGCCAACATACCCGAGTGAGAACAGCCAAAGCCTCCTGCCAAAAAAATCCTGCCTGTGCAAGAGAGATCTCTGTCCAGGAGAAGTGACAAGAGTACAAACACCACCCCCTCCATGATTTCATATTTAGACCCCCCCTAGAATGGTAAGGGGGTGAAAGTAAGGACCAGGAGATAATCTCATAGCTGGGGGAGAGGTACTTAAGGGGAGGGAAAAGTTACACACAGTTCCATATTACATTACTTCAAAACAACCAGGTGGTGTGTGGTGTGTGTGTGTGTGTGTGTGTGTGGGGGGGGGGGGGTATGTCCCTCCCCAACAAAGAAAAAATGTGTTCATTCAGTCTAGATGGAGCTGGGGACAAACCCTCACCACAGACCGTAAGATAGGAAACAAGCCAGATGCACTGCAATTATCGTTATTACCATGACGACTCGTTTAAGGCAATGAAGCTGTCCAAGAGAGCAGAACCCACGCACTATTCCTACACCCTTTCTGAGAAGTCTGGGCAGGCTTTTCGGTTGAGGGATATTGAGGACGACTGCAGGAAGCCCCAGACTTGCCCACAGCCCTCTCACACCAGAGCATCTCCGTCACTGCAGGCGTCCGGGGCCAGCGCCTCGTAAGAAGCCTTCCTTTGCCCACCGGACAGGCGCTCGACACAGCAGGAGCCTGAAGCCCCCTGACAAAGGCGTTCCTGGTCCTCCTCTTCCTCCTCAGGAGCAGAGCTGTCCCCAGCATCTATCTGGCACACGCACACCTCGATGCCAGAGTCACCCGTCACGTGTCGACGGCGGGTGTTCATCTCCTCCCCGGAGGGCGGGGCATCAGGCGGCTCCACCTCCTGCTGCACCGGCTGGCCAGACGCCCCTGCCACGGCGCCGTCAACTGGCAGGCTGGCCGCCTGCTCTCGGACAGGCCCCGCCCCCCCAGGGGACCCCGGCGATGATGGCTCTACAAGATGTGCAACGGGAAGGACCTCAAGTGGACTCTCTGAGTACGGTGGTGGCGGGGTGGGGGGGTGGCCCACCACCTCCTCATAATCCGGCAGCTTGCAGTCGGTCCAGAAGCCTGATAGAAGCGAGAGGAGATTCAGCTCACAGTTGAGTATCATGACAGCAGAAGCAAAAGAGCACAACAAACTTAGAGGTGCTCGCTTTTGAGTGGGCAGTGGGAGGCTCTGTGGGCCAAAACTTGTGAAGGTTGCTGGTTCAAGTCCCATGGCTGTCAACATAATGCCACCGTGACCCATAACCAAGGGACTGAACCCCAGCTCCTACAGGAACCCACTGGCCCTGCTCTCTGAACCTCGCTTGCATGTTGCTTTGGATAAAAGCAGGTTTTACTTAACTGTTAAATAGTACACCCATAGACGTACAACAAAATATTGAGCGTCAGCAAGTAGCTATCACAGTTAAGGAACGCCACCAAAATGAGTACTTTCCACCCTCAGCGACCAAAGATTTGCCAAAACCTACAAAATAAAACAGTACGAAAGACATAAGGCTTCAAATCTACCGCTAAACGTCTTTTTGAAACACTGCAATAAGCTCAAAGCAAAAATAATTATTACACTGGATGGCCATCACCCGACACCAAACTCTCCGCTCCGCCCTAAATTACCGGGATAAGAGCCGACAGCTGGGTTAATTAAAAGGCAGCGAGCACACACAAGATGAGCCCCTCGATGCAACTCCAGGTTGGATTTCAGAAATGAGACCTCCAATGTTCGTGCCATTGGGATGATCTGGTGTCTGCATCTGAAACGGGGACGAACAGGCACACTCACGCAGACTGATGGGCGGTGGGGAGACAAAGGAGCTGGAGGCGCCCTGATAGGCCATGAGACTGATCTCCCGCTGGCGCTGCTCCTGCTGGAGACGCATCTTCACCCGGCGGTGGCGGTAAGCACAGCAGCAGCTCAGCATGATGACCAGAGTCCACACCAACCAGAACCCTGCAGGGACAGAAAGGGAGACGTGTCGCACCCTCAGGCTCACCGAACGACAGGATGGATGGATGGATCCCGAAGGAAGTTTAGGATTCGTAAAGGGATAAGAGTCAGAGGTTCCTAAAACGAGTTTAGCAAGTGACTTAAAGTTGCACAAAAAAGTGAAACGACGTGGAGAAAGCAAGTAAACAAACATGATGTCAGAACGCTGTCATAGGGAGTGGTGTCAGTTTCTGGGACAAGGATGCCTCAGAGCCATCCATTAAAAGTAAACAAGATTTCATATTTAAAATACACAAATATGTCAGATGTACAAAGAATGGCAAAATAAAGATAAAACCATGCAAATCAAACCCACCAAGCCATTTTAGATAAGTTTAAAAATAAACAATAATGCTTTAAGACGTATTTGTTTGGAATGCGGGGCAGAATCAAATTATTTAGAGCGAAACAAAACTCGTTCGAGTCCAATACACCTTCCAAGAAATTCAGGAGGGAAGCACGATCGACATGCATACACAGGGGGAGGGAGTTTGGAGGAAGAGAAGACGTGAAACGGCGGACAAAGAAGCCGGAGCGGGGCACCTACACCACAGCTCGTAGTAGTAGGTGCAGCAGTGCGTCTCTCCGCAGCAATAGCCCATCTCACAGCGGTACTGCTCATTGTTGACCCCGAAGCAAAACTCCTTTCCCTGCACGACACAGAGAGCAATTTCCAACCCTTTGAAACTGAAAATGAAGGGGGGGTTGAGTGTTTTACTCAAAAGGAAACTGGGCCATAGAGATTAGTCGATAACGTCCCTTTGTTTCCACCAAGATGAAACCAAAACGTCAGAAGACAGATTATATTATTGTATGGAAAAATAATATATATTTTTTTTGTTGATACACCACTTTTGGGTCCACCTCCCCAATCCCGGTTAAATTAGGCAATCAATCTTTTTTTCCCCCATCAAAGCTACGTTTTTCTAAATCGAAATCCTGGCTGCTCTCGGGACTTACAACCCCTTTCACCAGAACCGTTTTCTTGACATATTTGCGCAGAATCCACGATATATTGCAGCTATTATATAAAAAGCCTCAAATTAGATGATCTAAACTTTCCCTTTGTTGTCATACTTGCATGGGCACGGATAATGGGGGGGGGAACAACACAAAATAGCTAACAGGCTAACAGCGACCGCAAGCTAACCGGCTGCAGGTAGATCTGCGATGCTTCTGGTACCCGAGAGAAGATGGCCAACAAGAAATCAGAAAAAGCCCAGTTTATTGTCGACCATTTTAAAATGTTAGCCAACAAAGGCGAGCCAGCTAAGCATGGCTACCCAGCCAGATGACAGGAAAACTGCTGAACTGCTGCCAGGACAACAATTCAGCTACAGCATTTCCATATAACCGAATAACAGCCTCACCAGCCCCCATCTTTGTTCAATTTATTTCAATTTAATCATGGCCAAACTGTCTGGCTATACAAAAAAAATGTGTGCTTCACGCCGCCAGCTTTTTCCCTTTCAGTTTACTGTAAGTGCTGCCACTGATGGAAAGTTGGACCGCACTAGGCAACTAGGCAAGTGATGCCAATTTCTTCAACGAGCTAAACAGCAGTACGAACGATGTATATTTATTTCATCTTCTTCTGCGACATCTCTTCCAACCATAAGCCAGGCCGTCGTAAATACGCCATCGTTTGTGGTAAATAAAAACTAGCGTCACCAAACTTTTTTGAGCCCATGTTCCTTTGTGACAACGGATACGCATAATAGGCGGGCCTCTCATCGCAGCGATCCCCGCACTAAAGTGAACATCCATGCCGACCAAGAAACGCGATAGCCGGCTTACCTGCACTAGGTAGGTCCCGGTGCAAAGCAAACCTACGATGTGTCCCAGCGTTTTATGCGGCATATTTCTGGGTTCCTGGCCGATCGCACAGTGGAGATCATATAGCTAGAAAGCCGAAGCTCGCACTAGACAAAGACGTCGGTTATTACCATTACACTAGCGATGTAGTGGCTCGCCAGCTTGCTAACTACATTATTTGCTTTCGCCCTCACAGGAAGCTTGATCACTGTTACACCCAGGAAAGCGACAGACCGAACAACCAATAGAGGGCGTGACATTGACACACAACAGGTGAGAAAGTTAAAGTCATCAAAGAGGTTCGATGTCCTCAGCATAACTTTAAGCTACCCCATATGCATGTCAAGTTACAGTAATTATAGTAAATAATCATACAGTAATTGCAAAAAGATGCAATGCGTTTGTCCTGCCGTGTGATTTTTTTTCATTTGCTTATATTTGACAGTACATGCTGAAATCGCACATTCTGTACTCAAGCTGTAGAACACTCATTATATTCTAACATATCCATATGTTCAGAATTGGACAGTAGTAACATTAATAACAGTCTAGAAATTGTAATAAGATAAATTCCATTTCCATTCTGGGGAATTCCTCTACCCTTATTTTAGATTTTTCAGCTTCATATCTCTATATATTTATCATTAAATATATAGTTTTTAAAATATCAAGCTGGTTATATGCAAATTAAAACTAATAGCTGTTCTGGAGGAAGGAGTAAGCTTACTTATCTCAAATGTATCTTTCCCTTAATGCGTCAATGGGGATATTGATAAAGATTTTATCCTGACCATCATTATACTCGGTTACAGTTGGTTTTAATAACCCATATACCATGGTGATCCATTATAACTTCATGGATTGTGTTGTGGTTATCTCGACTCCTGAAGTTACGTCGTCAGTAGTTAGTACAAATTTCATAGCTCAATCGGTCCCCTTAGCTGTATGTAAGAAACATGAATGTTTAAATATATTTTAATTATAAGACACTAATATTTGTTACGTTTCGATATGTCAGTTTCATGTGTTTTAAGGGCTTAGAAAGGCAAAGCGAACGGAACTGAAAACGGTTCGGCTTCTGCCGGCTGACGCGGGACCGCAGAACCGGCGGAACTGCTCGCTGTTTACGAAGACGTCACGGCTGCCATAGTTACAGGGAGCTTGGGCGGCTCGGGGAGGCTGTGCCTGCTGGTGAATCCCACCGAGCGACCTCGCGATCCAGCCGAGCGGACCGAACCATGGTAAGTGGCGGGATACTTTCCTGATCCGCCTATGATCTCCATTATCGCACTTTATTTGTTTTAAATAAAACGCTATCCGGATGCGTCCTCGTTTAGAATTATTCTATCGTGTCCCCCTACCCCGTTTCTGGTACCTGCCGATTTAATAATGACTTTCAGTAGCTATATCGCTTGATGTTTATGCGTATGTATTGGTTATGGCACTCTAATTGCGTACTGATGGCGAGGAACTGTTATAGTGAGATTCTTGAAATATTACTGAGTCCAGATGTGGGTCAACTTTGTGCTCTGCCCCGCGTTTGTTAAGATTGTGCCAGGCTATGTAGCTAGCAGGCTAAGTAATACGGCAGCATGGCCTAGCTGGCTTAGTACAACTGCATCACTAAAGTGGCTGATCTGTCGAAGAGCTGCTCGCCCGTCCGTCTTCGCCTCACTTGTTGCGGATCTACTTTATTCACCTGAATATGCTGAATCTACAGGGTGAAGTCAGTTCTGGCTCGTTATTTTATATATATCTAACATGTTACATTCAGAGGGACGATGGGTACATTTTAATATCTGAGTTTGTTTAGTACCGTCTATCATAATTGTTGGATGCAACTAAAATAATGTGTACATGAGTCTTATTTTACTGGTTACATTCAATCAACTTGTTGTGGGAGTCTTTGCTTTTGACTCGCATAATATTCTAATGGGCGTCTTAATCATGCGTGTTATGTCATCGGTATCTGACAGTTCAGCAGTCGGATGCTGTGTCCTTAAACTGTACATCCTGTCCGTGCCCTAATATAAGCGTTTTGGGATTTTAGAGGGACTCTGTTGTTTAGAAATCCGATTGTGCATGTAGCTCTAGAATGTTCTTCGCATGCGATCAAGTATGGGAATAGGATAGGAGAGAGAAAAGTCACGGATGAATGTCCCTAATTATCTGAGTGATATTCACATGTTAATGATGGTGACTGTTCTTTCAACCGCCTTCCGTTGGCTGGCAAATTTAGTCCCACTGGGTAATTCATACACCAGACAAAAACATTTGCATTTTAAAAAGTTAGAAAGGTTTCTTGGTGTGCATGAAAATGCTAGTATCCACCATACAAAAATGTTTTCAGTAAATTATATAAACTGATATTTTCAGATATATATTTATATGGGAACGTGTCACATAACATTTGGATAATAGCACCTGCTAATTGCAAAACGCAGATTGAAGACCTGGTGTTCATTTATAGTAAACCTCAAAAATATTAACTAACTCAGCAGTTAATTTGGCTCTGGTTGCTAAAACACTCCGTAAACTCCAAACGCGCTCGTGCCTCCAGCTGTCCAATCAGAGACTGCCTGACAGTGAGAGGCGGAGCGCTGTTGGCGTCCCTTTAATCTGCGACCGCCATGGCAGCGCCAAGTCTTTGAGTGATCGGTACGGATTGGGCAGGGCGTACTTGAGACGGGGAGTCACCTAAGGTCATTTCATCACTGAAGCCTGATTTCTCAAGAGCAAGCCACAGAACTTTTTGCTGAATGCTGTTGTATAATACATCTAGTTTAATGTGACTGGAAACTTATATTACAGTCCTACTGTGACCACTCCTGGCCCTATTATTTAAATGAAATAAGAAGAATTCCATCCATCCACTTTCTGAATCCACTTATCCTATTCAGGGTCGCAGGGGTCCAGAGCCTATCCCAGAGGCTACAGGCACAAGCCAGGGAACAATCCAGGATGGGGCACCAATCCACCCCAGGGCACACTCACACACCAGTCAGTCAAACACGCACACCTATGGGCAATTTGGTAATTCCACTTGGGCTCAGCATGTTTTTGGACTGTGGGGGGAAACCGGAGGAAATTCTGCAACGACAACATGCAAAACTCTACACACGGAATCCTGGCGGGGGCAACAGGGCTAACCACTGCACCACCGTGCCACCCCTAAGCAGAATTAATATTTGAATTAATTACAATGATTTTAAAATAAACAAATATACCTGTATTGATCCATTCTATTCATCCATTTTTCATAATGATTTATCAGATACACAGATGTGGTAAGCCTGTAGCTCCACCACCAGCAGAAAGTCCATGTACATTCCTGTCACTGTACTTGGCAAATGAAAGTGATTTTAATCCTTGAGTCTGCCAGACAGCTGGTGTTTTGATTGTAATATTTTTGGCTCAAACTTCAGATATTGCTACTTATTCAATGGGGTGAGCCCATCTTGGGAATACAAGGCATGGTAACAGCCGGGGGCAATGCGGATGGACACGGAGAATGCAGTCAATTACACACCAGTGCCAATTTGGGGGTGCCAGTACTACTGAGTCTTTAGGTTGGGGGAGGAAACTGGAGTGCCGGTAGGGAATTTCACAGAGAGGGCACTCAGATTACCCAAACTTGGAGGCAGGATGGGCCACGAGCCCCGTCCCTTAGCCCCCACGTTAGCACCCATCTGGTCTTTCTTACCCCTCCGTGCTTGGGTGTAAGGAGAGCCTCGCGTCCCGCGTTTCACTTCGGCCTCCTGTTACAGCGGAGGAGGGTGGCTGACGTCTCGCCCCGTACACCAGTCACCATCTTCTGTCCGCTGAGGATCTCAAGGGCTGCATCTGACAGCTGCCTTTTGATAGCTTCTCTTAACAGTAACACCCTCCTGGCAAAGATGGAGATGTTTCATTATTCATTTAGATTTTATGCGTGGTAATAAGACAGGCGCTGTGCGCACACTGTGCCGTTTCTGTTACCTGTCAGTAATTTACGCATGGAAACGCTGAACTTTGACATTTACTCATATAAAGCAGCTCTGGCATATTGAGCTGTGGACACAATGGCAGTATTGTGGTATAAAAGAGAAATTTAGGCAACTGACAGGGAAGAATTTCAATCCTGAAGGCATTTTGGCCTTTAGCTAAGGTTTGTTTTGCTGTATTAATGGGAGGAAAGGGTCTAGCTGACTTCACTGCTGATATTTGTCATGCATGGGGGTCATGTTTCATGCCACGAACCTGACAGCATTAAGCCAAGAAGCAGGTGATAGGTGACGCCTGTGTCACCATGGGATTATTTCTTGGCTGATGTCAACTTCAGTCTTACCTGATGGATCTACTGATGTAGAGGAGAGGTGAGGACATGTGGCAAAGAGGTGGGAGAAATTGTGAATACAGGTCCACAGAAAGTCATGTCCTAGTGAGGTGTGGTGTGAGCCGTCTAGAATGTGATCCACTTTGACCCTGTCCTTCCCTCAATTGGCTCTGGAGCACATCCAGATTACGTTAAGGGCCGTTGAAGATGGATGGATGGATGGATGGATGGATGGATGGATGGATGGATGGATATATGGACGAATTGATTGGTTGAGTATATTGCTCTGGGTTCTCGCTGCTCTGCAGGGCTTGCTGTCAATCCTACGGAAGCTGAAGAGCTCTCCAGACCAGGAGGTGCGTATCCTGTTGCTTGGCCTGGACAATGCAGGCAAGACCACCTTGCTGAAGCAGCTGGCTTCAGAAGATGTGAGCCACATCACACCCACGCAGGTAACCACGCCATTACACAGGTACCTCCTCAAGTCAGAATCGGTGTTTCCCTGGATCAGGCTTGGACCCCCTCTGCTTTCTCCCCAGGGCTTCAACATAAAGAGCGTGCAGTCTCAAGGCTTCAAGCTGAATGTGTGGGATATCGGGGGCCAGCGAAAGATCCGGCCCTACTGGAGGAACTACTTTGAGAACACAGATGTGCTGGTGAGCTGCGTTGGTGGCGTTAGATGCTCTCGACTCGTATTCCCTGCACCCTGCTGTAGATTTTTAATATTGCTGAATCTGTAATAGCCCTACAGGAGACGGATCGCCCATGGCGAAAACCGTACTTACGAGAAGTGAACCATGGCGGAGATACTCTACTTGGCTGTCGTACAAAGACCACAGCCCCAGAAAAGGCATGAAACCTAGTGAGGAACAGAAACAGAGCTGTGATGTGTCTTTTTGTTTTTTCACGTGGGGGCAGAGCAGACCCACATGGGGCGGCCTCAGGTGATTCATGCAGAACGAATACATTCCTTCCCTGACCAGGCCTCAGGAAGGGTTTTGGGTTTCGCTGCTTGAACATGGCGAGCTTGGTTGGCTTCTTCTCATGCCTAGGTGACAGAATCATGCCGAGTCGTTGTCCGGGTTGGTGTTTCTAGCTTATGACTCGAAGGAGGGCCGTTTTCTAGGGTGATAAGTTAATGGTGGTGACCACATTCAGGATGTCGTCTCCATCCTGACAGATCTACGTCATTGACAGCGCAGACAGGAAGCGCTTCGAAGAGACAGGTCAGGTAAGAGAACCATCCGATCCAGAGTGTGGAGCCAGCGGGATGGGGAGCGGCGATTTACGCGGGAACAGAATCCATTACTACAGTGTGTAGTCATTGTGACAAAATCAGAGCAGATTTATTTATAACTGGATGGAAAATAATGTTGAAGATGTCTGCAGCAAGCCACCCAGGACAGAGTTTCCCAGAATGCATAGCGTCACTCTCCATCTCCCCGTCACCCCTCCTCCCCAGGAACTCGCTGAGTTGCTGGAGGAGGAAAAGCTAAGTGGGGTGCCCGTCCTGGTGTTTGCCAACAAGCAGGACCTCATGACGGCCGCCCCAGCTGCGGAGATCGCTGAGGGCCTCAACCTTCACACTATCCGGGATCGGATATGGCAGATCCAAGCCTGTTCTGCAGTCACCTCCGAGGGAGTTCAGGTATTGCGTTTGTCCCACAGACAGGCACTCAACTGGTGATCCCAGTTATTCAACATTGGTATTTAAAATTAGGACCATTGATTTATATTTGTTACCAGTTTATTATGTTCTTGTATGAGTTTATTAAAGGGACCCTATTATGCTCATTTTCAGTTTTCATATTTTGGAGGGAGGGTCTGCTAGAAGACATTCACATGCTCCAGTGTTCCAAAAACACATTATTTTTGTCATACTGTACATCTCTAGTCACACTTAACTCAGTTTGAAACGCTCTGATAGAGCCTTAAGCCCCACCCCTGATGCACTGATTCGTCAGCCTGCCCTATTGGTCGGCTTGTCCTGCACATTCCTCCCCTGTCTAGCAGTCTGCAGAATGATCCATGCAGGTAAGCAGCCAATAAGGATTGTGCTACAAGGTGACCTCACCATGTTGTGGAAGTAAGGGCAGGAATTTCAACAAGGCATTTCAGGCAGATTAAAGAAAAATTGTTTCCGTGAGTTATTCTCTTCGGTGTCTACTTTGTGCCTTGAGACTTTGCAGACCATTTACATGCAGATAAAGCTATATAACACACAAAAGAAAAGGGGAAAAACTTAATCGGTCCCCTTTAAGCTTAAGTGTATTTTGATGGAGCATAGTGGATATTAAATAACACCTTAATGTTTCATTTGTTTCACATTTGTCTTTATAATTTCAGAGTTCTGTTTGCCTGAATTAGTCTTTTTAATGAACCCTTCCCCTTTTCCAAGGAGAATCCCAATAAGGGATGTATACTGTCCTCCACTAACATACTCCCGCATCTGGAAGGTTGTTGAGTCAAATCCAGCTTAACAACATCGCTTTAAAGCCCTTAAGCAAAACCCTTAACTCCAAAAACTCAGGCAGAAAAATGGCCAAAACACCATTCTCTTTCTCAGTATTGTGTATGGAGTACTTTTTTCAAGACTACCACAGTCTTGAAAAGGAACCCTTACCGGTTCCTGGTGACAGCTGTAGGTCCCTAAAGCGTTAAAAACCATGATCAAGGAGCTGAAATCATCTGTCTTCCTCTTTCCCAGGATGGCATGACGTGGGTGTGCAAGAACATAGCGACCAGGAAGAAATAATGACTGGAACCTGCAGAGATCGTCTGTGTGCGATCTCCAGCAGCTCAACACAGGAATAAAAGGAACAGATAGTATTTATTTTATATAAACGGACTGCAGCCCTCATGTTAGTGTCTCTGAGTGTTTGTCAGCTATGACCACTGGGAACTGTACAATTTGTATGATACAGTAAGTTATTAGGCTTAAAGATATCACTACTTTCATAAACAGTACGTTACACTCAGCATCATGACAGACATTCCAACAGATGAAGGCTTATAGTGACATACAGTATAGACATCTCGATCATATATTTTTTTTTCCAATAAGATAAAAGTAGAATGAGTATGACTGACTGTCCTTTAGTGTTTCTGTGGTCTTACGTTTTGTTTCATCTTGCTTACTTTTTATAATGGACAGCGTGAGGTTCCAGATGAAAATGTTTAGATTTTGACTGGTTTTGTAACGAATAAACCGCTGAATTAAAACAGTGTTTCTTTTCCTCGAAAGAAATCGCTGCGTATGTGCGTTTTTTGTGTCAGGTATAAGTCGCTTGTAGTAGTCGTTTTATGTCAGTAGAGGGAGCCATTTACGCGCAGTTACTTTTATGCCTTGCGCCGATACAGCGACGTTTACGATTTTATTCCCAAGAACGTGCCAGAATTGTGCGCGGTTTGATGTGTTTCTTCTCAGCATAGCTAGGTAATATACAGAATATGACAAAAGGCAAAAGGTTAAAAGAAAATGTGTTAGGTCGGGAATGGGTTTAGGTTATGTGATTGTGGGTTTATGGGGTAGAGTCTTTGGATAAATTTAGGTTTGCTCAAATATCTTTCGTTTAAGAGAGCCTGTCACTGCGAACCGAAAAATCATCAGAAATTAATTATGTTAATTTTGTACATGATAATCATTCTTGACTCAGATATACAGGACAAGAGTGAATGCCAAAGAAAGTCTATATTTAAAGGCCGATTTTAACGAACCGCTGCAATATAACATACCTACACCCCTCATGCATACGCAGTAAGTTATTGGGATACCGCAGCAATTCAATTACTTAAGTGTACACCTTGTTCGCCATGATTTACCGCCAAGAAATTGCCTTTTATTGCCTTTTGCCCAAATCTACCCTGTCGACTGGGGTTGAATGCTCCACTGTCCTCATAGGACATTTACATAGAACCTCTTTCCAAGTCTCTAATAGACCTTCAGTACAATTTGCATTTATATAGCTCTCTTCCTACCCGACATGGTTTGGGTGGTTTGCCATGATAAAACAAAACTCCTCTGGCCTTGACCTGCTATATTCTGCCGGGCTGCGTCCCTGATATTAGTTTAGGCAAGCTTAGTAACAAAGGAGTCCCAGAACCATTTGCAGCAAGAGACCCCAGAGTGTAGTGGCTCATCTCAAGGTGATGTATGTGGGCTGGAGTCTTTGAAGTAGGAGTAATCACTCTCTCCAAGCACAATGCAGTCCAAGTCAGAGAAGGTCTTGGTTTACTACAGTCTTGGTTTACCTTAATGTGCTTTTATTTAATCATTATGAAAACATGTTAATTGTTGCGATATCACTCTAGCTTTGAAATAATCTAAGAACCCATAAAGGTGTTTAATAAGAAGATCTCTTGGTGGGCTTAGTTGAGGTGGACAAGTCTTCCAGCTTTGCTGAGTGGCACACGGAAGTGTTTCTGTTGTAGGGTCTTCTCCAAAGCAGATGAAGCTCAAAACTCAACTGGTATTTTCTTCTTCTGTTCCACTTAGCAAGTTCTAGCAGTTCCTGCGAATAAGTTTTAAGGCACCTGAGTTTGTGCACTAAAGATTACTGTTAAAATCTAAGACAGGAGTCTGCTGGTCTGCTTGCACAAAGTGACTCAGTAAATCCCTTTATATGATGGGAGACATGGTGGTTGGAAAGCAGTGCTGTTGCTTCACCTCCATTGCTCATGCCTGCCAGTTGGAGTTGCAGTCTAGCCCTGTGTGGGAACGTTCTCTGCATGTTTATCTGCATTTCCTGACACAGTCCAGACAGGTGAATCAGGGACTCTTGTGTTCCAATTAACAATGGGCCTATTTCCCACCAGCAAGTCAACTACCTTATACTGCAGATCAGTGCAACCTTGATTGGCTAAGCATTTAATAAAAACATATGGAGAAACGAAAAGTCCCTAGTGTCTCCGATGAAAAACGGCACTCACTAAATAGTATCTTTCGGCATTATCTGTTTATAATAGATCAGTGAGATGTTAGCAGTGAAATGTATGTTCTGAAAAGATCATTTCTAATTGGCTGTTTAAAAAATGTCCATTTTGACATAAGGCAGAAAATGCGATGGCCCTCATGCGTGACGAGTAATAAAATCTCCCTACAGACATTGGGTGCTCTCGTCATGTTAACTTAATCATTAACATCTGATCCTTGAAATGCAATAAGCAAAATAAACAGCACTCAATTACCATAACTACAGAAGCGCTTGAGATATCTTTTCTTGAAGAATGGCTCCTTAACAAAATCTCAAAATGAGAACATCGAGGACCAGCGCGCACCCCAACAGCACTCCGCTGCAAGCCACTTAGATCCTCTTTAGATGTCTGATCCCTCTCCTCTTTCGCCACTAACCCTTCAGAAACGCAAAGCACCCTGACAACCCAACAGGCGGGGGGGGGGGGGGGACATAAATCAGGGAGTTTTCCCAGCCTTGGCCCTCCCACCCGAAAGTCCGTCGGCTCTCTGCTCTTGGGAGACGTGAGACAGATTGACAGCGACAGCAGAAAGACTGAGGGAGACGCTGGGACTTCATTAAAACGTTCCACCCTACACTCTCTCAGGCCCCAAAGCCCTGGTCAGCCAGCATTACCTCTCAGTAACAGCAACTTGCGATGCCACTGCTTTTTAATAGCTGTTTTGTGGCCTGCACCTCCCGCCCAGCCTCACTCTCACTGTCTGCTTGAACACACTGGTGACTCTCCACTCTCAACCAACTGCCTGTCCACCATCCAGGCCACCTCAAAACCATGCCCTGACTGCCCCGGGCGCCAGGCTTTCGGCATCTTTGAGTGAACCTATGTACCGCTGGCTACCTTACCGCCCAATAAGAATGAGACGTGCAGTACGCTTGCAAGCTCCAAACAGGCAGTATTAATGTGAGATGCTAGACAGATGTGGCCTATGGGACTCCAGTCTCAATGAAGCGGCTTGTCGATCTCCGAAAAGAGCCTTTTCCTTCTTGCTGTTCTTTTTTATTTTATTATAATGTCCCCCTTCAGATGACTCCTGCTTGGTCACCCCCCTCCCAGAGAGAGCTTTTACTGCCCGGGAGGTGTCTGCTCCCTGGGGACGCCGTGGACTTGGGCCTGCTGTAATTAGGGACAATATAAATTGCACCCAACCCCCCCCACCCCCACCTTCCCATCCCACCACCTCACTATGATTTGTGGCACTTCCAGCAGGGGGCGGGGGGGGGGGGGTGGGTCCCAGACTGTGGCAGAGGCTTCACACCCTCGTGTGGTTCAGGGCGGGGCCAGGGGTCAGAGAGGATGCCAATTCTCCATTTACAGATAAGGCAAAAGGGCAGGATTAAATAAAACCAAAGAATCTGGTCGCAGTTCATGTATATACAACCTATTGTATATAATAAGTACTCATAATTCTTTGGACATGTGCAGAATACTTTAAAATACATGATGAAGTATGTTATCCATTGTGACCCACAGTCACTTTATTAACTGAAGCATGAATTTTTAATATGTGTATTTGTTTCTAAGTTTACCAGGGGTCGACTGTGTTCTCGAGTTTAATCCTCACTCTTCATGAATTTTACTTATTTACGGTTACCCACCCTCTCAGGCAACATGGTCTGTCAATTGCCTAGGAGTTAAGCTTCCGGTCTCTCGTGTCTGCATAAAATCCCTTTGAACGGTTAAATCCATCCTCTTCAAACAGCTCCTAAGCCCAGAAGTACTGACTGCTCTTGTTTTGCGGTAGGATACGTCCAAGTTGGCACTTTACGCATGTTTTCTCTGGTTTCCGTAGGAAAGATGTGACTACAAAGGTAGCAGGAAAGCAGGGCAGTGCTGAAGTGTCCTCCACTGCTGGTGAGGACCTCCATTTTACCGTACGTGTGCCCTGAACTGCGAGTCACTTTGAACATTAAATTAGTGGGCGTAAACATAAACAAACTATGGTGAGGTAGAAGACTGTTGGAAAACACTTTTATTGAGTGGTATGTCTCCCTCGCTCCGAGATAAGACTTCACTCAGTTTTATTGCTGGTTTCCTTGATAACAGTCGCTGTGACCAGCTGGAGAATGCAGTGAAGGGACAGTTACTAGGAGTCTTGGGAAACCTAAGTGGATGAACGACCGAGGACCCCAAGCATGGTGGTGGCCGGGGTCTCCGGGAAGTCTGGAAGCCGCTAGCCGCTTGGGGGGGGGGGGGGAGCACAGAGGTCGTGCTCTTGACCCCCTGCTGACCACTGACCCCCCTCCCAATCCCCAGTGAGCTAGAACGGGCTAGAGAAACAACAGTTGTAAAAAAAAAAAGCGAGGGGGCTTACTTTATTGACTGATTGCCCTCATTTCTTCACTGATCTTTTTCCAATTTCCCCCACTTTCGGTCTGTCTGTCCACAACTCATAATTTGACTTTTTATCACCTCTTTCTCAAAGAGAGACTCGCCACGATCAGTCATTACAGCTCACAATGACACCTCCTCACCGATGCATGACAGGAATGGATTTCCACATTTGACTCAATCCAGGGGGTTACTTTAGTGTAACAGATTCGATATTTTTCAAATGAGCCAAGTTATATACATGCAGGCAGGATGAGATGATCTATTGCACAGTCTTAATGGATTTTGTCGACTTCAAAGACTGGGCACTCGCAGAAAAAAATGATATAATACCTTTGATAAAAACATATAATTATACATTTGATTAGCTGGGCAATTTATGCCAGTCACATTTTCTTTGTGTTGAATGGTGGTCGAAAATTGTGTTACAATCCGTAAATATCTCTGGCAACCACTGGGGTGGGGGGGTCCAGAAACATTTAGAAGACAAAAGTGTTGAATGAACTCTCGCCTGATGTGACGGAAGTCCAGAAGCGTCCACGTATTTCTTCATTATAATAATCCATAAAGTATCCCGGCAAAGGGCATCTGGCAACCAGATAAATACTAATGATTTTCTGAAAATGAATTCAAACTGACAGGATAAACCAAATTACTTTGTACATGCATGAGCTCCAGTTCACATTTTGACATACTTTATGCATGCGAAGGTGCAGGTACTTTGATTAATTCTATTATTATTTGATTTCATTATTAAATATTGTTTTAAATAAAGACTTAATGAAAAAAAATGAGTATACATATAAACACTACATGTTTAGCAGATTATATATATATATATATAATAGATAGATAGATAGATAGATAGATAGATAGATAGATAGATAGATAGATAGATAGATAGATAGATAGATAGATAGATATGTGAACATCAAGTGAGATGAGGAAAAAAAGTGGGGGGATATTGTTGGTGTTTTTATTTTGTTTAAATATCCCCCCCCCCCCCAAATATTTTAATGGCCTCTGTGTGTGTTTTCTGAGTGTCCATGTATGCAAGAGGGGGAAGGAGAGTATTCTCAATTTCCCTCTAAAAAGAAAATTCATTTGCAGTTGCTAATGTAATGTCATCGCTGTGTTTACCGAGCGTGGATGATGTATAGGGGATGTTGCATTGAGTGAGACTGCTTAATGATGCATAGAATTAAGTCCGCAGCTTTCAGCTGAGCTCCCCTCTCTCGCGCGCGCTCCTCTCTCCCTCGCACCCGGTGCATTCTGGGAAGGAGGCTGTCTCGCATTGGTGGCGACAAGCCGCTCTCTGCTCCGCCGCCTCACTCCATCAATCAACGGCAGGAGAAGGAAAGAGCAAATTGAGGGGATATATCTATGAAAGAGGAGTAAGAAAGAGGGAGGGGGAGAAAGGGGAGAGAAGAAAGGGGAAAATAAGCAGGAAGGATAGAGACATTGAGGAAAGGATGGATGAAAACCGAGGAAGGAAAAAAAGGAACTCATAACAATGCACTGCAAAAATGGAGAGAACAGGGTTCATATGAGTAATTAACGCTTTGTTACAATTATAGCCAGTAATGAGGGGACCAGTAAAAGTCCAACTGTCTAATTGGAGTGGCAGGATGTAGGTAGCGCTGGAATGGGTCGGCGCGACCCTGATTGTTATGATGATGACAGCCATTATGCTCATCTTCATGATTGTCATGATGGTGATGACAAAGTTAATAGCGATGAATGTAAATACAGGCGCAGTGGCGGGCCAGTGCGACGGGAACGGATCCAGCCCAGTAAAGTCCGGGGCTGCAGCCCGAAAATGCAGAAAATAAGAGGAGCTAAACAGTGAGTTTGCAGTAACCCCGTCTGCCGTGCAGCGTTCTTACAACGCTCCTATGGCGCTTCGTACAATATTATCAGCTACCAGTGATTTTCCGGTGATGGCTGAGGCACAGTGCATGATGGGATGGATTGGCATACAGCAATTTGTGTGCATTTAAAATTAATCACTACATACAGCTCAACCACATGTTCTCTAAGGGCAGGATTTGTATCTCATTTAAAACAAGTCCGTTACAAATATGATGGATTTCCAAGAATATGAAAAGTTTCTAATTTCCTAGAAATATTATTGCCCTAATGAGGGTGTAATTACTGTAATTAAAGGCACCAGTCCTAGGATATATATAGCCTGCCATTGTTCTAAAATATATTTAGCAAAAATTCATATCACCACAAAACAGGTATGAACAGACATCAACGTGATGCGGTGATCTTGCGATTGTGTGATTCACCAGTGTGTTGTTCCTTCCGTACTTGTGTGACCTCCCAAATCCCCAGGAATCCATGTTGCTGTGTGATTATGGTATTTCTGGGGCTTAACGTAGCATCCTGGTGCGTTTTAATTCACTGCCTTAGCCTAGTCTGTACCAACCTTACATTCCCATTTTCCTACCATCTCTACTTGTGTCCCAGTGTCTATACATGACATATAACTGAACAGCTATATATAAACACATAATGTAAATTATTAAAAATATTTTTGGTTTGCGTAATATTACTGAAAAATTGTACAAGATAAACTTTTCATTGTGAATTATATTTTAAAATAATTTATACCTGATTTTATGTCTGTTGACTTATCCTTAATTAAGTGAATCAAACAAAATTTACAACTATAATTTATCCTGATTAATAATGATTACTTTTTTAATTGTGTATTCTGAAATTATTATTATTATTGAAATATTCAAATTGGTTAATGTCAGATTATCATTATGATATATTCCAGTTAAAATGTGTTTTCATTACAGTCTAGAAACGTGGACAGAAATACACTGTTTTGCTCACTTTCCGTTGTCACATCCCTGAATAATATTTCAGTGTCTGGCTGATTCCTGCTAGTGACTTTAACTTACTCTCTGCAAATTATTATGTCTGTAGCACTGACATCTACCCCCAGTATTCCTAGTGAATGATTTCTGTTTTTGGTCACTTTTTACAGCTCGGTTGTGATAGATCGATTCTTGGACATTTTCCAAAGGGAATCGTCAGCCTGTAAGGTTAACGAAACTGCATTTATGACGCTAAATGAACCATCGAATTCCATCTTTTCGGAGGACGGCGGCAGCACACGGAACCTTAAGGACATTCGCCCGGCCGCTGTTTTCAATCCATCTCTATTTCCTGCACACCTATCCGAGGCTGCTGATCTCAGAACAGTGGGCCCTCGCTTTCGTTCCGCCCTCGGTGACTGATACAATGTTTGTTTGTGGGCTTTCCGCTCGTCGTGGGCGTCCGGCCTCTCCGTCCGTCCCTGTGCCCCTCCCATCTGCTCCTGTTCTCTCTCTCTTTTCACTCAGTCTCCCTCTCTGATCCACCTGCCCACCCTATCCATCATCATGCCACACGACCCACGTTGAATTATTATTTCTTTGATGTGTTACCAGTTGAAAACAAATTCATTTCACTGCCCATCAATTTATCACTTGGGCAGTGGATGGGAATTCACACTCGAATTGGAGGGAAACTTTCCTTGTTTTCACTGTACTGTGTGTGTGTGTGTGTGTGTGTGTGTGTATGTGTGTGTGTGTATGTGTGAGAGAGAGTGAGACAGAGAGAGAAGGAGAGACAGAGAGATGGAGAAAGTGTAAAAAGAGAAAAAAAGTGAGAGATCCTTTCCTCTCTCCATCTCCCTCCCAAACCTGAGGCCTGTGATAATTTATCACTTCTCTCAGCTCGGCTGACAAACTATTTGCAGGAAAATGAGATTTTCCAGCACGATTTGTCCTTTGGGATTTGAGGGGGAGCTTCTGTTTTCTTACTCTTACACACACACACACACACAGGTTCTCCCTCTTCTCGCGCTCTCCCTCCCTCTCTCCCTCTCTCTCTCTCTCTCTCTAGCTGAGGTCTCAAGTGTTTATGGAGGTGTTTAAGATAAATGAGGTAAATTAATAGAGTCACTGAAGGGAGAGATCCGCTTCCACACCAGCAAATCTGCCAGTGACACTCTAAAGAGGAAGAGAGACCTCCCTCCCGCCCTGCTTCACCTCTCTCACGCTCGCTCCCTTCCTTTCTCTAAAAATCACACTGGCCCAATCTCCCTTTGCAGTATCATGACTCCTCTTCTCTCATCTCCAGGCTGGCTCCTTCTCATCCCTCCTCTGGACACGTCGTCCTCCCTCCGTTCAAACATGCCGGTCTTTACATGAATAACGTGTATTTGGATGCAAGGCGAAAGAGATAAATACATGGAAATTCACAAGTGAAATTTCACAAGTGAAAAGCACATTAAAGAATCTTGCAGAAGGAAAGTTTGGAATCATTTCCTGATTAGTTCCTGCGTGTGGGAACTCCTACATGGAGCTGAGAGTGAAACAGCAGAGAGATTGATTGGCCGGTTCCACCCGATGAGGGCGTACATGACTTGCCTTTTATGGAGATTGATTATCAATAAGTGTATGACAACTCATCAGATCTCGGCAACCGGCTGAAAAATGGCCCAGGATCACGTGTTAATTATAAAAGTTGAAGCCAAAGCACCTTGCAAGCGAAGAAGACTGTTTATTTCCTAGTAACTTGGGTTCCTTTCAGTATTGTGCATCTACCTTTGCAGAAGGCTCCTTCGTTGAAGCGTCCTCTTCGTGAATCATGAAAAACAGTGACAGTTTTGCACTTTTGATTCCTTAGTCTTACTGAGATGCCTGCCTTTATGGCAATATTTGATCCCATAGTGTCTCAGGGGGAGGGGGGTACACCCCCACTTTCACCCCTTCGTGACCCCGGCTGGCAGGTCTCACCTCCTCCTGGGTGTCGTCTGGTTCTGCTCAAGGGGCCCGTCTCCATCACTGCACCTGTGCCTTTCACAAAGCTACACTCCATCTTCTGAATTCTGCCTCTTCACCAAGTATATCCTGCTCATGTAGCCCTACAGCTTTAGCTACAAACGCCCGCTGGTTTAAAGCATAGTTTAATGCTTCCTTCCTATACACTGGGAAACTGATTATTTAATATATTATTTAGAGATGTTCCACTTACCTGGAGTTCCATGCCTGCTAAATGCCTTCAGCAGCAAATAGTGTGTCAGGATACCTCACTCCGATGGGCCAAGAAAGTGACTGGGGGGGGGGGGGGTTTCTAGGGACCTAGAGGCCACTAACAGGGCTTAGCAGAGCCACAGCAGTGTCTCAGCTGGAGAGAAGGTGTCTGCTTTTAGCCCAAGGCCATGTGTCCTCTGCATATGAAAAATACACTGAAACCCCAGTCACAGCTTGCATGTTGGAATAGGTCCATTAGCACAGTGTGTCTGAAAAGACACCCTCGTTTGTCGGACATGATTTTACCGGGATGCCTAGAATTTTCCTCATTTTGCGCACTTTTCACTAATGCAGAAAAGAAACCCATCTCTGTGCTTCTGAAATTAAGGCAGCACCCTGGTGAGCTGGGCACGATCCCCGATGACCGAACGACCCACTGCATTGACAGATTGAATGAAGGTGTGCTTCCCACATGACAGAGATGTTACCATTAAAGTGGAGCTCAGGAGCCGCTGGAAACCCAGGAGCCTCTCATCCCCAATCCTGCATCCCAAACTGGACAGGACATCTGACTCACCCATTGTGACGTCAGTCTCCATGGGGACCACCAGCTTGATTGACAGGCGCCAGGAACGCTCTCACTGAACTTCATGCCCAAAGCTGCCTGACTTACACAGTTTACCAAAAGTCACCAGCACACTCCAGTCTGCTTTTTCTCCCAGCATTTTCAATATCACAGCAAAACAAACGCTACCACTTGTCCTTCAACTGCTCACATGCTAACTGTCTGTATTCTCTAAATCACCATTGGCTTCAGGCAATAAAAACACGATTTCTGTCATGTTCAATAACACAACTAAGAGGTTCAATGCTTTGAAAATGTATATGCAATTATTTCTCCCAGGGTAACTTCTTTAACAGTCTTGCTCCTTGACAACATATTCCTAGTCCTGGGATGCTTATACACTGTGATAACGCGGAGGCAGATGTTGCAACAGCAGGCCTCCTAGGTACAACAGCCGATCTTCATCTTCGAGCTTCTGTTTCGTGCCTAAGACCAGCCGTCTGTGAACGTGACGGTCGTGAATGCATTGTGGATAGCTGAATGCGCCGCAGAAGGACACAATCCTCAGTGGTTTCTTTTGCAGATATTGTATGTTATATAGACCTTGAATTTTCTACTACTGTGCATATTTCGTTTCACTCTGATTTTGCAGTAAGCAGTTTGCCGTACCATATACACAGGCATGCATATGCAAATACACACGGCAAACAAGCACACATGCCAAAACTGTGGAACAAGTGATACCGGAGAATCATACCTGTACCGACAACCCATTTGTTTTGTGCTGTGCGACAAAGAGGTGGCGTCTTTCCACTTTTGTCTGCAGGGAGTGTGAACCCAGTGCAGCGGGACACATGGCTACCGCCAGCACAGGCCATCGGCCCCTCCAGCACGAGACCCCAGAGTCTAAACAAACCCCGACTGTGGAGCAAGCAGGGCTCAATGAGGGGCAGTCCCCTCTGTACTAATGGCTATTAACGCCTGTGCGCCATTGTGGCACGCACAATGGTGGTCACGCTGGGATTTTGTGAGCGCCTTGCTTGCAACAGTTATTAGCCCCCAGAACCTAAGGCAGAACAGTCAACAGAGGAACAAGTAGATTTGGGGACCTTGAGGTGGGGAGGGGGGGTGGGGCTCTGAACAGGCCTGTGGGGTTAAAGGTTGGGTCTGAGGCGGAAGTGGGAGGCAGTGGGCGAACAATGGGGGGGATTGCACTGGGCACACAAAGATGGAGTTGAAGGGGGTGGGCCAGTGATGGTGAACTGCTCACAAAACACAGGAAGACAGGCAGAAAAAGCCATAGATGCTTAGAGGGTCCCAGAAACAGATGGTAACAACAGCGAATAGCAGACAAAAAGGGCAGACAGATAAAAGAACAGGAAGATATTGCAAGGAGATGAATAGCAGAGAGAGGTGGCCAGAAGATCAGCAGACAATCAATGTGATTCCAAGTTTCAAGTGTGTTGCTGTAAATTGCGGGTAAAACACGCAGCACTGTCTACCCACGTAAAACATGCGACTTTCAGGGTCACGCTGTTTTTACTTAGCGTCCTTTAGTTAATAATACACATTTAGTTTAACAATAATAATTTAGTTAATCATTCACCTAACTGCTCCGTTGTCAAGGAGAACCACACGCAAACCCGTTCGCCTTTAATATAAACAGCATGTCCTTAGCGATTTCCCTACCGCATCGGAACACAAATCTTGTTGTCAGGAGAACCCCGTCTAATATTACTCGCCGTAATCGTAAGACATGTATGGAAAAATTCTGTCGGTCGATTGGAAATTCAGCTGGAACTGGAAAGCCTAATGTCTACAATTTATCTTAAAGTTTATTTTGGCAGCTAGACTGAATGATAATTAATCAAAATAGTACAAAACGACAAAAAAATGTTGGAAGAAGAAATGGTTAAATCTGCATCACTGAAAGAGGCCTGGCGACGTGAACAAAAACGCCGATGGAATAATTAATGCTAAAACATGATTTTATGCCTTATGAACTAATTACCACATTTATTTCGAATCAAAAAGCACATCGAGGCAAGCGTAAAGGTATTTTATAAACGTTGCTATTAAGTGGGATTTAACAGGAGGCAATCCATCTTGCGGAATGCGCGGCGTGACAGGTGAAGTGGCGCTGAGCGGAAGGGGCACAGCAGCGCCGCGAGTCATCGAGGAATCAACAACACGCCCTTCCAAAGCAGACCATCGCTTCCTCCACAACGCAAGATAGCTCGCAAGATAGGAAACATTTGCAAACTGCATTTCAAAGTAGATCCATTTCCCCTTCTTGATAAGGATTCTTTCACTAAGAAGCCAATGATAACGGTTTATGCTGTCATATATAATAATAGGCCTAAATATGCAATATATTATGGCATTAGCAGAAATTAGCAAAATGATTACGCAACATAAAACTATTTTCAATTCGCCGTTGAAAAATAAAATCAATAATCAATAATTTATGGTAGTTAATCACTGCTTGCATCAACGCCTGGTGAAGAAGAATGCAAATCATAACTTTGATAAATTCTAAGTGAATACGCGCACCTGTTTACAGAGCTGCGAATCCATACATTTTCTAATCTAGCAAGCACCTGCATCTACGTATGAGTTGATGTTAAAAGTACCGTTCATTTTTAAAACCATGCACATTCAACTAAAACGTGTAATTAATAACCGACTATTTCTTTAATAATTTTAACAATAAACCCGTGTGCCCAGATAAAAGACTGATGACCTACGAAATAGAACACAGTGTTCATATAGGATATTTTACATTTATCATGTCTGTATTTTAAATTTGTCATATCTAGCTACAGCAATTTCGGTATGTTTTCACTGACAGCGAAAAAATCCCGTTGCCAGTGGTTTTATGGTGGTTATGCTGAGGACAAGTGTGTCAGAGTACTGAAACTTCCTTTCAGTATTGTTGCTTGCTGTTAAACACGGCTCTGTTATCACTGACGCGTCTTGGAACCTCGAAGCTCCGTTTTCCACCTGTGACCCGCGGATAGTAAACTGAGCTCGCGGTCGAGGAGCCGCCGACTCCGGACGGAGGAGCAGAATCCGGTGACACCTGCGCCTCTGGCATTTCCACACCGGCCAACTCTCAATCGCTTACCCGATATCACAAATGCTAGTTATTAGGAAAACACAACTGCCTGGAGACCCACTTATATTTGAAATTATGAATCTTAGCCGTAGAATCGCTAAAACCAGAGTTCGATTTTCAACATGATGGTACACGGTCATACAACACTTCTTCAAAACAATTTATACATATTTTAAACGTTTTTATTAAATCAGAAAGTTAAACAATCGTATTGAACATATCGTTGCGCTTCACAGAATGAATGAAATGAAAATATAATAGGTTAGATATTCCAAAAAAACAATTGATTTCGCTCTTTGCACAGTCGGATTTGCCAAACGCCTAACCTCGGAATAAATTCGGAAACTCTTCGCAAGAATTACGTTTGCACCGAGTTACTGTGCTGTAATATAAACTGGTGGCTAAATCAAGTTTTAAAAAATCAACTTATGCAGAGTTCCCGCTTGAACGTTTTGTTGTCCGTATAATACTTGCGTCAAGGTGAAGGTATATTCTCCTCAAGCAAATCTTATAAAAATATTGTTCAATCAAAATACTCAACTGAACGAGTTTTCTAAAATTACTTTTTGACAGGTTTAATTATACCATCTGCTTTTCTTTTCAACAGCAATAATAAAACAGGCTTCTTCTAAACTGCAGGCATCCCAGTGACGTTAATGTAAGACTAATTGAAGTCATTCAGAAATGTATTAATTGCTTCATAAATTTATAACTGCTGACAACTGAGATGCAATTGGATCAAATAACGACAGGTTTATTTATATACACCCTTTAATTCACCATTTAATGGTACCTGACTTGATTATATTTTTCAAGAATGTCGTCTTAATAGCTATACCAACGCCGTGTGCGTCTCATTTCACTTATTTATAATGCAAAATTCAGATTTCCAAGAATTAAGAGACTTCAAAGAATTATAAAATATAAAGTTCAAAATCTTGCTGTAAAATTAATCACTACAGAGAGTGACTAGCACAGCATTGTTTTTAAAAATATTCGCCAATTGTACAAGTTAAATGTGAAAGTCTTCTCCCCTACGTTTCGCCTTTTTGTAATATTACTATTATTGTTAAATAACTTTCTTAAATATTGTTATATAATAAATAAAAGAATAAGAGTATTCGGTGGAACGTCTTTAATATTAGTACAGCGTGGGAAAAAGCAAAAGCGAGGGTATTTAAAATGTAAATATCATGTATATTGATCAACTGAATTTACAAAATATTGAGATAAGGAGACCAACATGCAAGAATATGTTTTGGTCTAGGTAGGCCTACAGGTGTGTGCAGGTACCATAGAAGGAAAGGCACTGTCACCGGTAAGATGCGCAAAACTGATACGCGCATATGTACACTGATTGCACTCAAACTGTAAATCCAAAGCGGCTAATGTATTAGAGAAATTGATTCTGTGTTTTATGGCATTTCTAAACACTATTTTGTTGATGCATTTGTTGTTATGTCATTAAACATTATGGCTTAAACTTGTTGTTCGATGTAATATATCTATATCAACTGAAAGTTCTTTTACATCACGAAATTTTACAAGTAACAATGAAACATATGTGGGTATTAGTGTGTTCTTATGTTAGGTCATTTATTTAATTGATGGTGAATGCTAACTAATAAATCGATAATAATTTAATTGATGGTGTATGCTAACTAATAAATCGAGGCTAAAATAAAATTACTCGCCAAACTTGTGAAAGCCGTGAAAAAACGGCCGTTTAAAGGGTTAACGTGTACTTACAAACTGTGCGCATAATTTAAAGGCACATTCAGGGAACTAAGATGTCGAAAAGAGGAAAATTAAAAGTGACTTGTGTTGCCTAAAGAAAGAGACGACGATCTTTACTGAATGAAGTCAGACAAAACATATTTAAGTATTGAAATGATGACCGAATGTAATTCGTAATGTTCATACCGTTTCGTGATAATGACTTTCATTCTGAAGAGGAAATATACATAAATATACATATGAATTAATTCCGAATATAAAAGAAAGAATTGGATCAACTAAGAACACAGAAATAAGTCTAGACGGGAAATATTTAAGGTTATAAGAAACTTTATAAAATATTTCAAATATACAATCAGTTATTCGAAATTCCAAAGTTACAGGCCTATAGTCGTACGCCTAATAGAGTTAGCGAACAGCTCCGACGCCGTTACATACAAAAAAGACGAACCCAATTTAATGAACGATTATTACAATTTTTGTTTGACCTATTGAGATACTAATCTTAGTTTTAATCCTCAGTTAAACTCTTGATAACCTTTTTTCCTCCCCCGTTCTTTTTTTTCTCTTTTTCCTCCACCCCCTCCCCAAGGCGTCTTGTCCCTCGCTCGCGCTTTCCACTTTAAAGAGGAATTTTCTGCTCCCATTAAATGTTATGATTCGCTTTAGTCCCTCCTCGACAGTTTTATTTATTTCAAAACACTCTGCCTTTTGTCCCGGAGCAGCAGTGGTGTAATGGTATTTACACTGCATGATGTGTTCGGGGAAGAGAGGGAGTGACTTTTCCAGTCATTAAACTAGCAGTAGATGCCCTTAGATAAGAATTCGGGGTTCCATTGCAAGCAGTGTCGCCCTGTGCTGGACACGAGATGATTCCCTTTAATCTGCGCCTAATCCATGACACAGTACATACAAACTTCAGACAATGTCTTAAAGCGTCTATCTTCGTGAAAGGACCTTAAACAAGATCGGCGGAGAGAATTACGACCTTTATTTACGAACTGGTGCAGTCGCATTGCAAAACTTAGCGTTCATCACAATGCAACATAAAACACAAGATTAAAAGCATTTTATTATTTTACGCATTGTATAACGTACAATTCACAACACGACCAACCCATAAACTACACTGGATTCGCCAATATTTTGTAGAGTCGGCTATCTGTATCTGACTTGGGCGACACGATGTCCCTGACTGCAGACATTCGAACTGACCTGACCTATTTGTTTTTCGGCTAGTCGTAACCCTAAAGGTGTGAAGACCTACAGGCTTTTTGACACTGAAGCCAGCTTCGCACCGACTATGCACAGCCCACTGGCGTCAGAGTAAAACGAATTTCTTGAATCAGTTATATACCTTATGCAAAAGAAGAAAAAAAACATTTCAAACATAAATAGGCCTACATGCCATTCTGGAAGTTTTATATGGCATATGTTTTATGATTCAAAACACACTATATTTCTACAGAACACACAAATGCAAAAGGACGAATGTCACTTTTCTGGTCGGAAGGATGTGTCTGTACATAAGCATACACGTTTAAAAATCGATTTAATGTCAACTGGACAATCCCTCACAGCTTCTGACCAACAAAAATGACAATGATTGTTTCAAAACCTGTGTCATCCAGCACAGGTTGGCAAATGCATCTCTTCTTCTTTTCCAGGGCTCATGTCACTAAACACCAACACTTTCAGAACGAAGACCATCTTGTACACAAATACAGGCCAATGTCGCAAATTATCTCGATAACCCTGCTGGCGAATGCTCCTTAACGTTTAGTACAGGCAAATAAACAGTCAAACACTTTTTGTGCGGAATTTTTGTTCGTTTGTTGTGTAAGTTAATATTACTTTGATTGAAACGGGCTGCTTAGCTAAAAGTAAATTATTTCAATCGGATAACAAAAGTGATAGAAATATAAAAATGAAAATGTCTTGACTGGCTTTAATTCAGTTTAGAAAACCAAAACAAATGTGAAACTAAATCAAAATTGCACAGCCAATGTGCCACTTTGGTCTGCAGTTTTTTAAAGAATAATCTTCATTGCATTTTTGTCTGAATAGTTAAAGCAAAGTCACACGACATGCCTAAAGTGAAAGCTGTAGGACTGAGCTCTTAAAGGCAATTAGGGTTCTTTTACACCTAGAAAATTAGTGAGCTGTTATTGTCTTGTCACTCAATATAGCCCTAATGAATTATACGAAACAAGAGTAAGTACTTAGGAATAAATGACAGATGGAATCGGAATTTAAGTGCGGTTGAAATATACCAACTGCTGTACAGTTCAAGATGCATAAGTCAGTGCGCCAAGAATTGTCATATTCAATACTACGACGGATTCTAAGTGGGTCTGGTAGGGATGAATGAAAACAAACTAGGTCCGTGTCGAGTGTTTCCGTAAGTGTTGCGATGTCGCCTGGTGTGCCGCTGCAAGTCAGGGAGAATCCCAAACTTGAAATCACTCATCCATGTGTTCTGTTCGGGATACACCCCTTTCCCGATGGCCACACCCCACTGGTCCAATGCCGCGTCTTCCCCATTCCAGCATCCAATGGCTTTGCTGCAGGCCGGCGACAGGCGCGACGCTGGAATAAAACCGCGAGCTGAACTGGCAGTTTATTAGTAGAAACGAAAGCCACTGGTGATATCAAATGGATAGTTCCTAAAGTCTTTTGAATCAGAAAACAGATCTCGCACGAGAGCCTGCTGGACACGACAAGGCCACTTTGTAATAACTATACTGTATAACGCTGGATAATACTACGGCATCGTCTACCTTGAACTATTTCTTCGTCTGCGGTGCAGGTAAATAACGACAAACCTAATGGTTACAGCCGGGTGACACATAAAGAAGCATTGATGCGCACTCGGACGATTAGTTTAATGTTCTCGTCGCTCTCCACGGGTTACGAATTGCCATTTAAACAGACCGTGGGTGGGGCGGTTGTTTGATACTGCTTGTTCTAGGGATGGAGAAATAATGTGTTGTCCGCAACGTATAACTCGGACTGTGCAATTTAAGTTTTGGAAATAATGGAGTATAGTCAGCGGAAAAATGTTAGGACAACGTATTAGAGAAACAGCTGGAGAACAAAACAAACAAAAGAGGAAATCAATATGGCTAAAGCAAATTAAATAGATTCTTCTGTCATGCTGTGGGTTTATAGAAAGTACATCGCGACATTAAACAGGATTAGCATTATGAAATCGTTGCATTTAAATTACACAATTTAAACAACGAAAGAAACATGAATGATCATTCTATACCCTATTGCACTCTATTGCAGATTTTAAACTGCACGCTGGAACGTTTTTTTCGCCCATCCGCAATCCTCATGGACTTAAAACACAGCTAACTTTACAACTTTTGACAGCGCGGATCGTCCAGCTCTTGTATCCAGGCCATTCGATATCAAAGATCAAAGGACAATGTCCAGCACCACCGGAAGAGGTAAAAATAATTTCAAAATGTTAATACATTAAATAAGTTCATTCTTGTAGGTCAGGGACCTGGGTCTCATTGGCGAGTTCTGAATTAGCGTGAAATCAATATGGCAACTTAAATACTACATAGCTACTGAAATGAAATCACCGATAACAGTGAATCTTAATACAATCATTAATGTCCTTATCACATTTTTAGGTTTTAGCTATAGGCCTTTTTATGACCAGTAGATAAAGTGAATATGTAAAAATTTGGAATGTCTAATATCTTAATATAGCCCACGGTAATGGCGACCAGTTAAAGATGTAATTTACAGAATTCGGTCCTTTACGTCGGCAATTGCGTGTGCGTGCGGTTGGGTGTCTGAATGGGAATATCAGAAATGGAGAGAAAGTATTTGGAAATAATTGAATGATATATATGCAGGATAAATGAGCAGGACTGTTATTCAAAATTATATCAATACCTTAGATAGTATTCTGAAACCTTTATAAACCGATAGCCCGTCTTTGTCAATTTGAAAAGAGATTATGGGGAAGCAATCGCTTCGTATTGACAGAAACTCTTGTACTGTACTATTATTGTAGTACGTTCCTGCAGCCTAAAATGTTGCTTGACTGATCAAATAAGAAAACACGCATGCAAGAGCATTTCCGTTTTCCGTGTGATATTTCCTTTATGTGAAGACTTACCGAGTTAATGTTCAGTTATGTATCTGGATTCTGCTGTAAAGCGATTAGAGGTATGATTGACGGTGTCACCTCTAAACCCGGCCTGTCTTAGTAATTTCATAATTACACACAAGTTCGTGTCAAAGCCCGCGTGGCACACATTTCCATTTTGAAAGCGAAGCCGTGTGAAATTGAATTGAAATATTTTTACTCATTTGATTATATACAAGAATACGAAAATAAATCATAAGTAGGCTAATAATCATAAATAGGTCTATATGTGAAGCAACTGAAATATAATAACATGCTTATAAAGTTATATTTTTATATAAATATTGCGTAATAACACATAAACATTTAGTAGGCCTAAATGAGGGAAGTACTTACATGATATTTACTAGGCTTATATTCTGGAATATTTTCTGAAGGAGTTTCAAAACTTTAATAACATACAGCACTGAGTTGCCGTTAAGGTTTTGGCTAAAATGCTTACTGTTTAAGTATTTAACTATCGCAATATCTCGTATCGCACTGAAATGACATTACGTGTAACGTGAATCCCGGTCTAAGTCGTCCTTTTCCCTTTTCCCTTAGGTACTTAATGAAGAGGAGCAAATACCTTAATTAATAATCTGAGTAAAAGTTGAATACATTTGTCGTGTTACTTACGAAATATCGTTAAAAGCGGATGTGCTTTTAAGAAGAGTATCGATTTTTAGAATGATGCGTATGTAACCTGCAGATTAAATTACGATTCGGCGCCATGCCGTTTCAATGGATTTAGGCGTTTTTCCGTAGTGGAGAAATCTGTTCATTTACTCTTTTACAATATAGGACACCCAGCTGTTTCATTTGTGACGGATATAATGGAACAGGGGTCTAGTTAACCCACTAAACAAACATTAATCAAGCCGCACTTAGAGGAAGACTCGAATAATGTTTCAGTATTTTTTCATTAATAATATCTTAAGACTGGTAAATAAATGCTACCTCTCCCCTCTCTCCTTCTCTTAGCAAAAATATAATGAGAAGTCCTTAACGTCTTTTAAAGTAATTTCATGGAAGAGTGAATGAAACAGAAAAGACTAATGCCTTGTACAAACGCCAGTCTTTATTTATCTTATTAATTCCACCAACTAAAGAATAATTTTGAATGTCTGAGAAAATTAACGTTTTGTCCCTTTTTATCCAGTTGCTAAATTTTGAGTTAATAGGAGAAACCGTTCAAATAAAAATGTTGATCTGTTTTGCAGTTTATGATTTCCTTGCTTCGAACAAGTTTGTATTCGACAAAAAAGTCAGTTTTGTTGGAGTAACACCACCACCACAGAATACTGCGAAACCATAAGATTTGGTTAAAGCGAATTCCTCGAATACCAATTACAGGCCTATACGAGATGATGCACAAAGTGATTAAGGGCGACTGTTGAAAGTTAATTATTGTGAAGTTGTTAATGTGTCACATGTGGCATCTTCACCACAGTTTTTGCTTTTACATGGAGGGTCATCAACCTGACTGCTAAAGCTAAAGGCGACGCTTGTTGAAATTCTGAGGAGCACCATTGCTTTGATTATGATTATTTTATATGATATGATAATTATCGGAGCCTGTTTTCCGACATACGCAACACGTTATTGGCGCGTTGTGCCCCGTTCTTCTTTGAGGTGTCTATGTAGAGGAATTCGGCTTTTTCTTCAACCAATTACTATTGTTTTTTCTTTCTTAGAAATTCTATCAAACTGTCATTGCGTTTATCTTGAACTTCAATTGAAGGCTAGACAGCAGTCTGGTGGTCCATGAACCTGAAAGAAACGTTTGTTTGTGCCCCCCCCCCTCCTCCCCAATTGAGATCTTGAGAAGGTCGCGAATTGATTGAATCTGGGAGCCGAAACAGTAAATGGAAAAACATTCTCAGTTTTTATGCCGCGCTAAGACTTAAGTTGACATGAAGGTTTTATATGGAGGAAAATCACGATAATTTGGAAAGTCAAGGCACTATCACAATTACGTAATTATCAAAAAAATGGACTGTAATACCAATCCTGAAAGTCTTTGAACATTCTGAATTCTTGCGTAATTACGTATCTCTAAAAATTTAATTTCACTATTGAACAATTTACGGTGACTATTCGAATTTTAAATTGTTTTTGAGTTGGTGTTACTATTAATTTTATTAGCGGTAGGCGTAGAAATTCTGGGAGAAATTTCCATAATTATTCTGCGGACATGTACAGTAATGACATGTAATTTTGTTGTCATTCCGCGATGTGTTTGGCTGCCGCTAATGAGCCTCGGCGTTTGTGGGCGACGCTCGGGAATTCGCGTTAACACCGCTACTGATCTCATTTCGACTAAACGTCCTCCACCAACTACTTCTGAATTGACAGGATTGTGTAAAAGGCTACAAAAATTAATGAAATCTGACAGACATCTAACTGATTTCCTAAAATGTATTTTTAAGATATAGGCCTACGTTTTCTTGAAAACCTGTCGCTTTTGACATGTCACACACATACAGCATGGTGCCGTTCGATCACTGAAGACAAAGGAAAAAATGAAGTGCATTCACGATTTCAGAAACAAAATTAATTTGAATAAAAATGCTCGAAGGTCATACGGGGACAGTCTGTATGCAATTAACTTTTTAGTTCATTACACAATGGGGGATTTTCCATCATAGCAGCTAGAAGTTTTTATAGTCTATAGGATACAAATACTCTGTCGTAATCGACAACAGCATAAGTTAGATTAATGCGATTTTAAGCATGCATAATTATTGTTTAATCCTCGTTCTGAGCAAACATTTAATTAGTTATTTAAATAGGTTTGAATGCATAAAATGTCTGCGAAAGCATTATGGGATGTTTTATTATTTTTATAAATAAATTATATGCAGCATAAGAAATTTCTTAGGTTGATTAATAATAATATATTAATAATATATTAAAGAATAGCGCTCTTTAAAATAGGTAAATAGCCTGCAGAATTAAAATCTGATACATTACACGTGTAGTTTATTTTTATATTATACGTTGTTGAATTGCGCGCACATTTAAAGTCCGTGCCTGGACTTTTCATTTTTGTCACCTTGTGTTTACTAAAAAAGAGAAAGTTAATTTTGTATTAGCCTATGGAGAAGGTTAGAACAAGTAATTTGAACGTCGTTCTTACTAGGGTGGCAAGTGAAATAGGCGCCAACACTGGAATTAAAACTACTGCATTCACGTTTTTGTGAGCGCCTATGAGCGTGCAGATTCCCCTGGGGCTGCCCACTTTTAATATCTTCTTGACTGGCGGAGCTTGGCGAAGCGATTCTTACTTCGCTACGAGCGTTAATAGCGCTCACCAGCCTGCTTCCTCCGTCTGCCGTTTGATGTGGAAATGAATTCAGGGGAGGGTTAAAGGAAAAGCAGGGGAAGCGGCCACAATACGACTGAATGGGTTAAATTAAAAAGCAAAGGGATGCTTAGCGAGTCACTGATGCAGACCATGGGACGAGAGGAGTGAAAAAAACTCTGCGATGGAAGAAAAAGTTCTCTGACTTATGCACAGATTCATGATTTCTCCCGTGGGTTATAAGAAATATTAATAAGGTTAGACGCACTCGTGTCGAAATATTTTAAAAAGTCGGGCTTAAAATGTTTAGAAATAAGTGTGTATATGTAAATGTAGGAAATACTTAAGTATATAAAATTCATCCCAATTCAATAGCGTAATAACAGTAACTAAGTGCGTCAAGCAATTTACGCATGTAAAGGTAACCAAGGTCAGTGGGTTTGATGTTCAAGTCACGTAGTTTTTACAGGCTGCAATCCTCCTCGGGGATTTGAACACATGACCTCTGCTTTCTCTCATACAACTGCATTGAAAACGTGATTTTTAATAACAATAACAAATGGGACGTGGATCTTTAAAAAAATTAAAAAGCTAAGTAGTGTAAGGTTTACCGCAACTTATATTGTTGGAATAATGTTACAAAAATATTACAAAATCATAAAAAAATCATTTATCTGCATATTATACCACTACATTTCATATTAACAGATGGCATCTCCTATCGGTGATAACCTGTTTTCAAATGAAAGTGCCAAAATACACCAATCAGAATGCTGAATTTGAGTTTCAGTGTGATACACAGAGGCTGGTCTGTTGGGGATGGCATCCCAACTCTCATCACTGAATCACATATTCAGTGAAATACACATTTAACATACCAGTTAAATGATGTTAATCTCCGCCTTATTCTTTTTCCATGTGAAGCCACTCTGTAGATGAGGGTGGACATGTAGACATGTGTTAAAAAGTGTCTAAATCACCATAATTCTTCCCTTTGTTATACTACATTTTTCAGTGTTACTTCGTAGTAACATTCTAATTCAAATATTGGACCAACATCAATATTGATCGACAAAGATTACATGTGTGGTGTATTTTTTCTTTAATTATGGTTAATGGTGGAGAAGAGTGCCACATGTGGCAGAGTTTTGTAGTTCTAGAGGAACATAATGCATTCGATATGTTCAAAGCAGCCATGCGCGCTTCTGGTTTAAATCCCTGGCTTCTGTGGTTCTGTAAGACTCTGGGGCTGCAGAATGTAAGGATCAAAGGTGCAATATAGAACGTATAGGATGTAGAAGACAAGCGCAGGGCTGTCTAGACCAAGGCCTGTCAAAATGCTAGCTTGAGATGACATGAGTGGTTAGATACCCCATTGACCACTCTTTCAAAATGAGAAAGGCCAGGGCCTTGCTATTGATTACTTGGTGTTTGATTATTTGTTCAATTCTGGAATAGCAAAAATTACAAGACTGTAGACTAATCGGGTGGAAATCTAATTTTTTGGGGATGTATTGCAGAACTATTGATTTCTGAAAACCACCAAAACTTACCAGTCGAGGCAATTTCAAGATCTGATAAAAAAATAGATGCAGAAGTGCAGGCAAATACAGTAGTTCATCACAATGAGCAATACTCCTGGTTGAAGATTTCAGGCACTCAAAATTGCACTATGGAAGGACAGAAAATGTTTGCATTGTATAGATGTATCATCCACAGCGGACAATAACAAAGGAACTCTGGTACAGTCACTGCAAACTGCACAGTACAGAGAAGAGAATAAGTACTCACTCTCATATTCGTTATAGTTACAGTAACCCAACTTATTACTATGGACTTGCTGTAATGTGATTGCAGATTTCGGTCACACGGTGAAATGGACTCCTGAGGGGGTCATTCCAGTTTTAGATTTGCAGTATATTATCTTTATTATAAAATAAAATATGAGGGCACACATGCACTGCCTAATCTTATTTTACGTATTTTACGTGACGGGGTAAGGCTAATTTTACAAGAGAAACGCAGGGCGATGTGTTTCATTTACTTTTCACCGCAAATTGACAAATCCTTATTATGTCCGTCTAATACCGTTAAATGAGTTTATGTAAAATGCATAACCCTTTATGCTAGTTGCTATACTCTGCCAGATCTGAGTACTTAAAAATTTGGGACACAGTTGTTTTGTCATGCGTGTTACATTTGTATAATGCTTTGAGTTTTCCTCGGTTCCGTATCAGACACTTAAATGGTCCCAAAGCCAGCATGTTCGACACTAAATCTAACCTAATCGTGTGATACGCGTACTTCATATTTTACTTTAATCTTCTCTAGGGACTCTTTGGTGGCGGGATCATTTTTCTTTCTCAGTATGAAATTACACTACACCAGCCCTCCGATTTTCGAGCCGATTACTCCAAAATATTCGGGATTTAGGCTATTCAGTCAACAGCTCCGTGCGGTCAATGACAAGCCAGTGTCAGCTCAACGAGTAATACAGAATCGAGTGAAATCTGAAACTGGAACCTTTACAATAAAATGATGCTTAGAAAATGCAATGAAAAGCCTCATGTTTTTTGTTAAAAACAGTATGATAAATCTCTTGTTAACACAGCAGCTTAATTCCGGCGTAGTTTAATGCAACGCAGTTTAATCAAATTTAACTGTGATAGTGTCTAACCGCGGGGAAACGTTCTCGCTGTAAGTACTTAGCAAACATATGTGCAGCATATGGGCGGCATGGCGGCGCAGCAGGCAGCTCTGTCACCTCGCGCCTCTCGCGCCGCGACTCCTCTGGCCCCAGGCTCTGTGAGCGCGCGTCCGCGAGGCGCGCTCGTGTGTCTCTTCCTCCAGGTATCGTGGTACCACAAAACATGGCGTTCGGGTTGATTTATTATAGAATCGGGGTCGCGCGTGCATGCCGGTGTTTAGAGCTTCCCCACACTTTGAGTTCCATGGGCGTCGCCGCCATTAAATCTGAGGGGACGTGTCCCCCTCACATTTCATAATTATTCGTTTGGGGGGGGGGGGGGGGGGGGGGGGGGGGGGGGGGGGGGG
>JAODJX010000119.1:3645625-3655779 GCA_026776945.1 Isichthys henryi | reverse complement strand
GCAAACTCCGCACACATGTGACCCAGGCGGGGATTCGAACCCAGGTCCCAGAGGTGTGAGGCAACAGTGCTAACCACCGCACCACCATGCCGCCCCGATTATTATTATTATTATTATTATTATTTCTTGGTGCCACCCCATAATAATTCTTGGCAACCCTATAAAAAACCACTGCTGGAAACACAGGAAGGCTGATGGCAGAATTAAAAGACGGACAGGGGTTTAAAAAAAGAAGAAGCCGGGTCTGCGGGTGTGTGCTTAGTACCGTTCCATAGTCTACCCCGTTGCTAATGGTGTGGCGCCTCTGTTCCGCTCTGCTCCGCCCATGCCGCCTGGCTCCAGCCAATCCCGCAGTGGTCTCACTCCGCGACCGGGGTAACCCCCTGCCCTCATCCCCACCTGCACAAACAGAAAATGGGCCCAGAGATGAACTCTACAATCCCCCATACAACTCACCATTGTGCTGAGACTGGAAAAGCGCACTGCGACTCCCAGGGACGCGAGCCCTGCTGGTAAGGCCGGGCCTTTTGGCAAACGATGTCACATCATCAGCAATTCAGTGAAAGATTCGAAGAGTCTGTGAAAATTTGGCATGATGAACACAGAAAAGCATACATCCATGTAAATGTATACAAATTAACAAACACACAAAAATCCCTCATTATCAAGTTTAGACTGAGAACACATTTTGGCTGTCTTCCTTGTGGCTTGTAGCGCATTTCAGTTTTATTTCAGCTTTTAAGCCTGATAATATGTGCGAAGCAGACCAGGTGCATTCAGCTGCCCCTTATGGTAACAGACCTTATACAACTCAAAGACAATACAGTAAATTACAAAGTAAAAGCAAACATACATGAATGTAGAGACACAGCAAAAAACAAAAGGCACCCAGTTAATGCAAAGGGATGAACAAACCTATCAAACCCATAAGGAGACTCTGCTCATAACACTGTAAATAGGTGCCATTCAAAATAAACCCAAGGAATCCAGAGTTCACAAGTCCATTATTCTCTCCTGTGCACTTCCCTTTGCTCCTGACCACAACTCAAATCATTGTCATGAATATTCAAATTCTATTTGAGACACTTTTGCCGGTGCATGAAAGTAAAATGAAATCAAAACTAGCGTTAATTCAACTGCATAACCAGTACGGAGTACACAAAACACAAAATTAATTGGCCTTCCTCTTTTCATTTGTCTTCCTCATAACTTATGCACCACCTAATTTATACTAATTCTGGATCAGTCTGGGCCAGGTGGAGGAGTTCCTAGTGGAGTGCTTTGCTAGAAACGCCCTGGTAGCACTTACTAAGCTTATTTCAGTTTAGGTTTTGTTTGTTACATTATGTATTTGACAGACGCCCTTATCCAGAGCTACATTGTCTTGCACAGATGTAGCAAATAATATTTCTCATTAGGAGAAATACATATAAATATAGCAGTCTCAAAGTATGTCTATTTTGAAGCTATTAATAGGTGCAAAATATGGATAATATCAATGAAAGCTCACTAAGAAATTAATTTGGAGTGATTCTAGGATTAGACCGTGGCATACCCGGAGTGGCCAGTCGGTGGGCCGCTTAGTTGTTGTTTTGGTCAAAAACTAAATATGATTAAAATGATGCCAGTCAGAAAACAAAACAATTGTACAACTTTAAAATTCTACAACACTTAAGAATATTAGCGAGCTGGTTCGCTCACGCGCGCGTGCGTGCACACACACACACGAACAATAGACCACGGTTGTTCCGCATAGAGGCACGCGCAAATACTGCGGCACGCGCGTGGATGTAATCGCTTGTCGTTGAGACCTGAATGAGCGCAGCGCGCGGTTGCGGAGGTGCCGTTTTGATGCTAATAGGGTCTAGAACCGCCTGTGGTTAAACGCCACCGTGCAGACACTCGAGAGCTACTTCTGTAAAGCAGCCGTCATTGCTGTTCTCTGTTTTAAGCAAAATGGCCACTAGAGGGAGTTATACTAACGAGTGTATTTTGACCTGGATTTCTGCAAGCATGAACAAATCAAGGGTTTTAAAAACAAAAGCCAAAGGCAGGACCTGAGAGTTAAAGGTGGCAGGGTTAGACAGATACAACACCGACAGATCAGTGCCTAAAGTGCAGAGGATTAAGAGGGCAGCATCTCCTGGTAGCTGCTCCATAAACCAAAAGAAATCATCCAGCAAGCGTAACAGACCTCAAAACATTCATCACTGAGGCTGGCAGTATTTTTCTTTCACTATAAAAGACTGCCCTGATTTTGCATTCTTGCTTTTTTTCCCTTCCCCATATTTAAATACCTGTCAACTTTAATTTTGTCGCATGGCTGGTGAATTTCAATGTGATGGTGGGTAAATGCAGCAGTGTGGATTTCAATGCTGGGGACTTACGCCTTACATGAAACGTGATGTCATCAGCTATTCAACCACGGACAGCAATGGTACTTCATCTTAAAATCAGCTTACATCCTATACATTAATACTTCCATTTCTCCCCATCCAATAATATCAGTCTATTATGAGTGCAACACTGCTTTTTTTAACCTGTAAAGTGTGTTATTAGTCAGACAAGAATAGATGTGCATCACTAATGGAACTCTGTGCCCACATTTGATTTTTCATTCAAAATGCCTGTAGTCACATCAATTTAATTAGTGACTCAGAAGTTGATTTTCTTCATCCCTTTATAAATCAGGTGAGCCAGTGTGGCAGGGGAACACCCAGTAAGGTGCTATTAGTAAACAACTGACAAAGCTGGCCACCTCAAGGTTGTAGTGTACAGGTGGTCTTGTATATATATATATATATGTGCTCTGCATTATATAAATTGTTTAATCTGTAACAGGTCAAACTGCCTAACATGTATGCTGTACATAATGCTAGTTCGCACACCGTCTAGTATTTTTATACATATCTCTTAATTTATCCTTTGTTTTTATCTTATTAACCACCCCCATTTTTAAATTAACTTAAAATTACTCTGTAAGGGTTAGTAAGGACAGTCATCTCATTTACAGGAGCCACAACAAAGCTCACGATCCAGTGGAGAAAAGCACTGTGGTTAGTCAATCACCTATAAGGCAAGCTAATCACTAAAGGTGATTCACTACCCTCTACCCCACTTACTGTCAAAAAGGAATACCCGTGACAGTTTGGGGGGGGGTCTCTACTCCTAGGTACTGGTACACCGTGTAAAAGCACGAACCAGTTCTTCTGTAGCCAGCTCACAGCTAATCCAGAGCATGACAGCAAGCCTGAACAAGCACTGTTTTCCCTAGTTACCGCCTCCCCACCCTGCAACACATGGGCTGAGACAGGAGACCAGAAATCAGGCAGCAACGAGGCAGAGGGGCTCTTAAGACGCAGAGTTTGATATCCAGTCGACCCTCCGGATGCAGGTTCTGCATTCGGCGATTCAATTGGCTGTGAATCGACAATATTTGGGGGGAAAAAAAATCCAGAAAGTTCCAAAAAGAGAAATTTTAATTTACCACGCATCAAGTACTACACCAAATGCACACAAATGAAGAGAAAGAATATATTTATATTTTCTGCATTCGTAATTATAATTTCTATATATACTATGATGGCTGCATCGGTACTGAACATGTACAAACTTCTTTTCTGTGACACTATTCCCTAAACAATACAGTATAACATCTATTAACAAAGCATAATACCTAATACAATGTAAATAAGTAATCTAGAGATGATTTAAAGTACCATGGAAGATGTGGGATGTGTGTCCCTGGGTGGTGGGGGGGTCCTGGCCCAATCCCATTGGACACCAAGGGACAGTATTGTTTTTTATTCATAGATTATTTCCAAGATTGTCTTCTGTGCCCCATCTAGGATTAAAACCCACTAAATCCTGGCCAGAGCTCTCACTACTAATTTTTCCACTTTTTATGTTTTTGCCCCATCTCCATAATCCCACGACAAATTTCTTGCCAGCTTCTCACAATCCCCCATCTGTCTCAATATTACCCAATCAGGAACGTAACCCCAGTGCTACACATAGCTCAGAACAGCTCAGAAAAACAGAAACAGGCTCCCAGAGACGTGTTACTATCGGATTATTGCTCTCTGCTGCCACACCTCAATCACCAACAAGATGTAATCCGCTATAATCCGCATTATGTGCAGAGGAGATTACGCCACTGTGCTCTGCAGTCTCACCCAAATGGTTCAAGAAACCAGGGTTTCTGGGCAGTACGGTCAGATTTAGGAATACAGATCATTTTCACTGTGGGTTAGTAACAGTAGTCATTTGATATATAGGAGCCAATATTGTTTTAAATTAAACTCACAATCCAGTGCCGCCCCATGTTCAGTTCAGTTCAATAACGGGGTCCAAAATGTTTACTTTGGATTTATGAATTAATGGGCAGTTTTAAGGGCGGCATGGTGGTCCAGTGGTTAGCACTGTTGCCTCACACCTCTGGGACCTGGGATCGAGTCTTCGCCTGGGTCACTTGTGTGTGGAGTTTGCATGTTCTCCCCACGGTACTGTGGAGTTCATTCTGGTTTCCCCTCACAGTCCATCTACACAGTCCAGTTGAGAATCAGCACAATATTTGCACGTTCTATAAATCTGGGCTAGAATCAATGCAAATGAAACCACCCCATGGTTAAACAGTTTGTCCTGTGCCACTGGGCTAAAATTATATTTACTACCAATGCCATTTAATCCTGCCGTTTTCCACCATCAAGGGAGATTTAAGATGCAACATGATGACTCAATGAGTAGTACTGTCACCTCACGCCTCCCATGGTGGATGTATTGCATCCCAGCCCCACTGGAATTGCATACATTATTGATCTGGTTTCCTCCCGCAGGGCAAAACCGTGTGGTCGCGTGAACCTGGGCTAATTAACCGGACCTCCCCTGGCCTCATGGTCAATAGAGATGGGTGGGACCTCCAGCAGAGTCCTGGGTGATGTCAAAGCACAGTAATTGTTGTGATAATGCGGTACGCCGTTTGCATGCATGTCGGTATCTGCTTCACACCATCCCAAATCCTCCGGGGTGATCAGTCAACAAACGTGCCGCGACTCATCGAAGCGCGCCTCAGCCCTGAATCACCGATTAGCACCGTGTATTTACGGGAAAAAGAAGAAAGACCGAGCCCTAGATACCGGCAGGAGGGTGCCAGGAGGAGTGGACTCAGACCGTTATTTGCCTAACCTGCAAACTACAGCCACCTCGGCGGTACAGCTGCATGCATACATGGAAGACATTTCAGTCCAGGGAAAAGCAACGCGTGCCTGTCCCCTCTGGACATGTGGCACCGACAAAGCTTTCGGCTTAACCCACTCCTCCCCCCCCAACCACAATCCAGAGTTAATGCACCTGGAGGGTGCCATGTCCCTTTCAACACTGAACTACCAGCACCATTCATTTTTAACATGCATTGTCAGATTGTGATGGGGTAAAATGAAAGGAATTAATTTTACATAACGTAAGACCAATATACCTTAAACGTGCTGAGGTACCTCGGATATAATTAGCTGCAATTAAAATGCAAGATGCTCGCTCAGCACAAAACTTACTTCCTTTGTGGATCTGTGGCGACTCCAGTGCCAGTGACTCTATAGATCGGACCTTGCTCCGGCATGGATCTTGCTGCGGCTGTTTGCCATTTCTGACCGAATCGGCTGTATGCGGACCGCTTTCGGGTGCAACCGGGATCCGCTCCAAACTTCTACCCGTCCTGTCGTACCCGGCGTTGCTGTACCGGGCTGGGACGCTTGGGGCCGTAGTGGGTCCCCACTCCCCTTGGCTGGCAGGGTTTGAGTCCTCATGTCTGGCTCGGTTCTGCTGCGTATTTACCGCATTGCTGGGTCCCAGTGGGCGCACGTTATTCTCTCCGGTACGGGCACCGGGGGCGCAGCCCTGTGATTTCACCCCTGGCGCTTGCCGTGGTTGCAGAGGACCTTGCTTCTGGCTGGTGTAATGCAACTGTGGCTGCCGCTGGGGAACCCCGGACCGGGGCTTTAAGTGTCCGTTGTCGGGGTTGAGCATCGAGTACCGAAGTCCTGCCACGAAGCGCTCAAATGTCAAGTAACCGTGCGGTGGGGCGACCCGTCGCAGGCACTCCAGCACCCCTCCCGGCAAATCCTGCGTGTCGGCTCCCTGCCACCGGCTCTCGATCTCGGATATATGCACATACCCCTTCTTCCCATCATCCAGGATGTCAAACAGCGTCCGTAGACTGTGCAGGAAAACCTTGGGCAGGCCGTCGGTGGAAAACTCCGCTTCAGTTGGCTTCATTTTCCTGTCTCTGTGGTTGCGCGCACTTTGAACAGTCTCTCTCCCAGCTTCAGGTTTATTGCAAATAGCTATAGAGCAGTTCACTTTACAGTCGCGATCAGCAGCAATCAAAGCCATGAAGGGTATGGTACATCTTATAACTAGATATCGTGTTGAGTGTCCTAAAATTATCAAAATACCGATGATTACACAAATTAAACAACGAACTTTTATTTTCAAAAAGTTTACCTCATACCCTACCATAAAGGTAAATGCATGCCCGTCACTCCTTCCAGTTCTTCAATTTCTTTTTCGAAGTGGGATGGTTCGATTTTTTTTAACAGGACCGCCTTTAAACGTCACAAAGCATTTTTCCCCAACTGCAGCCCTGTCATTGGCTGCGCTGCCGATTGCCGGACATTGATTGGTTGAAACGCAAAGCAAACCCAAGTTTAAGTTTTGGCTTTTGTCTGTTTGAACGCGCAGCCACATTGCCCGGTATCAATTATCACACCGATAGGAAAGGGATCTGTGGGCTGCAGCCATAAAAACTAAACGCAGCCGTTCTCTTTTTCAAATTTATATTGTAAACACATATGCGAAGCGTAGACAATAGTCGTCCGTTAAGGAAAAGATATTAAATTGTATTGCATATTAATGACGGTAAATTTACCTTTGCACGAAAGAGTCAGAGCTTTAATAATTGTATATCACACTCAATTTCAAATGAAGAATCCTCACGGTGTAACGTGATTTTTTTAACACAACGAGTATTAGGCAACAGATGTAGAGGGGTATTGTGGTGGAAGTATGCTGCTTAACCGGTTTGGTGAGCCATTTTTTAATCTTGCCAATGCTTTTGCCAAAAGATATACAGAATATGTAAAGCAGGGTCAGGCTGTCCCTGGAGCATTTGGGACTTGCTGAAGAGCCAGACTGTGAGATTACTCTGTCAGTCATGGGATTTAAACCAGCAAGCATCTAATTACAGGTATGGAGTCATAACCAACGTACTGAACCACAGCCTGATCCAGTGTGAGTCAGCACACTGATACGGCATGGTACTAGTTCAACAGGGTACCCAGGTTATCACAGTGTTCCTAATGGGATATCTGATTCCCTGTTTCAGCTGGCGCCATGGAAGGTACGCCATTACGCCATCTCCTAGTAGGTAAACAATTCACTCACTTCTCGAAATATGCTAATTATTACAGTACACTAAGAATAGCTTTCTTACAACAATAACAACAGAAACTTGTTTTGTCGTACTGGCGACCTATTAAAATTTCCATTTTTTACATTTAAAGTGAACGGGCACAGTTTGAATTCTTAGTGTCCCTGGATTAGTAAAACATAATGACCAATCAATGCCCTCATATCAGCTGTGCAAGCGAGTCTCAGCAAGACTCGAATGCAGTAAAGAGTGGGCTGGGCAGCATGTCAATGGAAACATCAATAGTATGAAAGCTTTAATCCTGACCTGCATGTAAAGAAATTGAACCCATAGTTTTTATTAATGAGGCTATATTTTGCCTTCATTTATATAGCAGACACTTTGAATGAGTGAATGAATGTTATGCCTCTCGTGACACACAAAACACTTTCAGTAGGGAGCCACTTCAACCATCACTGTGCAGAAACCATCTGGATGATGCAATGGCAGCCATCCTGCACCATCACCTTCACCACACAGTAGCCAAGATGGAGATGGACCAGGAAGGTTTTCACCAATTACATGGTCAGATTGTGAAGGGGCCACAGTGGGCAATTTAAGCCAGGACATCGGGGTACCACCCCTACTCTTTCAAAAGATGCCCAGTAGTTTTAGGATTTCAGAGAGTCAGGACCACAGCATTACATCTCATCCATAGGATGGCACCCTTTTTAAAGCACATTGCCTCCATCACCACACTGAGACATTGGGATCTACACAGACCACAAAATGGGCTTCATTGTTGGCCACACCAACAGCTTTCCTAGTTGGTCTTCTGTCCAAGTACTGACTAGGCCCAAAGGTGTTAAGCTTCAGATATACTATTTAGTTTGAGCTGCAGGTGGTACAGTATGGCACCTGACACTTAGCCAATACATCACACAAGTGAGGATCTGAGAGCAGAGGCAGCCTCTGTGCAGCACCTGAAGTTAAGAGCCTTGCTCAAGGGCATGACAGTGACATTACTCTGCTAACCATCGGGCTGGAACCAGCCTCCTTCTGATCATTTAGGTCCTAACTCATGGAACCAAAGACCATCCACTGTGAGCTGAAGCATGACATACCCAGACAAAAAAAAAGCACCAAGCTTTCGAAGCAGGTTGACGACCAGCCAGCTTTGTAGTGTGAAGGACAAGGGCATTGGTATAGTACTCCAATGAAACAAACTCTACTCACTAACTAACCATTTACATAAAAAAATACACAGTATGGAGTATCGTTATCAGTTCCTTGAAGCCCCAAGCAAATGCAACACTTTGATTTTACATTTTCTGATTTCTTTAGTTGGCGTGTTGGGCAGAGGGGGATATAACTGTGGATTTACATTTAGGGGTCAGTCGGCTGATCTTTCCAACAAACTTAGGCAATGCATGTATGGCTGCATTGCTCAATATGAGCTACACCCTCACTACCGAATGGACTCACAGAGTGCCTACGAGACCATACTGTGCACCACACTCCCTCCATTTCTCCCTCTCTCTGTCTCTCTTATTCTTGCACGTGCTCACACTCCACAGACCTCAGCAAGCATTGCCACAGGTGTCCTCAGTTGTTTACCAACATGTCTCTATGCCAGTGTTTCGCACTCCAGTCATAGAGAACCCCCAGACAGTCCACATTTCTGCTCCCTGCCAAACAGTGCACATTTTTGCTCCCTCCTGGGAACTGAGAGGGAGCAAAAACATGAACTTTCTGGGGATCTTCAAGGACCAGTTTGAGCAACACTGCCCTTTGCTCAAGTCATTCCGTCTCCCATCTCAGGCAGTCACATGCACACACTCAGACTCACTCCTCCCCTGTCCCTTTTCCCCAAACGCCACATCACCCCACCCCCAAAGCATTGCTGTCTCTCCCGTTTGATATATCACTGTGCATGTGACCATTGGATTGAAAGCTGGGCTGTTGCATTATCCTTCGTAAGGCTTTTAATCACAGTTGAGTTTGCCTGCGATATAGAATGGGACAGGGACTAAGGCCAGGAATGACATTGAAATAATTGATCCAGTAAAGCAAACATTCTTTCCCTATTCACATTATTACTTTGTCTAGCTAAAGATGTAAAAGGTACATTAGCAATCTACCACTAAAAGATTTCCCCAAAAAACATGTATTAAAACACCAATTACAATGTAAAAACATATTTAATGCACACATCAATCCATCCAGCCATGAGATTTCCAGAGAGCTGAGAGTCAAAGCTGCACGGCCTAGAAAGTGACAGTGGACCAAGGCTTACAGCAAAGCAGCACTTGATATTATTATTATTATGATTATTATTATTATTGTTATTATCAGCATCATGTTGTAAATCTGATGTTTCCACGTCTTTCCTTTAGATTTCAATGAATTAGCATCTTAATCATATGTTGTGTGAAGGCATTTACTTCTATTATTTTTGTGCATCTTATGCTTTTATTACGGCTTATTATTATTAGTTTTCTTTATTGTGCTGTGACCAATTTTATAGCCACGTTGTCACTGTTCTGTCACACGAGTTATTACTCACACGACTGAATTTTTGCAGTAGTCCTGGATGCCACATGTTTGCAACTGCAACAGACAACACACTTTACCTCCTTCAGTTATTCAGCAACCCTGCATTTAAGCATAAACCCTGTTAGAGTGCATATTTCTGTAATGATCTTTTCTTTCTTCATGTTAGAGTGACCTACTACCGAATCACATAGTTTTT
>JAODJX010000119.1:3604155-3627779 GCA_026776945.1 Isichthys henryi | reverse complement strand
AAAGATCATCGTTCTGGCTCCGACTCGTTCACCAGGCCCTTCTTCCGCTCGCGGCATTGCTTCTTGTGGGCCGGCCAGTCCCTCTGTTGGCACTGGGAGCCGCAGTAACGAGCCACCTGGCATCGTCCACAGATGTTGAACTCTCGGAGCTGTGGGAGGACAGGAAGAGTGACGGTTAAAGAAAAAAATTACGAACACGACATCTCCCCTTCCCCATGTAGCTTTCACCCTCCCATGCAGAACAACAGAAAAGAGCGTGGGATGGGATAGCTTAAGCTGAAAGCTGGACCCCCTTTCCCAAGTCTGGATCTCAATTGCATCTGGAACTCCTTGGGCTAAATTTACTGGGAGCACCACTATATGTAATTTTCAGTTTTCGAATTTCTTATTCTATGCAGCGTATTAAGTAACAGTTTGGTATATTTATCGTGAATTGTATGGAGTATGACTTCCGATAATGCCCTCTAAGACCTTTAAGAACGTAGAGGGGAATTCCTGAAATCCCCAAACTGGAGCATCACAGAGAGCTTGTTCTCACAGAATGAGCTTATGCCTCCGAAGCCTGGATGCAATGATGGGGAAATTCTGCATTCCAGAGCTGTCTGTTACAGTTAAAGGGGGAAACTCTCTGGAAAGACACGACCTATAATGAAGACGGAGACCAGGTGTGACAGGGAGCGTGCTGGGGGGGGGGGCTCACCCTCCTCTCGATCAGGGAGCAGGGAGGGTAGTGACACTCGTAGTAGGTACAGGAGCACTCCTCCTCCTCCACCAGCTCCCCGTTGGCGTTAAAGTAGCGCGTGCGGCTCATCTCCAGGTACTGCTCCTCCACCGGGTCGGCCGGCACCTGCTGGATAGCCAGCCAGTACAAGGACTGCTCTCTGTGGACAAAGGAAACATGAGTGACTTTCAAGAGGACCAACCTACTCCCGACGCCTACTCCCTTGCAGCCAACCAAGATCTGTTTATCAGAGATAAGCTATGCAACTGTGCCAAAAAAAGGGGGGGCGGGGTTCAGCACCTCTGTTTGCTGGACAGCTCCTCGGGTTTGGGGCTCCCGCCCACCGGCACCAGGCACAGGTTGTCCAAACGGTTGTCCACGGTTACAGAATTGATGTGGACCACCTGGAAGTTTGGTGCAATGCCACCCACATGCTTCTCCCTGGAAAAGGGGGGGGCAGGGGTTAGGCGCACCAGGCATCGGAAATGCCAGCAATCCACTGACACACGCAATTAAAACGTCCCATACAGTGGGAACTTAACTATATCATGAGACAGTTACAAGGTAATGCTCTCTTAAGAAAAAAAATAATTCAAATGCAAACTGCCCCCTTGAGACAAATGTAGGTACTGCAACCACCACCTAGCAAAATACAAAAAAAAGAAAGCTAAGCTGTTTGGCATTGCTGATGCACGTCCAGGAGCCACTGTAACCGTCGAGAGTGTTAAATCTCACACAGACACACTTACCAGAGGAGCTCGTGGAGCGGCCGCCCTGCCCAGCGCCCTTTGCTGATGTCAAAGGCATAAGCAAAGATCTTAGCCCCATTCCCATCTGCATCGACCTCCATACGAGCCTGTCAGGGGGTGGGAAGTGGGGGAACATCAGTTAGGGTCTACAGGGCTGGAGAACACCCACAGTAAAACATATCACTCTCTTTCCAGAAATCAAAAGAAACCAACCGGCCCTTTCTCAAGGATGAATAAGAGCAGCGGTCTTTTTGAGTACCAGAACCACCGTGGTCTGGCTTCCTATGAAGACTCAATATAGTTTCTGAAGAATTCGCTAATGTGTGGAGCGCATTCAGCCTTAAATATCCTGGCGTGCAGGCAGTCTTGACAGTGTCAGACATCCTTAAATACTGTAAAGCTAGCATAATTACCGCCTAATTTACCAATCATCATAATTACCCATTTTTAAACCATGGTGTTTTGATTTAAATGCTCAATTGGAAAATTGAGTATGATGTGCTCAGTCAATAAATACAAGATTTGTTTTTGAACTACTTGGGATACATTAACATACTACTTTTCTATCCAAGTTTGCAGTAGTAGGACTTCATGTTTTTCCTGTTTAGATAAACAAAAACAAAAGACTGATCTCAGGCTTGATGAGTCGGCCTTCAGATACAATTAGGTAAAGTTTGACCGAGGCTTGAAACCACCTACTGCAAAAAGATTCAATGTTCTGTTTGTGTGAAATTTTACACAACTCTAGGTGTCCTTAGTTACACAAAGGCATATCTAAATGCTACAAAATAAATTTCTACCCACTACCACTCCAGGATTTCGTACACCTATAACAGGCAGCATGGGGCGCAAAACATAAATAATGTGATAAGGTTTTTATTCATTCAACAATAATAAATCACTCTTTTTATTAATGACTATTATATTAACTTTCTTTTAACAGATTCACAGTGGTAATATTTACAGTGCTGTGCAAAAGCCTTATGCAGTCAAAGAAAATGATGTTTAAACGATCTTTATGTTGGTGTAAAACTCTGCTTAGCTTATCCATTTCGAAACTTCTGCTAAAATCACCCCAGTATTTGCAGCAACCATCTAATACACCCGTGTGTTTTTATTCCACCTAAGCGCTAGCACACCCTATATAGCTAACCAATATCTTATTAACATCTTTTAACTAATTAAATTAAGTGAGCTGGTGGTAAAAATTTAACTAATACGTGGAATGGCTGAGGTGCCCCTGTGGAGAGGTTTGGGATCCAAAGCAGTGTTCATCTAGCAATCCAACAAGTTATCATTAACGTTTTGGAGAAGAGAATTTTGATTGTTATGAGTTTTTATTGTGCTACTGTTAATTTGTGTTTGTTCTAATGCTAAATTGTGTTTCTTGTTCTTAGCAAAAGTGCACTTCCTACCCAGAGAAATAGTTTTAAACATTTCTTTTCACTGCCCAAGACTTTCACACAGTACTGTATGCAACTTGATATTTTACTGGGTCAATACTGGTAAATTATAATGTCTCCAGGAGGTAACTGCAATCCCATTCTACCTATGTGGCCTCTGTAAGGTACCAGCCTCTTGTACCTAACCCCCATGCCACCTTTTGACCATGACAACTTTAAGTCCCTTAAGCAAAATCTTGCCTTAATTCAAAGCAACATTTTGTCTTTCAGGGGTGAAGTGCCTGACTGCCCCAAGAACAGGAGACACAAACCAATTTAATGACATTTTGCCAGCATACATTAAATGACCAGCCATAGATGGACATCGTGTGTAACTGCACGCCAACTTACTGTTCCAGACACGCTTTTGAATCTGTGCTATTTTTCAAACTCATCCTTACTTTCCTCATTTCTCTTCACCAAGATGAAAATGGCAAAAGACCCAGACAGGCAAAACTACTAATAAAGAGTTAAAACATCTCTATACGCGATCCTCCATTTCCCAAGAATCTTTTGTCCTATTAACTGGAAGAGTAGCTTATACGATAGAAAAACAGTCACTGGGAATTGTACGAAACTGATCAACAAGTTAGCAAAAAAAAAAATCAATCCCAGCTCTTGCACACAAGCGGCACTTGTTGCTAATTCTCGGCACAGCGAAACTGACGGATGGCAAGCGGTTGGCCCTGGAATTAAAACGACATTTCCTAAGGGATGTTTACAGGTCATGACTAAGAAAAACCAAAACTGAAGACTACCCAGAGGTCCACCCAATCTTCCAAACAGATAAGTAACAATGCACTTCAAGGACTCCAAATCAGTGCCCAATGACAGACCACAGACTGCTATATAAAAAAAGCCATACTGGCTCTTACAACAGAAAGCCTTACTCCCCCAGTACTGACTACTAATATGTTCCTTCCTGGTTCCTGTTACAGGCAACCAAAAAATGCTCATAGAGACATGCAGTGCCTAAAAACCATTAAATCAATACCCCTTAGATGGAGCACATTTAATACCCACCAAAGCTTATACTGAATTGTTATTAAACCTCGGAAAGTAAATTCCACTGGATAGTGCCACCCACAAAGGATCACGTACACTCCATGGCCATTTTCACTGCCATTCACGCTGAGCTGCGAGTCGTTAGACTCACTTCATATCATCTTACCTCAAAGGCATAATTCTCCACCAGCGGTATGTCTTGCTCATCTATCAGGGTATATTTGGTCTGTAAAACAAAGACAGCCAGAGACGTGACTCCTCCCATGTGCAATTTGATAAAATCACATCAGCTTCACATATCTTCGATGCTAAATACCCAATTTCATGAAGATTCAGGAAACTTGGACATTCAGGATTAATTTCTGGAGAAGCAACCTGTGTCATCTCTCGTATTAATACGTACAATTACACTGCACACTTTAACGGAAACATCAGGCCATTTCAGTACAAGTACATAGTCTGTTACATAGCAAATGAAACAAATTAACACCCAAGGCCTCAATCGACTTAACTGAAAACAACAGACCCCAAACTGTTTGCTGCTGTCCAGATACTGATATACTAAAATAAGGTGACACATTACAAGTAACGATGCCTGTAACACAGCATCCGCGTAAATGAACCCAATGCACGGCACTGCTATTCAGTAACACCCCCTCTGACCGCCATCCTCCGGGTACCGGGTCCCATTTTGCCATCGTGCATCCCGGACTCATCCACAACCAGGTGCTGTCAGACGTGAATTCGGATAAAATGGAAGACAAAACCCAAATAGCACGTATTGGGCTAGCCGGCTAAAAATGTTTTCCACCTTTTCGACAACTGCCCTCTAGTGTCTTTTTCATGTGGCCTGGCTAAAGAGCCACCCAGACTGGCCGACAAAACAGCTCCCGTCTGGGAAACGGCCGCAAAGACAGGACAGCGCTAACAAACCGGTGCAAAAAGAAAATAACATTAAGTGCAAGCGGCGATGAAACGCGCATTCTGCCGGAGTCTGCACCTCGCCTGTCGTGTTTATTATTAATGCCGAACCGCGCTCTCGCCTCGTCTGCGTCTCTGACAGCGACATGCCGGCATGTCACGTTACCAGCGGCGCCCGGCTTTCGAAACAACGACCGGCTGAAGCTGGCGTGGAAAACGGCGCCGCGGTCAATTGGCGCACCGTATAAACACCTAAAACGCTTGTCTGTATCTTATCTTGTTCTACCTCCGCGTTGCACCAGCCTGCGTTAGTCTTTATGCTCCTTTAACTGCTAACTGGCTTAGCTAACGAGGCTCGCCCCGGCAGACGCGTTAAATGAGCTGCCATCGCCCGATAGTCCACGCATCACACGCGGCCAAGGCTCTCTCGCTCCCATTAATTGAGATCCAGCTCTTTTTCTCTTTATAAGCGGTAGCCGATTGTGAACCGAGCGACTGCGTGTGGATGGGGGTGGGTGGTTTTGTTCCCTGTCCGTACCACGGATCCCCACCCCTTATCGTCGCACATGGCAGCCCCGGGATTTCAGCTCACCTTCCCGGCCACACGGCCCAGTCGAACAATTCCTAGCTTGAAATCCGACATTGGAAGAGCGGATAAAAGAGGCTAAGAAAAGAGAAAGCCGGCGACGCGATCAAAAGACTTTGAATCTCGTCAGGGCGACCCCCTAACCACCTTTCTGCTACCGGTTAAGCTTAACAGGGTTAGATGGGGCTAAGTTTTCTCCCTCCCACTACAGCCTCCGCGATACACCGCTGGCTGAAACGGGAAAACCGGTCTACCCAAGAAGAAGGGGGAGAGATTGCTGCAAAGTAAACCAATAATATTGAAGTACGGGCTCGCCGCACTCCAATCAGGAACAACACGCTCGACTTTTTCTTCTTTAATTCCAGGGCAGTGTCGTTGCGTCTCCCGACGTAACGATCCCGGACAGTTTTCACCAATCGGGGAAGAGCGTTTCGAAAAGGACCGCCCATACGTCTTCTGACGTCAATACGTTTTTGTACACGGCGCCCGTTTCCTGCGTCGCGCGACCTGTCATTTTCCCGCGAAACCGTGTTCGGCCCGGCTTGTGCGAGGAATGGCGGTTGCTTGCGAGCGAGTGTTTGTGAAGTGAGACGTTCGATTATTTTTGGCAGACACGTGGAAGGCCAAAGTTGAGTGGTTGATAACATTTTCATTTAACTGTTGTTAATGTTGTTATGGAAACAACATGTAGTAAGTACAGATCAACAAATGACATGTAAAAAGAAATGCTTTAGATTTGTGGTGAGTAAGCCTATAGATAAAAAAACGAGTGCAGTTTTCATCCAGACTATTGATTTTCAAGTAGATTAAATGTGTTAAAGAGTTCGTCTGACCAGAGTTACGGTAAAACTTGGCATTCATCATGTTTTGATTTGCTTGACCATCCGTAATGCACTTTTGAAATAACTGTAATGGCTCATAAAACTGATTCTTTTTTTTCTTTCTCTCTGGTAATACAGTTATGAAAGTTCCCAAGCTGGAGTGCAACTTGATATATCCATGGAACAGGGACTTTTTTGGCACATTTTTAACAAAAATGTCACTTAATTTAGGAACTAATTTTGTTTTTCTGTAAACACCATTGTTACGCTTGACTGAAGCCATACACTGCTTTTTATGATGCAGTTAATCCAAGCCCTTCACATCAGCTTTTGGAAGGCTGCAGTGTTCAAAGCTTTCACTCCACCTAAGCACGCTTGAATAAAGGTGTTATTTCCAACACTGACCTACTGTAGGGGCGTCATTCATGCTCAGGTGTAAAGTCAGTGTGAGAGGAAGTGTCCTTTAAGTGTCGCGCAGGGAGTGATAAATGTGCATCTCCATACATCAGGGGCAAAGACAAAAAAGATTTCTAAATCACCATCACTGATGATGATTTTCTACATTTACAGAGCCACTTATCTAATATCACTGAGCATATTCTAGAAATCACGGGTTTCACGGAATGCTGGTCTGTCATAGGCCACACAAACCAGCAAACACTATGGGTAACTTAGATACATAAATTCATGTTCTTTTATTATGAGTAGTAGCAGTATTAGTAACATAAAAATCATACCAGATATAGAAGACACTTTGCCATAGAACTTCTAATTAGTGACATTAGTGAAATGTTAAATTGCAATGTGTTCACAATGGGTAATTGTTTAAATGTACTAAGGTTTCAATACTAAATTCGCTTATGTTATTCCAAGCTCATCTCAGTTTATACGAAGTCTCCATCTGTTCTGTGTGTGTGTACATTTCCTCACCATTGTTTCTTGGACTTAAAAAATGTAATAGTTAAAGGGACAGTCAAAATTGCTCCAAAATCGAGTGACTTGAAAGAAATTACTGAAGCTTTTCCACTGCCACCAAGAACCGAGCCCTAACCGTCCCGTACTGTGAGCTGGTACATATACAGGCTGAAGAGGTTCAGTCACTGAATGACTAAGCGTTAGAAAAGCCAAGATAACTAAACTCTCTATTTTGAATGTTGTTTGTTTGTTGATTGAATTGTGACTCCAACATCTCCCACAATCATCCCGGAGTTATCATATGACATGAATTTCATTTAGGCTAACAGGAAGGCTGCATTAAGTGGAAAAATAATATTGCATTGCAACAATGGTGTGTAGAATGTTTCTGTGTATGTTTGTGAATGCACAGCATGTCTACACTTGAGGATCTGGAGACATGTGAGCCCTACCTGGTCCTATACTAACCAGGTAAATTAATTAATAAATAAACTGGCCCCAAGTTTAACACACGAATTGCATGTTGCGATTAATTAAATATTCAGAACCTGAACTAACATAAAACTCTGAATTAGTTTTGACTATGGAGAGCTGATATATTATTTTTATGTTGAAAATATTGAATTTTTTGACGGCATTCATAGTTTTCTAATCTTTCAATAGTGAGATATACTAAAAGGTACAAAATTAAAAAAATTAATTTGACTTTTGTATAACAGAAAGTCACGCACAACTTCATTAGGCGTGAATTTAACGATTATTAACGCGTAGGCTTAATTGAATTTAAAATGTTACCAGTTCAAACCAAGTTGCACACAGGAATTAAAAATAAACTGGGAGAAAGCTAAACATTAACTTGTAATATGTTCCACAAGTTCTTCCGCTTTTCGATGTAACTACAGATTTTTACACGGGTGGAGTAGCGCAGCACATGGTCAGGCATATATTGAAAACTGCAAAGGGGTGGTTGATGGTTCTCTTGAAAACTTTAAGGTGGGGTAGGCCTAATTGTTTAGGTTTCACTTAATTTTATTTCTTCCCAATTTTCTGCCAAACTTGTTTTACTGCTCCAAGCTGTATATTGCCCCCCACTTCCGTGTTGGCGTCTATTTCCACCTGTCGCAGGTAAGTGGCTTGGCAGGAGTGACCTACCAGCCAGTACTTCGCAGCGCGGTTTCAGTATCATTTCATTTTCTATCTTTGATCAAACGCCCATCCAAGAGGAGCCATGGGCTCAGAGGCGAGGAAATGTGAGCTGGCGACAGTGTCACTGGCTGACAATGATTATGAAGCGGAGCCCGCAGGGATTCCCCCCAGTTACTGCTTTGGAAGCGAGATCGGGCGGCCATGGATTTCCGAAGGACAGTCTGCGGACGGTGTGATACTGGCGAACGGGTCGCGGAGGAACAGTAAGACAAGATCGTCGGTCTCTACTGCAGATTCTGGGGACGATGCGGTCGCCCAGATTGATCACAGCTCCGAAATGGATTTCTGCGAGGAGCATGAGTCGCAGCTGGACTGGTACTGCAGCTCAGAAGCTAAATTAGTCTGCTCGCAATGTGTCGCCGCCGGATTGTGCCACGGCCACATCGTCACTCCGGTCACTCGACGAGCCTCGGTTATTAGGGTGGGTAAGCAGTTTAGTTCAATGGCTCTGAACAAATATAGAAATCCTAATAATTATTTTATGGTATTTGCCATTAGTGAGTATTGTGGCCAATTATAAGTATAGCCTTATTAAAGAAATTCATTGAAACATTGAACTAGGCTATGTACTGAAAGTAAGTATAGGGAACAGGGAACAATAATGGACTTATTTGCAGTTAGGACTAAATTTTAGTTTCAAGAAGTGTGAACATGTTTTTGTTCACGTGTGTTTTTGTTTCCGTCTACGAATGCGTCACACTTGATCATGAAAATAAGCCTGTCAGGGTCGGAGAGTTCCTCCGGCAGGAATGTAGAAAAACCGGAGATTCTGGGTACTGATGTTAGAGTCACGGTACCGGGGGCCACTGATGCATTCGATAAGCAACGAATCAGCGTTAGGATCCATATGACATACGCTTGACTCATTCATTTGATATTTATTACGATCTTGCAATCATGTCGTCACAAACATATATTAAAGATATTTCAAAGATATTTGTATAAAGAAAGAGAAGAAAAAAAATACAACGAGTAAAGTGGTATAACATCTGTAACTTACAGCAGGCGCATGCATTAAGTTGGAACAGTAGGCTATTCCAAACAAACATAAAATCCAATCAAAATAAATTAAAATAAGTGTTTGATTGGTTTGTTGCGTTACCAAAAAATGGAAACGGATGTATTATAAGCAGTACTCAGAGTGCAGGTGGTAGGCCTAGTTCATCTCATAGACTACTTTATTTCATATTTCAGTATTTTTTCATGTTCCCCAGTCACAGAGGAAAGTAACCGTGGGAAGTGAGTTTGCAGTTAGTCAGAGGCTCAGAACGACCACTGTCTCTAAATTATCTGCTCTCGCCTCATTAAGTGGCCCCGCATTCCTGCCTGCCAGTAAGATTTGTCATTCTGTGACATGATACAACGCCTTGGTCAGTTCCTCTTGGGAGCATATCTCTACCATCTTTCCTTCGGTAGAACCAGCTAGTGGACGTGTGTGAGAAGATGCAGCTGCAAGCCTCCCGGATCGAGCGGTTCCTGCGTCAGACCCTGGTCGCCAAGGAGCAGGCGCTGCAGGTAACCGCTAACGAACATGAGCAGGGTCTCGGATACAGAAATCTCTCACTCCTGCCCATGTACTGACAAACTCAGTCACACATGCGCCATAACATGGTAACGCATTAACTTTACCCCTAACCTTTGGCTCTGACTCCAGAAAAGCATAAATACTCACATGACATTTGCTTTCTGAAGGAGATGCATGGTATAATTTCACTTAGAATTCTCTGTTCTATATCCAGGTGTGTGTGGACTAAAATGACCTCTTCTGGCTAAGTGTGATAATATACCTGTAAATAAACTGCACATATGGTGTGTTTATGCACAGAGCTGTAATTTTCCATATTGCTGAATTTTGTCCCTACAGTGGGTTGGCAACCCATCTTGGGTTATTCCCTGCCTTGCGCCCATAGCTTTGGACAGACTCATTCCCACTGTGACCTTGAATAGGACAAGCAGGTTTAGCAAATGGATGGATGGATGGATTATGTGCATTATTTGTAACAATACTTTTACATGAAATACAGTATTAACTTCTTGTAATTTCCAAATAATTTTTTCTTATAAAAATGACCAAGAAAGGATCTGTCATGAATAGAGACTAATATGTGAGGTTCGGTTTTCCATTTTTCTTGTTATGCACCTAAATTTCAAATTTTCACTGTATGTAACTGCATAAAACTGTAAATGGACCTACTGCCGTGCAGTGATATAAAAATGAATGATTGTTTTAAAATTGCACAGGATGTAATCCTCTCCCTCTCTCTCTCTCTCTCTCTCTCTCTCTCTCTCTCACACACACACACACACACATACACACACTTTCCCCTGTAGGTGGATGCCAGTGCGGCACGAGAGCGTGTGGTGGCACGGCTCAACCTGGTGCGGGAGGCTCTAGAGGAAGAAGAACAGCGCCTCCTGGAGGCCGTGCAGAGGGAGGAGGAGCGGGTCCAACAGTGTCTGCTCACCCAGAAGGCCCACTGGACCCAGGCGCTGGATTCGCTGACACACACGCGCACACGCCTCGTGCACACTCTCACCCACACCATGGATGCAAAACTTGTGGTAAGGGGGGGGTGCATACAGCAGCAGCCTTTACACTGTTGGCCCCTCTTGGCTAAAACAGTTGGGGGGAGGGACTTTTGAATGGGGGCAAGGAGAGGATTTGGGTGGCTGGGGCAATCAGAGAGCAGTGAAAATGGGCAGTTAATTGAAAATTAGCAAGTTTAAATAATGGTCTGACTAAGTACAAACAGAGGTTTAAACACTGAATACTTGGAATAACAATGACCTGAAATATCAGTTACTATACAGTCATTGTCAATCACTGCAAACCAAGTCTGGTGATCTTAGGTTGCACAGAATGCAAGTCAAAGACATCATTGCACTGCAGGGCATGCATACAGAACCGGTTCCAGCTACCTAAGCTACATAACTGAATGTAATATGTGGGAGCTTCTTAAAGAATAAAAAGCTGTCTAAGCGCAATATAAAGCACAAACAATGCTGGCTTCTGACTACACTAAATACACGAGAATGATGGCAGTCTGCAGATAGTAGGAGAGTGGAACAGACAAGAATAAGGTCAAGTCAACGAAAGGCAAGAGAACTTAATATGGCAGGAAAGCACAGGGGAAGAAAATAAGGAAGAGATTAATCGGTAAAGGTAAAATGGTGAGAATATTCTTTACAATGTCTAAGAATGCTCAGATTTTATTTGTTTTCTAATTATCTTCCTGCATTTCAGAATTCAAGCCAGGACATCGCTGAGAGGTCAGTGCAGCGACTGTCTAAATGCATAACACCTTTGTATTCTCCATATGGGGAATATAATAGGGTTTTGGGACTGGTCTACTGCCACAGATGCTTAACTTTGTAGCATGAACAGCTCAAAAAGTATTTGACGAATCTTTTTCAAACTTTCCAGACACATTGTATGGGGAAAGACATGAAACTGATTAAATCTTTAGACAAATTGCACCAGAATCAAAACAGTACGGTATAGTGGTAGTAAAGGGAGGGATAGCTACGGACACTCATCTCAAAAGCATAATAACTCAAAAAGTATTTGTCAGATGTTTTTCACTACTTCACAGGAAATTTGTGTCAGAGAAGGTTCTAGAACCAGTTTCATTTTTAGACAAATTATACCAAAATTGAAGCACTGCCACACACTTGCAGCAAAGGGAAGAATGATGGCAAAATGTACTTGAATATGATAACTCAAAAAATATTTCATAGATTTAAAAAAAATCATAATATGGATAAAGATCTACACATGATTTTATGTTGAGACGAGTCTCAGTAAAATTGAAATTGCAGCACTCGGTGGCATCAACAGTAGGGAAGGGCAGCTGCAGAAGACACTTGTGAACACTCAAGAAAAAGTATTTCATGGATCTTTTTCAAACTTTTCAGGAAAATTGTATGGATGATGATCTGGGACCCATTTCATTTTGAGACAAATCTCACCAAAATTGAAGGAGTGTTAATGTCAGGGACGGCCACACAATATCTAGTAAACCTGATTTCATTGAGATATGTTACATAAAATTGGGCTTTTAATAAGGGTTCTTTTGGAGAGGTGGGGAAAGTGCTTAGGGGGGCTGCAGAGATTGTAGAGATTGGGAAGTGTGAGAGGAGCAAAGATTAGACGGAGGGGAGGAGGTGACGGTATTATCCAGGGAATACATTATTGTTGTTCCGACGGTATCGGAACTCTGCTGCAACAGTTCTCACCCACAACAAACGCTCTGTTCACATCACCCAATTCTGTCTCAGATCCACTGGTTACCAAATCTGTCCCGTATCTAATTCAAAATCTTTCTACTCCCCTTCAAAGCTGTACATGGCCTTGCACCCTCTTACCTCAATAACCGTTTGACTTTTTACTCTCCCCTTTGCTCTTTCCGGTCATCTACGAGTAATCTGCTCTTCGTCCCTTTGCATTGGGCTTTTCACCATGGGTGGCAGGTTACTTAGTGCCATTGCCCTCAAGTTCTGGAATTCTCTTCCTCACTCTCTCTCTAACTGCTCTTCATTTTCTGCTTTTAAATCTGATTTAAAGATCTTCCTGTTAAATGAACAACTGCTGAAATGTCTTTTTCTCTTCATTGCAAACCTTTGTGTTTGTGAAAGGTGCTATAAAAATGTCAAAATGTATTTGTTTGTTGTTGTTTTTATTATGATTATTATTATCTAACTTAAATTTAGGTTTTTTAGCCTTATGTTGTGAGTGATATTTATCACAGGTAAGGAATGAGTCACGTCTCTCCACCTTACATTACAATATCAATCTATGAGGAGACAGTGTTACAAATAGCCTGTGCTAAGTCTCTGACTATGTGTGATAATAAGCTATCAGTGACAAATCTCACCATCGGTTTTGCCCTAAGGGTGGAGGAGGCCGAGGGTGTGGGTGATCCCATTGACACAGAGAAGCTCACCATGAAATTCGGCTGCAGCGAAAGCAAGCTGATCATGGGGCTGTGGGCCAGCGCCGCGCTGTTGGGTCACTTGGGTCAGTAGCTTGTTCATGCACTGGAACACTAATCAGACAGGCCTCATTCATCTTCCATTGGTGAGAATGGTTATAAGGTGGATAGCAGAGTAACCATGCTGCTGCAGAATGATCTCATTCGCCTGTTAATTTCACTTAATGAGGCTGGACTATAAAAAGAGCTGTAAATAGGGCACAGGAGTGTCATATAAAACATTACGTAAGGTGTGCTGAGCAAATATACGGGGCAGTGTTAAGTCAATAGTCTGAAGAATTTACAGAATTGATATTGGAAAATAGAGCTAACCTCATACACATTGAACTGAAAGATTGTGAACTACGGTCTTCCTCATATTCTCCCTCTCTCCCTTTTTTTAACTGCCTCCCAATATCTCTTTTCCTTTATTCCTTATGGCTTTGATCTTTATCACATTTCACTCCTTTTTTCTCTTTTCAATCTGATATTTTCCATACATGTTGCATACATCTTTCTTACCATCACCTCTTCCATCTATCCCTCCTCTCATTCTCATTCACTCCTTTCTTACCCTCACCTCTTCCATCTATCCCTCCTCTCATTCTCATTCACTCCTTTCTTACCCTCGCCTCTTCCATCTATCCCTCCTCTCCATTCTCATTCACTCCTTTCTTACCCTCATTTCTTCCATCTATCCCTCCTCTCATTCTCATTCACTCCTTTCTTACCCTCGCCTCTTCCATCTATCCCTCCTCTCCATTCTCATTCACTCCTTTCTTACCCTTGCTTCTTCCATCTGTCCCTCCTCTCCATTCTCATTCTCTCCTTTCTTACCCTTGCCTCTTCCATCTATCCCTCCTCTCTATTCTCATTCACTCCTTTCTAACCCTCGCCTCTTTCATCTATGCTCCAATCCATCTCATTCACTCCTTTCTTACCCTTGTCTCTTTCCTCTATCCCTCCTCTGCAATCCTATTCACTCCTTTCTTACCCTTGCCTCTCTCCTCCATCCCTCCTCTCCAATCCTATTCACTCCTTTCTTACCCTTGCATCTCTCCTTTATCCCTTTTCATTCCTTTTTACTCTCTGTCCCCCAGGTCATACTCCAATCAATCTGACGTTCGACGAACGCACCGTCAGCCCCCTGCTTTCCTTGTCTCCGGACCAGCGCACCTTGACCTTCCTGTCCAAACGGGCCAGACGGAATCCCCAGTATGACCCAGCTCGTTTTGACAGCTGGCCCAATGCCCTGTGCTCCCACTTGTTCTCCTCCGGCACCCACAGCTGGGTGGTGGATGTGTCACAGAGTGACGCCTTCAAGGTGGGAGTCTGCTATGCCAGTCTGGAGCGCAAGGGCTCCTCTGACGCATCCCGGCTGGGCTACAACGCCCAGTCCTGGGTATTGTCCCACTTCGAGGATGTGATCTCCTTCTGCCACGCCGCACGCCATGACTACCTGTCCGTGGTGCAGAAGCCAAAACGGATCGGGATTCTGCTAGACTGGCCCGGCTGCACCCTTCTTTTCTTCGATGCAGACTCGGGCACCACCCTGCACACTGTGTGCCACCCTTTCACTGCCCCACTGCTGCCAGCTTGTGCCGTGGGCAACCGCAGCATTACATTAGTGTAGCCATAACTCACCTGGCCAAATGTATAATTGGGATTTAAAAAATGCCATTTAGTCTAATTTCTGTGATGCCATGTCTCTTTGGTATATCATGTTTTGCTAATCCAGTTGTCCAGGATAAGCAGTGTGGAGCATGGATGGAAGGATGCATTCATGCATGGATGCATCTTTTACTATAGATAGATGTTATTGATATGGTTTTATGTTTTGTAATTAATTCATAAACTGGTTAATTTATTCTGCCTGTGTTATTTTCAAACTCCAAAGCTCTTTTTCATGGAGAAAGAATGGCCATCCTTTACTAGGAAGCATGTGATAGTACATGGAGAAGCATGACAATGACGGGTATGCTTACAACCAACACCATCATTGTGCTGCCAAACTGACCAGTTCTGGGCACTCAGTCATTTAGTCATTATTCTATATACCAAACATTTATGTTTATTAATTTATATGTTTTTTTAGTTTAGCAGCAGAAGCCGTACAACTGCAAACACTAACAGTTCTTTTTGAATCAGCTCCCCCCAAAACGTACAACCAGACATCCGACCACTACACAAAATAAATGCGTAAATAAAACAGTGACCCAAAATATTGAAGGGAAAAAGGAGAGATGTCACTGCTACATATGTGTTTAATAAGGGGTGCTGCTCTAGATTTAGAGGTTTTGTGAGGCTGGGGTATCCTGACCCCCGATTCATTGTTTTTTTTTACCTGGTGATCTAGTGGGCACTCTGCAAATGAAAATATTATAATTGGATGCCAACCAGAGAAGCTTTGAACCTTTTAACATCTGCTAGACCTGCAATCTATAAACATTGGTGGCTAAATTTTGTATATTACCTATAATTGAGTCGCTGGATGGGATTTGATTGGATTGTTTCCATGGTTTATAAAAGGAGAGAATAAAGAAATTCCATGACCCTGTGAACAAGCATTTGGTAGATGGACGGATGGACAAAGGCATAAAAAAAGGCACGCAACTTTATCGAAATTGTTGGAAAAGGGTTAATGACCTTCGTTGATTAGGTAAAGTAGTAATTTCACAGGAAATGTTGTTTACATTTATTTACTTGGCCGATGATTTTGTCGAAATGATGAACAGTTGAGGCAGATAATAGATCACATATGCAGCCAGTTCATGTACAGGTGTATTCTAGGCTGACCAGAAATAAGTGCAAGATAGCTGTGGGGAAAGGAACTATATGAACACAATTTCGAGGCGAGGATCAGAAACAGTATATACATTTTCAATATAAGTTTTTTTTTAAAAATCCATCCATCCTCCAAACTACTTATCCTTCTGGGTCAATAAACCAATTAGCGACGCTTTGAGCAGGACGGCACTCTGAAGTGAAACAAATGTTTATGCGGTCTCGACTTCCTATTGGCCGGAGGCGACGAAATGTTTCAGAATAGTCTCAGCCAATTGGTCAAGCGACGATAGCCCGCCCGCCCACTCCCCACGCGCTTATTTGAATAGCTGCGTATCTGAGACCTGGATATCTTAATTTATTGTCTGATTATATTAACATCCGCTACGCTTTCAATGTGACATCGAGCATCCACACAACGCTAACATGTAAGCCCAACAAACTACTAAATCTGTGCAAATACCTCTCGGGCACGTGCGTTTCTAGCGTTATTGTTTTGATATTTATACTGTAATCGATTATGTTATATTTTTGGGTTGTGGGTAAAATGTTAAACTTTATCCTTGCAGATCGTTAGTTTGACTGTTGTCGACTGAATGTGTCATTTCATACGAATGCTGTCGATACTAGTGAAAAATATGGAATATGTGAAAAAAACGGACTAACCTCCCTCTCGATTACATTTTTGTATAGATCAGTTATGTAGTCAGTGCCATTAGTCATACTTCAGGCCAGTAATTGTTCAAAAGGAATTATTTTTAATATCTTGCATAGAAAAGGTGTATATTTAGTGCCATCAGTCATACTTCAGGCCAGCAATTGCTCAGAATGCATTTTTGTTAATATTTTGTATGGCTGCCCTGTGATGGGCAGGCCCCCCATCCTAGGTTGTTCCCTGCCTTGTGCCCATTGCTTCCGGGATAGGCTCTGGACCCCCTGCGACCCAGTAGGATAAGTGGTTTGGAAAATGGATGGATGGATGGATTTTGTATGGCAAAGTTATATTTTCAGTGTCACCAGTCATACTTCAGACCAGTAATTTCTCAGAATGGATTTTTAAAATGTAAATACAGCCCTGTTCTCTTAAAAAGGGATGGGATGTGCATGTATGTGCATCTAAACATCTTTAGGAGCCATTATATAAATATATCCATATTTATTTGTATTATGTCTTGCGTTATGTCAACCTCAGACAGAGAGGGAGTCCGGCAACCTGAGCAGCACTGCAACAATGAGCAATATCAGCTATTCAGAGCCCCTGAAGGAGCAACAGGGTTCAACCACAGGGTCAGGCTGGCCAGGCACCTGGTGGGGCTGCACCACCAGCTCGGTGTCTCAGACAGTCACGCTGCCAGCATCGTCTCTCTCTCTCTGGAACAACCTGCCGGAGAGAGATGGGTAGCTACCTACCGAGGCACATGTACAGGCTCCTACAGGGCAGGTTCAAGACCAGCCACTTCAAGATAACAGTGTGCGCAGGGCAGGAAAGCCTGAAAAGGTAAGTGGATTGTTTATGCAGATGATATTACAGATTTCCAGGCATTCACTCTCTGCTGCAGTGTTACACTTAGCCTGACTTCTACATTTTTCTGAGCAGCTGTCAAGGCACTGGACCTGCACAGTGGCCTCACTTGAGCCAACTGAAAGAGGCCATCTGCTTGGAGCTCTGCTCTCTTCACCCAGCTGGCCAGACGATTGCAGGGGTGAGGATGAACTCCTGGGCTGCCATCCTGCAGGACTACAGCAGGATCAGACAGCTAGTCCTGAGTATCCCGGGGCTCATGCAGACCACATCGCTGTAGCTTTTAGAAATAAAGCAGCGTATACTGTCTGTTTGATAAGTATGTTCAGGCAACATTTGGGATCAGCTGAAATGAGGGATTTTTTTATGATGAATGTTGACTTAATGTTGGTTATTTTAAAAATGTCTTGTTTCTCGTAGGCATAGAACTTGTTTCTTGTTTCAAGCGGCAAGAACATGCTGCATTCTCCATGGACATCCAGCCTGCAGAACCTCCTTCAGACCTGATTCTCTTCACCTTTTCCTCCCCTCCAGACCTGTCCAGGTCGGCTTTGTGGCTCCTGCTCCGCACCCCCAGCCTGCCCCTCTGCTTCCTGTATCAGTCCCACATGCCCCCTTACCTGCCCCCGCTGACACCTGAACCAGCCATAGCTGCCCCCCTGAAACCGCCGGCTCCCTCCCAGACAGACACCCCGGCAACCTGCCCAGGTTAAAGACTTGGAGCTGACGCATGGAGTGCAGAAGGAGGAAGGCAGCTGAAGCCTTGGCCAGTTCACAGGGTCTCCCCATCCCACCTCGCATGACCCATCAGCACTTCACTTGCAAGCAGTGTGGGCAGTTGTGGATGCAGGAGTTCAAAATAAATTCTTCTGTGAAACGGCGGAAGGGGCAAGTGGGACTGATACAGGAAGAGTGGAAGGTGCAGTAGGACATTAATTAAATGCTTTTTACAATGAATTACATTTTTATGATTTATTTTCGTATATTGTGTAATTTAAATTATTATATTGTATTATTATATATTTTATATGAGTTTTATCAATAAGAAAATGATAAAGTTTTGCTGAAGTAAGGTAAGGCATATATAAGTAACGTGTATATATTGTGGAGATCTGAAATTAACATTTTGGATATCTGAATTTCAGATGTCTACAATTACGTTGTGGAGATTTGTAATAAAATTTTTATTAGTAAAACTCAATTACGGATATGTGGGCCTGGAATTCTTACTAGTCAAAATGTATTTGCAGATATCTACGATAGGATTTCGTACTAGTTAGAATTGAATTACAGAGCTCTACAGCATGAGTTTTTACTAGTAAAAATTGAATTCAGAATATGTAAGGCCAAAATACAATGGTAGTCAATGGGAATACATGACTAGTAAAAATCGAATTACAGAGCTCTAGCTTATCTTGAATTCATATTCAAAAATTGCATTTTTACTAGCAAGAATGTTATTTCTACTAGTAAGAATTAAATTACGGAGAGTAAGCCTTGTGCTAATAAAAGACCAATTCAGTACTCGCTGATCTCCGACCATCTTCGGCTAGACGGTGATATTATTTATTTATTATTGACGTCTGGCGTCACGGTGACGCAAAGTCTCAAGCTTCCGTTCCACGGAGGCCCTGTTTATATGTTTGTAGTGATGCAACGAGAAACTCTTGTGTCCTGGGAGCTAAATATGGCAGAAGACCGCAAGGAATCGCCACTCTGCGTTGCGGTGATAATTGAAAGCGTGTTGGAAGTTGGGGAAATAGGAAAATTTAGCTTTACAGACATTCCAGTGCTACATCTGGGGATGAAAAGGTAAGTCGGTAAAGTCACGCGCAGCTTCACCCGCGCCGCAAAACATGGCAGATCATTTTGCCCTTTGGAGTTTGTTTCGTTTTTTTGTCTTGTTTCGTTATTTTGTGCCATTCTCTATAATATAGTAAACAACGGATCCATGACACCTGAACAGAAATGAATTAAGAAAAAATTAATATTATTTACATTGAAGTTGCAACCTCCTACCTTGCGTGAGTTGAACACAGGGGGGCAGCTTTGCATAGAAAACCTGGCCATAGCGTCAGTGTCAGAATCTTTTAAATGTTTCTGTTTAGGAAATTTTGGTAAAAAGATATTTTAAAATATTGTGTTAACGATCGATTAGCATAATCTTCTATGGAGGTACTCTGCTTCACTCTTCATGCTTCTCGAAACAAGCTGCAATCTCTGATAAACTATCAAGCAAAACAAAACGGATTGATGTATAAAATTAGACGGCACTGTATATCAAATAAAAATAATCAGAATGCCGTATTTCCTCCATAGTTTATCGTTATATTATTAAAACCCAATAAGCAATCAAATATAATCATAGGCAGATAGCGCATGCAATTGGCGGTTTTGTGAACCTACATTGACGGGGAGACCAAACAATGTAATGCTCTAAATAAGCTCACGGGTATTAACAACTTGTTGCTTGTCGGGAAGCATGTAATCTACAGCTAATTTATAGCCTCTTAGTGTTGCGGAGGTTAAAAGGATGGTAAGCAACAAGTAAAAATGGGACATGGATTCACCAGCCTAAATCCTTGGTGAACCTTTTAAAAATGCCTCAGCAATGTATTTAAATTAATTAGCTTTTAGATCTGACATACATAATGCCGCTTTATCATTCAGTCCAATAGTTCCGAATTCTATGTTATTTGCTACATTCAGTAGTAGCTGTAGTAGTTGAAAATGTGGGCTGAAAGCTACCCCAGGACACATAAGCCACACATTTTTAAATTATTTATTGTCCCGTCCTTTAAGGTAGCTCTCCATGCCCAGGTCCTATAATAAATTAAATCAATGACCCTGTACAAAAACACGACAGCTAACGGTTTTGTTAAGAAACTTCATGGGACAGGTAAAAGCAAAGGATAAAACCGCTGCAAAAACGGAGCAGTAGAGGGCAGTATTACGACGTCCATCACCCCTTCTCATCTGTCGCATGACAGTTCTGCTGCTCTAGAATTAGAGCACAGCCAGTACATATTACAGACTAACTGCTTTGTGTATTTTAAGGTGGTCAAACATTGGGATAATGGGTTAGGTTAAAAGCGGGCCGTGGATGGAAATTGAACGATATTTTCCTTCAAAAAGTGTTAATTGGTTTGTTCTGTTAACCTGCAAACCAAAAGTTATCCGGTGATGTTTGCCAACGTCGGCAAGCATAGCGTAGCAACATTGCTAGTCATTGCTTCAGCACCTTGGACAAGTACATGTTGCATGTGTTTGATTCTTTGGGGTTCTATTATTAAATAGAATCATCTGAAAAAAATATGAACAGGATGACGAGAAGGAAAGGGGAAGATGGAGCAGTTCACCTGCGCTTGGTGGGGGCTGCTTGGCTTTTCAGACATGCAGTTCTTCCTCTTGCTTCCGGTATTTTTGCAGTGTTCTTCCTCATCTCACCTTAAGTTTGCCGGCCCGGTTCCTACAAAGTGTCAGTGAACTGACATAATCAATACAATAATTTTAACATGGATGCAGAACTAAGCTTTGCAAATGAGCATCGTAACTAATCTTGAATAAATGCCTGAAATGAACACAAAGGCAATGCTGTAACAGATTATGGTTTTCATATTTTTTTTTTTAATCATCAGCGTTTTTCTGATTCAGCTTTCTAACGCCATATAACAACAAATATTATCATGGATAGCGTCTTTGACACCTATGATAATCGTAATAAGGATACTTCGTTAATCCATGTGGGGAAATTGCCTCTTTGCCTACCCCATCTTGCACTGAATGAGAGAAAACTTGAGGGTCACAGCGGAGGGACGGCCAGCAAGCCAGAGAAATTGGAGTTAAGGGTGTTGCTCATGGGACCAACAACTGCGTTGGTCTGTCAGTCTCAGGATTTGGACTGGTACCCTTCTAGTGTGGACACAGAGTCCTAACCTGCTTGACCACATATAGGATGTTGAAAGCCTTTTTTGTATTGACAATGTGGAACTGCGCTAGAGAAGTGAGACAATATATTTTTTTCAATCAAACAGGAGAGACAGAGGTGAATTTTCTCCTGATGATTCTCCCTACTAAATATTCAGTCCCCCCCCCCCTCCAAAGTCACAGAACAACAAAGGACATGTGCTACAGTAATACAGTGTGACTTAAGGACATTTTATCCAATATTTTTAACCACATATCTCATCTAAGAGTGAGTCATGCGTCTGACAATTTAATGTGTGCCTCTGTCTGCAGTAGAAAAGCCTTTTCATAGTTATCAGTCACATGACATCAGTCACATGACTGTCTCGGAGAAAAAACCCTCCCAACATGGTGGCCACGATCAAGAAATGAATATATCGATCATGTGTTAACAGAAAAAAATTGAGGTATGAGAACAAACTGCCAGTTTTGAGCACTAACAATCCTTAAACAGCACCTGCCGCAGTATTTCAGTCTCTAGAAACAGAGAATTTCACTTTGTTAATGTCTACATATATAATCTATATGGACAAAAATATTGGGACACCTGGCCATCATACCTACAGGAAACCTTATGACATCCCATCTAAATCCATAGGCATCAATATGAAGTTGGTCCCCCCTCACTCTCTTCTGGGAAGGCTTTCCACATGATTTTGGAGTGAGTCTGTGGGAATTTTTGTCCATGTATCCAGAAGAGCACTTGTGAGGTCAGGCACACTAATTCATCCTAAAGGTGTCTGATGGGGCTGGGGTCAGGGCTCTGTGTGGGTCATCCAAGTTCTTCCACACCAAACTCACCCAACCATGTGTTTATGGTCCTTGCTTTGTGCCCTGGGGCACAGTTATGTACAGAAAAGAGCCTTTCCCAAACTGTTCCCACAAAGTTGGAAGCATAGAATTGTCAAATTTTTAGCATGTTGGATAGAAAACAATGTTAGTAAAAAAAAAAAAAAAAAAGAAAAAGTACTGTACAAATAAAACGTAATATAAAGAATGCTGACAGGATCATGAGCTTCTCTTGCTGTGTGACTCAAAATGTGAATCACCAATCATGTGCTCTTAGGAGTTTTGGAAATCATAGTATTGATGGAAATAGGTGATATGGTGATACCGGGACTTTCACAAAGCATTGTGTTTAGTATATAAACAATGACATCTAGTCAATAGCAGTTCTGGGAGTGAAAACAAGTTAAAGCCAGTCAAAAGTTTGGACATGCCAAACTGCCTACAGAGGAGTGATAGTCGCATCACATGACCTGGCCACCTGACCTAAACACAGTAGAGATGGTTTGAGAGGAGTGTGACCAGAGAGTGAAGGAAAAGCGGCCAATGAGAGCTCAGTATATATGTGGGACCTCCTTCAGGACAGCTGGACATGCATCCCAGGAGGCCACCTCATGAAACTGGCATAGAGGAGACAGTAGGGTCAGCCAGTCCCTACAGCAATTGGGGTTAAGGGTCACGATCAAGGGTCCAGTGGTGGGATCACTCTGCTAACCATGGGATTTGAACCAGCAACCTTGTGAGTCCCAAACCACAGACCTGCCCCCCCAACAAATAATTTTTTTGTTTTGTTTTATACTTTTTACATTAGTGCATAATTCCATGTATGCTATTTTATAGTGTTATAAATGACTTATATAATGTACAGTGTCCTTTTGACCAGTACTGTATATAAAATTGTAAATTATTCTTTTTCCACAAATGAATAAGTGTCAGATGAAGTGAGTGTTAATGGTGAACCGATGCCAAAACAAGTCAAACCCCAGTACCACGCCTGGTTTCAATCAGGTACTGTCACGATCGGGCGGTAGCAAGCAGCGATCGTGTGGGCAGGCGAGCAAGCAGGAAGCGGGCAGGCAGGAATACAGGGTAAACGGAGGGTTTAATTAGGGAAACGGAACAGGCAAGCAGGGACATAGATAACTTCACCTATCCACAATGACGGACAGGGGAAACAAGTCAGACCAGGACTTAAATACAACAAGACAGAGCAAACTAATCAGACACGGC
>JAODJX010000119.1:3591359-3603257 GCA_026776945.1 Isichthys henryi | reverse complement strand
ATTGCTTCCGGGATAGGCTCCAGACCCCCCCGCGACCCAGTAAGGATAAGCGGTTTGGAAAATGGATGGATGGATGATTGAAATATATCTGTTCTTTTCATGTTATCAGTGAAAACTATTGCAGATCACAAAATAAACAAGATGTTCGAAGGAAGCTTGCAATCAAAATTTCCCTTTTGAACCCTATTGAAAGTCTTTGGAAGATAATTGCTGACAAATTTATGGCAAGCAAATAATCTACAGTTACCAAGTTGTGCAACTGGAGGACAAGTGGAACTAAATCAAACAAGGGCCTCTATGCTTCGTATTAATTTCTGAATGTTGTAGCCATTCTCTAATTTTGATTACAGGCCTCATTTCTTGTTTAAGCCATTTATTTTGTGATGTGGGATTGATTACACTGGTGAAATATCATTTAAAATACATGTGTTCTATTCACTTTAACTTTGAAATTGGTTAACAGCAGTATTCTAAATTACAAAAATGTCACTAATTTTGATTACTACTGTATATGTAAAATTTTGAGTGGTTCTCAGTAAAGAAAGAAAAAAAAGGTGAAAACCTGAAGAAAGTCCAGTAATTTGATGAGCAAAAATACTGTCATCTTGACTGAAAGTCATAAAACAAAACAGTATTGTAAAGCAAGCAAAGAAAAAGCCGTGGGACACTGAAGACAGCCTGCGGTGCAGGATGCAGGACTTCTGGGAAAGTTGCTTCAGTCTCCATAGCATCCTGATATAATTCCTGAAAGTGGAGTGCATCAGAAATGCGGATGCTATAAGTTGCTATCGATTTCCTTGTCTGAATTCAGTGACTTCAGCATTACCCTTCGTAACAGCGATGACTTTTTTAAGGACCATGGTACCGTGGGGCATTGACTTTGAACCCTTTGAGCTAAGCAGACGAGATGATGAGTCAATGACTTTCATCAGCATGGGAAATTGGAAGTGCCCAATTATCAATATCAACACTGTCTAATTATCGATTTTACCATGGAATGCAGTGTTAGATGCCTACGAGATGTTGCCATGGTTGCATCATCCTGGTTTTCCACATTAAACTGTCAAGAGTACACTTGCTTCCAATGATCTATGAAAGAGTTTGATATTCAGGGGACACAACTTAAAAATTAAAATATAAAGGACTATTTATTGGCGGGGGATGAATGAAGCCAAAATAAATATTTGGAAGGACACGTCCACCCCGTCCCGCTTGGTCCCTACGCCCTTTGCTTACTTCAAATGAGAGTAGATGTCAGTATGTAAAATTCTTTGTCCGTCTATATTTTGTGAGGACTTTCTTTCAAAGGGATTGGTTTTCTGTTTGATATGTAGTGAAATATTGACAATATTATTCAGTTGTATTTTCTATATACATCATGACTTTATCACATTAGTATTTAGTTTGTTAGGTTATAAGTATATAAGTAAAACAATTGTAGCATTCACTATTAATAAAATCAGACGTTTTCTTTCAACTGTTTAATAATAGGCTAGCTGTTTTCACTGTACGTAACCCTTCTGAATTTGCGTTATATCCTATATAAGTGGCACACTCATACATACAAAAATGTGTTGTTATATTAATTTATTCTGTTTTATTTATATGAACAAACATTCCTAATGATGCGAATAATTTCAGGTTTAGAAAGTATTATTTAATTGTTAGGTTTTTCTTAATTACTAGCCTATTTCAATTATGTCATCCCGTCCAATTTCATCCAAACTTCATCGCACATGCCAATACGTTCCAATGTACCCGAATTCATACTCAAATAGGAAATAAAGCATGAATGACAAATAAAACGTGTATTGTCTATACACATCAATTTTCAAAAATCTAATTTATTTAAGCCATCTCATCCAAAAGACGTTATATTACGTTGTTGCGCCTGTTTAATAATTAAATCCATTTAATTAGTATTTCACTTATTTCTTCGCTCGTATGTGTGACTCAGTCGGTGACTAGGATCTTATACTACTTCGAGACATTTAGCAAGTCATGTCATTCTTATACATAAATGACTGATAGGAATATCTGAATAAAACATAAGTACTTCATGTGCTAAATAGATTATTTACGTTTGAAAGCTGTTAGTTTTATTCATCGGATTACCATCGTCCGAACTATATAACCTCTGCGGATTATAAAGAGGCGGGGCTTATTGTACTGCTAGGGTAAACTCGGAGGGAACGTCGGCGAAATATATCCGACAATCCGACCGCCGTACGTGTCTGTAAGTATGTCCTACGAGCGTTAAGGGTCCGCTTTTGATTATGCTTCTCCGTACCGACGAGGTGCTTGTCTTACGTGCCGCTGTACTTCCCGTCTTTGCAGGGGTCGTAGTTGAAAGTGCGTTACTCCGCGTAGGCCTTTGTTGTCTTATTATTTTCGCACGTTATTATTATGCTTTTTTGTTAGGTCTGCTTACTGAGAATTTAGTAGCATACAGACTAATTAACATTACTACGCGCTTATCTGCTTTACGCCGAGGGATTGTTTTGAAGTTGCTTAGTTTTTGTACAAAAATAATTACATTGCTGACCACGTCCCCACCTCTGCCCGGACTATGGGAGGGTCGACATTTGTTATTCTTGTCATGTAACTTTGCACTGTAGTAGTACTGCGAAACTAAAGTTTGAAAAAGCACTAAACCATATAATTGCTGGCGTGGCAGAGCTGGGAGTGTCTGTTCCTTCTGGTGTGACAGTTATTATTCATGCGAGACTGCAGTAAATGAGTTTGTCGGCATATATATTTATATATAAAAATGTGTGTGTGTGTGTATATGTATATACATATAATGAATTATTCCCATCAGGAAACTTGCGCTGTTTGTAATATGAACATGTTCTAAACTGCTTTGTTTACAATACCCTTTGAAACGTAACTTGCTGCGAGTGGTATTTCGAGTATCGCGAGACTTCCGGATAATTTAAAAAAAAATACTTTAGTGTAGATATCAGTTATGTCTTGCTGTTCAGAGTACAGATTAATTCTTTTTTTCTGTAACACTGTTGGAAATGTCATTACCAGGGGTCAGCACAGTCGCGAAGTCTGAAGGACGTTTTGTTCAAAATGCAACGATATTTAAAAATTATTTTTAACCGCAGACGTGATATTTAATAACGTAGCATACCTTATGCTATTGGCACAGAGGAGTCTTCCCGCGGACACGTTTGGTCATTATAATATTTTGTAATTCCAATATGATGAAATGTACACAAACATTTAATTTATTTAATTGCACGATTAATCTCATATACAGTCATGTTCTATCTAAAGAAAGATTGTATAGCCTGTATATTCATTATGGTAGTAAATTCAGTACCAGGGATGTCATTAGGTCTGTTTGGATAGAAAGTCACCTGTCATGACAGCTAATTATAAAGGATATAACATGTTTTTTCCTTTCATTTTTAATTCAGTTTACTGAGTTTATACAAAAAATTACAATCTTTTTTTACCATTTGTGAATTTGTAGTTCATAAGGATTAGTTTTTTTTTTTTCTCAAGTTGAACTCTTGTGTGTATTTTAGTTATTGTACCATAGTAACGACTTTCTCTTATTAACCGGGAACAGGTTGTACTGATAAGATTAACAGTCATAGGGTATGTGTGGCATATTGACTAAAGGTTGAATGGCAATAGCTCTCAGAAAAAAAAGAGGACTTTCTCCTCCCATTTCTTTTATAATCTTAATGTTTAATCTCCATGACCAAAAGATCCTAAACAAAGCCCCACTGTGTCTTCTTGGTTGACCACCCTACCTTTTATGGTCCTCCTTTCAGGAGAGGAGAGGGCCACACACACACAACCAACCCATTGCTGGGCGCACACACACACACACGCATGGTTTGGTAACTCCAATTCACCTTTGAATGGATTTTGACTGTGGGGGGGAACCAAATTACCTAGAGGAAACCCCATGACAACACTGGGAGAATCTGGAAACTCCAAACACATTGAGCCAGGGTCAAGACAACCAATCCCAGAGGTGTGTAACAAGAAATAACAGACAGTCTTGTTATTAAAATTACAAACTGAACTTCTGTTTTCCTTTCACATCTCGTACATTTTCAGGAAATCCCTTAGTGTTTCTTGTAATTTGATTCCTTTTCTATTTTAATTTCAAAAGTTAAAACCCAGTGAGATTTGTCGAACAGTGGGAGACGGGGATCAGATACTCATTTTGGCCAGTAAGTGGGCATATGTATTTCCCATGAACACGAAAACCTTATCAAAAGGGAAATGTGCTGTAGGCTGAATTGTTTCCATGACAGCCTTACTACTGGTAGTGCTGGTCATTAACTATGATCCATAAAGGTGTTCCTGCTTTCTGTTTCCACATTTGTGTAAGTGTTCTGTAAAATATATTTGGGCAGTATAATGTAAATAAGATGCAGTAGAGGTTTTTTTTCCCCTAGTTCAACTTACTGTTAATCAAATTTTCTGTTATTACTGTTGATAATGTTTTTGTTAAAAAATTTTCCCCATGCTTACAACCTAAAGTCGATTTAGGCCATTAAGAAACTTGGATAAATGTAGTATTATTTAAGTTTAAAAATGTATTAAATATAAAATGCTATGTATTTGAACTTTTCAATTTAGAGGGCACTAAAACCAAGTATCAACATTTACTTTGATATTAACAAAATCGGCACAAATTACACAAAGAATGTCATGTTTCAAATATTAAATTCCATAAAAATGTACACTTCACTGTAGACAGCTACAACTCACTGCAGAGTTTTTAGTTGGGTATAACTAGATGTATTTATAGTTACTCAACCACATCACAGAACCCACAACCAAAAATAACATTCTCTGGCTTCTACTGAGCATAGGCATGGATATTTTGAACAATGCATTACTGATTTGGCTCTATCAGTAAATTATTCTGTGGTACTTTTTTGCTGACTGTAATGAAACCCTCCTGTATTAGGACTGCTTCTCAGTTCATGGAGTTATTGAACATAGAATTTCCATGCGTCAGTTTAACAAGATGTTCTCAGTGGTGGGTGTGAACCCAACCGACAAGCTAAACAGGGTTACCATGTTTTCAAAATAGATTGCAAAATTCGTAGAAGAGGTCACTCACTTCAACCAACTTTACTGACATGATAGTAGGCCTAGATAGCAAGTCAAATAATTAAAATTTTAGAAAATCTCCAGCACTTTGACTGAACTAATCAACATGCCATCAATTGTTAAAAGAAGAAAAACTAGCCATCCTTGACTTCACTTAGCTTAAAGTGGCTCTAATGCATTCATGTTCATTGTTCATAAGTTTACTTGGCTAGGCGGCCAATAAGGATTGTCTTATGAGATGACTTTGGGCCTCAAGATTTTGCAGACCATGTACATGAAAATAAAGTTATATAACATTGAAGGAAAGGGGAAAAGCACAATATATAGGCCCCCTTTAATTACACAAAATACTGTTCTAATGACATTTGTGTTGTATTATAAATTTTGCGATTTTTGTGTGGATGTGCTTGATGACTTCCATCATTTCAGGTGCACTGCTGGACCATGGTGACAGGGATGTGTATTACAATGACCTTACTGCATATTTATTTGCAGAATCACATGCAGACAGCTCAGGAAATTCCATTCTTTGAACGCCATTGGCCCGATTGTCATTTTCACAGGATGTAAAGTTCAGGGGACAAAGCAAAGGTCAAGAAAACAAAAATGTCGCATGACACAGACAAAAAACGTCTGTGATAGAATAAGATAAGAGTGCAATTTATAAAGGTATTTAAATGGGTGACAGTAATGTTTAGACGTATTTTAGCCTTTGCTGCATTCTTTTTATAGCTCTGCATGTAGTTAGGCATGCATGATGCATGGTATGCAGCAATTGCTGTCAGATGTCAGAGCATCATCTCTGTGTGATCTCGGTATGATTGTTAGTCATTTGTTTTTATGTCAGACTTGGCTCGGGATTTGGAGCCTACGTGACTGTTTTTTTTCTGTGCAGAAATGGAATGTTCTGTTTTTTGTGGGGTCAGAGAATAAGCTTGCGTGTTTAAACCTCTTCCTCCTTTCTTCCTCCCACAGGACACTGCATGCTGATGGATGACTATGGCATCTCTGGCTCCCGCTCTGGACATTGCAGCAGCAGGGATGCCGCAACAGATCCTGTCAGTGCCCATGCAGAATAAATACCAATGTCAACAGTGCAGCGGTGTCCTCAGGAAGCCAGTTCAGGCCCCGTGTGGCCACAGATTCTGTGCTGAATGTCACAAGCTTCTCACCAGGTATCTGGTCAATCCAACGCCACCCCCTCCCAGCTCACATGCACACAGTGCTTCATTCTTTCCTTACCTGGTGAAGGTGTCTTCCCAGGTGTCTGCTGTTTCCATTGTTTTATCTATTTATTTCCCGTCATTCCTTACTCTACTGCTTGGCATGTGGTTGCTCTCGACAATGCGGACGCACCATCGCTGGTAATGGCATAGTCGGGAGCTACCCTCCTCTCCAGGACCCCAAGTGGAGAAAAGATCCTTCTGCCCTTAAATCTGCAATGTTTCAAGTCTGTTGCTGAAGATTTGCTGATTTGTGGGAGTCACACAATAAAATGCCTGCAGGGATTCAATCCAAAGGCCTTGATAGGGGTAGAGGGGACTGAGAGGAGGATTAACAGCATTGGCTTTAGTCAAAGCCCAGAATCTCTGATTTGTACATTCATAGTTAATTGAACTATGTCATGATTTGAATTCTACTTAAGCAGCATCCCATGTAGGAGGAAACTAGCAGGGTGATTTTGCATCGGTTTGCAAAAAACGTTTTCAGGAAGCTGCTGAACTTGCAAGCTCTACATGTGGCAAACAACTCCTGTGAGAAGCATTAACTCTTTATGAGAGAGGTGTCGTTTGGCTTTGCATGCTAAATCATACAACTGTTTTTATTATCCATGCCCCCAGAGTGCTTTTGAATTTTCCTGGGAATAAACAGAATCTAAATAGGTGCATTCTTGCTATTCGTATTTTTTTTCCGTTTTTTTTTTTTTTTTTTAAACGATTTGAGTGAGAAGCGTGATTTGACTTTCGTTTCGGTGTTAAGTTTCTGTATTTCCCAGCTCCTCTGACTAAAGTTCACAGAGTGGTTAATGTTGTAATAACGCATGCAAAGGTGATATATTCATTAAGGCCTTGTGAATACGTACTTGTGTGACAGATGACTTTTACACTTCCCACACACACACCTAGCTATTTTGCATCAGTGATCTGCAGAACACCCCCTTTTTTCATTTTTCTCATATGTGGACTTTGACTAACGTTACTTTACTTGCAGTAAGTGGACAGAATGAGTGTTCTTTACGTGGTTTTTGCTGGAGTGGTTCTTTACACCCACTTGGTTTTTGCGAAATGGCTTCTACGTACGCACAACAGGCGATGAACGTTATTTCCTTTCTGTGGTCTGTTTGAGATAAAACGATAGCGTGCAGTTTGACAGCGTGATGCTCAGAAGTTGGTGAGAACATCACCCACAAAACTACATTTCTGTCTGAAAAGTATTCCTGTCCTATTTCCAAATAAATGGTGCCTCTATAATGTGTGACCCATCACCACGAAATGAGTCTTAAGTTACACTGGTAGAAATACACCCATAAGACTCATTTCGTGGTGATGGGTCACATATATGTCAGGACTCTTCAAATCTGGACCTCGATTCCAAATCCAGCCCTTGTTTTCAGTTCTCCCAGGTAGTTAGTTTAATAATTACTGATTCTGATTGGCCACAGAGGCTTCACACCTGGCTCACAGGTAAAGGAAGGCTGGAAAACCAGCAGTGTTCGGACCTCGAGGACCGTGATATGAATAATAGGGATATGTCTTTTTCAGGGTGATCTATTTTTTGTTAAAAACATGATAACTTGCTCACTTTTTTTAATGACGAATCACATGCTGGTTAATTGTGAAACAGCCTCTGGTTGAAACTGGGATCAGGAACACTTAGTAACATTTGGGTATATGTGTCCAGTCTTGACAAAATATGGTTGAGGGGATTTGAAGGAGCAGCAGAAATTCAGTGAAAATGAGAAGAGAGGCAGCAAAACAAAGGTCAGAAAAAACAACCGCAGGCCAGTTTATGGAGACCACGGGATGAAAGCAGTCAGCAGGTTCCCAGCCACTGTGCATGACTGCTGGGAGCCAATCTCACACGCATGCCGTGAGGACTTCAGCCCTTATAAATCCCTTAATAATTCATATGTGGTCCTATCAGGCGCAAGAAGATGACTGGGTGGGCGTCCTCTTCTCCTCTTTCCAATTGGTCACCGGGGTAAAAGCGGGATCTATGTCTCTCCACCAGCTCGGGACCCAAGCCCTGTGAAGCATGTCAGGCGGAGGAGATTTTCGAACCGGAGATATCCATCCTCAAGGACAGCAACGTATGTTTCATGCCCATGTTGAGCAGGGTCCTTTGCCCTGGGTGTGTCTGTACATGCAGTAAAGGAACCGCTTAATTCCAGTTCTGTATTTTTACTTTCCATTCTGTTAATATGTTTTCCAAAGCAGAACATAGAGTGATACTTTAGGGGAGTGGGGGGGGGGTTTCCTATATTTATTCTTCCTGTAACTATTCTCATACTTCCCGCCCAGTAGACAAACAAGCAGGCTTTATTTGCTAGTTACATTCAGTCAGAAACCAATAGTATCAGTCATTGCTTGCATTTGCTTACTCAGACGGGTCTGGTGGAGACAGATCATTTTGTTTGTGTCTCAGTCATGTGACTCACCTCGTGGTCACATCTGTGTCTGTTTGCCAGGCTTTTCCAGACAATGCGGCACGGAGAGAGATTGAAGGTCTACCCGCCAGCTGTCCCAGCGAAGGCTGTAATTGGAAAGGAATCGTGAAAGATTACGAGGTTTATACATGTTTTTTTTCCTGCCGACCCATGAATCGAATGATTCTCTTTCTCTTTGCTGGTTAATTTACCTGCCAGCTGTTTTTCTTTTCTTACCCCCATTGAAGACTAAAGGCCATTGAGACATAAAGGCTTCCAAAAAGGCTTCTCTCTAACAAGATGCGACCTGTCTACCTCATCTCTGCCTGATTTTTTTTTATTTTTTTTAACTCTTCTCCATACATCAAACAATTGGAGGAAATGCCAGTGATTATTTGATTATTTATTGTAAAATAAAGCACTGATGTAATATGATAGTACAATAGTATACCTTGTATTCATTAGTGTTGGAGGATTTCGCTCGTCACCACATACTGATAACTCTGTTAACTGCTGTTTGCCGTTGAACTACATGAGGAATTTCTCTAGAGGAATGGAATTTAGGAATGTCTGGCTTTAAAATTGCACAAGTACAAGGTGGGGCGATGGTAAGATAGTGTTGGGGGTTCAGTTCCCGCCTCCGGCTCTCTGTGGGCATGTGGGATTTTTTTGGTTTTTTTGGTCTTCTCTGGTATTCTCCTGTGTCCCAAACCACATGCATCTAAATCGCCCCCAGGATATGACTGTGTGGGTGTGTGTGTTGACCAGGTTGACGCCGGTTTAAGGCCCCCACGCTTAGGCTCCAGGGTAACCTTGACACTGTGGTGTGGTCATGGTAAACGGATGGGTAATCGAGACAAGGGCAAAGATTAAAATGTCATGTGGGGGTAGTTATTATGCTAGTTGCTATTACTAGGCACTGAATGTGGCCATTTATGGAGCCTGGAAAGTCCCTTTCCGTTTCTGAATCATAGGTACTTTCCTCTAACAGCTGTGGGTTTCATGCTGTTTTGACTTTGTGATGGAAAATATATTACTGCAGTTCATCTAATTTTGTTTCTGACTAGCATAAAAGGTTCCTGAAATCCATGCTTTAATACATGACAATTCTGACAGTGTTTTCTGTAGACTTCTTAATAGCTATAAATTGAGCTGGATAAGAATGATGAAAAATAATAATTGCACTTTCTTGACCCCATTAAAAAAGTAGGTAATTCACTCTAAGTCTCCTTTTAAGCCTTTATTTGAGTATTATTTGAAAACCATATGAAATGCCTAGTGAGTGTACTTCCAAAGAAATGAGTTTGGTTATTACATGTCTTACTGCTTTGCATGCTTGAGTAACAGGATATCACATTCATATCAAATTTTCCTGTCCAAACTAAACTTAATAACATCAAATGCAAAGTTACTGATTACGCACAAAGGCATTCCTGTGTGTCATGATTATAAATTGACCTGACTCATGATAGGTAGGCAGTCTGATTGTGAAATGAGGAATCTGTTTATGGTGAGAGCAAGTTAGTCATTGGTCCCCGATGTGCGTGCAAGTCCTGTGTTTGTGGATGTTTATTGGCCTGCAGTAGTACATAAGACATATTATATTATGTCAAATAAAACATAGCATAATGTGCCAAAATATGAAATGCATGCAATTATGCAATAGGTTATGCAGTAGCAGAGACTAAGTACTATGAATTAACCAATAAACAGGATAACCAATACCAATAAACATGATAAGCTCATGAAAATGAATTGGATATGTAAGAGGCAACTGGAGGACTAGGAACCCAAGAGATTGTTGGCTGTGAGTTTTTTTTTGATGAGTGGTTGAAACGTCTATATCAAAGTTAGAAGGGGAAGCTGGGCAAGGCCAGTTTGAACTCGGTTAGTAGTGAAAAAACAGGGTCCAGTCATCCATAGTGGGTTGTTCCCACAGCTGTGGTGAATATGGTGATTGGTTGGCTTTTGCGGCATCCGCTGTTGACGTCATGGGGGCTCGCTAGGCACGGAAGCGGGAGTTTAACTGGGTCCGGTTTTTCCGTAGGGCTCATGCACTACAGTAGCATTTTCAAGGAATGGGGCGGAGTTGTGGGCTCCAGATACGAGCCATGGTCTAAATGAAGTGGGCGATCTGCCGCAGGGAGAACACGGTTTGAACTGGCTTCACGGTTGTGGTTTTGGGAGTCTGCTTTCCACTCACAGAGTCTGTAGCTGGGCTGGATGGTGCCAGTGGTGGGGCCAGGCTGCTCATTTTGTCAAGTGGGGTGTTAGAGGATGAGCAGTGGTGTGGCGAAAACTTAACAGCAATGGCACATTTTTTTGACGCATAGGTGCAGCATGAAGGGAAGTGTAAATATGAACGCATCCCGTGCAAAGCCTGTCACCTGCCAGTCCTGTGCAGTGAGCTGGAGCGGCACAGTGAGAGGGAATGCAAGGAGAGGACCCTCAACTGCAAATACTGCAAAGCCTCCTTCAGTTTCCGGGACATCAAGGTAGGAGCTCGCCACTCGAAATGGCCATTGAGTCTGATAACCAAGATGTCTCTGATTTAGTAGTCCCTCTCATACTTACCGAGAACGTTATGCTGGTTTCTCCTTGGCTTGGCTTACCACTAACCATATCGCACTTCAAACCCGGATATCCTGCAGGCTCATGACGAAGTATGTCAGAAATTCCCCATCCAGTGCAAAGACTGTGGAAAGAAGAAGATCCCACGAGAAAAGGTTCGCTTCCTTATTACTGTTAAATTTGACACAGTGGGAACATTGCAGTAAAGCTGCCGGGTTTATGAGAATAGTATGACCCGGAAAAATGACCGATATTTCGAAACTATGATTCCTCCCTGTTTTTCTGAGAACTTATTGTGAAACATCAGTCTGTATTGAGGGTTAAATAGTTTTTGCTAACCCCTGTTTCCAATCATTGCTAAAGAACCCGTTTGCTTCTGCTTCTCTAAGTAGACGGAGCAGAATGTTGTTCGACGAGCTTTTGACTATTTTTTTGACTAGCTTATTTTATTTATCACTGCAAACCTTCCTAGTATTGTTTTGGGTTTTTTGTCTGAAAAAAATGTTTATTGAACATCCATCCATCCATCCATTTTCCAAACCGCTGTTCCTACTGGGTCGCGGGGGGTCCGGAGCCTATCCCAGAAGCAA
>JAODJX010000119.1:3572200-3588512 GCA_026776945.1 Isichthys henryi | reverse complement strand
GGTAAGTGTGTACACGTGAATAAGGATAGGGTTAGTTTGGAGTGGGTGGGCTGCATTCACCCCAGCCATGTCTTTATGCGGTCCTGGCCTTCATTTCAATAGTATGGCTCACATCATAGTTACACCACAGTGCTTGGCCTTGACATACCCCTTTTGTGTTTCTTACCAGAACCTCTTTAGGTGCATTCTGTAGAGGAAGCAATCAGAATCAGCCTGGATCGGCCTGGTTTTGAACTCATTAGAAATGCATGCGGGGTTCTTGAAGTGCTTTGGAATGTAGGGTGTCATGCAGTGCAGGAACTTTGTCTGAAGGCAGCTTACCATCCCCCCACAGCTTTCTTCTCCAGCAAGTATGGCTACAAGATGTGCTTGCGGCTGTACCTGAACGGCGATGGCACAGGTCGTGGGACGCACCTCTCGCTGTTCTTTGTGGTAATGAAGGGGAAATACGATGCCCTGCTCAAGTGGCCCTTCAGCCAGAAGGTACAATGACTCCCTCTTTCCTCCTATAAAAGGGCCACTATTATGCTCTTCCAGTTTTTCCCCTTTCTTTTAGTGTGTTATATGGTTTTATTTGCATGAAAACAGTCTGCAATGTCTTAAGGCCCAAAGTACACGCGTGAAGAGAGATGGACAGCATGAGGAAAAGTAATGTTTTTGAACATTGAAGCATGTAAATGCATTGTAGTATACGGCAAAAATAAAATTATAATCAGTGACAATGAGCCCGTTTACCCATGCTGACAGTTTCTAGAGTAGCAGCTTTGCTCTAAATTCAAAATATGGCTGCAACGTTACATAAACAAAGAAGCATCTTTCTCACTTCAGTAGTTCGGGCTTATTTTTGTAAAACAGAAATTTTGTAGTTTTGTATGTAATTTTATTTAATATGAGTGATCCCTGGTGAGTCCATTATTGACATTATTAAAAGAAATAGACCTATTTTGGAAGTTGACCTAGATTGACTGTGGACGGTTCATCTTAGTTAAATTTTCTTCTCCAGTTGCGTTCCTGACACCGCTTGTCCCTCCCTGACACTCCACTACCATCTCTTGACCTAGGTGACACTGATGCTGCTGGATCAGAACAATCGCGAGCACATCATTGACGCCTTCCGGCCCGACGTCAACTCCAGCTCCTTCCAGAGGCCCATCAACGACATGAACATCGCGAGCGGCTGCCCTCTCTTCTGCCCACTGGCCAAGCTGGCCGGCAAGAGCTCCTACTTGAGAGACGACACCATATTCATCAAGGCCATCGTCGACCTCACAGGCCTCTAGCAGTCCTGGGCTGGGCTGTGTTGCGCAATGGCACATTTTTGGCATCTGTGGAAGATGGCCATTTTAAAAAGCAAGCAAATTATTTCAATAAAAATTATATTAATTATAATTATTGGCAGCAATGAGGATTGAAAGGCCACAGTAATCATGATAGACTGATAGCTTGACGTTTTGAAGCCTCATTTGCGCCATACACTAATAATAATTAAGAATAATAAATATTATAGAAAATCCAGCTATATGTACATGACATGTACATTAAGTATGCTATTAAGTACAGTGGTGCCTGCAGTTCACAAACACAATCTGTTCCAGGAAAGCATTAATTTGTACTCGAACCAAGGCAATTTTTCACATAAGAAAGCATTGAAATTCAATTCATTCATTCACAAGCCTACCACATAGAATTTTTCGTTAATTAATTTCCAGGTTTTTATAGTGAAACTAACAAGAAAAACACAAAATATTATGCAGCGACAGGCGGACCGAGAGAGACATGGAGACTAGATGGAGAAATCATGCTCTTTATTAGCAGTGTTTATAAAGACCACAACAGATACTCAGCGAGCAGCGAACCGAATACACAAACGGGCATTACAAGGTTGTCAGACGGCGAACTGCAAGACACACACTCGATGAAAGATTTACACCCGCTAAATACACGCGAGGAACAGACCGGGTACACATAAGGCACGGGCAAACACATGCGCGACAACAGGGAAATGCAACCATTAACAACAACAACAATAATACACGGGCTAGTTACAATTGCACGTGGGGCGTGATGGGACATGTCTCCCGCTGGTGCTACGCGTGTATAAAAAAAGGAATCTGGTTGAGTAATCTGTTCGTCGACCAGATTTTGTACGCGAACCAATGCATTTTTGGTCGCGAACCAAATTGTTTGTAGGCCAATGCATTCGTGATCCGCAGGCACCACTGTATTTCGAATAGTGAATAACGTATCCATCCGTCCATTTTCTAACCTCTTAACCTGAGCAGGGTTACGGGGTAAATGAGTTCATCATCACTTTATATACTTATACCTAATAATACATATAGTACTATTAGTTGGATATTATTATTACCAGCCATAGCACAAAATATATCGGCGTTTGCCCTTTGGTAGTATCTGCTTGTCCCAGGTCTGCTGGAAGGGGGAGACTGAGAGCAAAGATATACTGGCCACTGTAGGCACTGCATTAACACCTAGAGCTTTTCTGACTGTTTAAAAAATAAGCTTGATATGTGAGAGCATGATACCTTCATTAATGAGAAACGGGGATGAACCAAGCTGGAGTTGGCAGAACAATGTATATTTTACACAGGCGCAGCAACTGAAATTTTTGCTGTAGTCTTTTTCACGGGGTGTAATTTTCAGCTGCAGTATTTTTTTTTTGCCTGGTGGATGTAACTCTGCCAAGCTTTGCATGCATCCGGTGTGCAATCCCCAGCATGTCTATCAAAGCCTACTTAATATTCCTAGTTGTAGTTTAATATTAAAACTTAAAGTTTATATTCAACTTGTCTGAATACCGATGTGGTCAAGCAGACAGACCTTGTATATAAACAAGTTGTGCTTAGCTTATGTGTACAGCAATGACTTTCCAGTACGCCAGAAGACTACCTATTACTTGCGCTTGTGCAGTTGATGCATGTGAAGTTTGATAGACCCAAAATCTAGGCTCAACACCCCCGATGATGAAATTTATGACATGCGCACTGTGAAGACTGTAATGGCACATGGCTGAGTGCTGTATGAACTAGGCGTCAATCCATTGATTAACTGGGTTAATTAGAATGCATTTTCACTGTGTATTTATGGGGCACTGTATTAAAAGTGAAAGGTTTGGGGGTGGAGATACTCTAAGATGTAATGGGCAAAAATTCTCTTTGCTAGTGGTGTTTGGCTGTTTGGGTTGGGACCCTAAACTGCACCATAGACTGCGTGATGCTGATTATTAATGTACTGTGCAAAAGTCTTAGAATATGATATTTAAATGATCTTCATGTTAGTGCAAAACATTGCTGTTATGTCAGTTAAACTGATCCATTTTGACAATTTTAAAACCTCTTCTGAAGTCATCCCAGTATTTGCAGCAATCATCCAATGCACCAATGTATTTTTTTTTGACTGCATCATTAGAGCACCTCATATGACTAATCAATACCTCACTGTTTAAACCCAGACTTTTAATACTATTGAAATGAATTAATGAAGTTAAGTTGTGATAAAATGTGATAAATACCTGGAATGATTGAGGCGAGTTTGGAAACTGAAGCTGTGTTCATCTAGTAATCCAACAAAAAATTATCTTGTTAGTTTTTATTGTGTTTCTCTTAATATGCATATAAATTGTGCTAAATTGTGATTTTTATTCTGGGCAAATACCTGTACAAGAAAGAGCTTTAAACATTTTCTTTGAATGCCTAAGACTGTTGCACAGTTCTGTATACATGTTTTTTTTAGCATCTAAATAAATAACGTATAATATTCAGTTTTAAATTCCGGATTTACATGTGTGAATTTCTTTGCCAAGTGAGTTGTGTGTGAGAATGGCAAAAACAAGTAGACCTTTTTCTTTTAAGGTTTTATTTAAAACGAACTGAAAGCCAAATTGCCGCAGTTACAGGCTCACAAAAAGCAGAAAGGTGAAATCAGTCTTGAAAGAAACTTCCAATACACATTTGTATTTTTTCATTCATCCTCATAAAGGAGAGGCTCTGTATATACTGTATATGTATCTACACACTCAAACTGTACGATTATGTGCAGACACCCAAACAGTCGTGCAAAACGTTAGTCAAGAAGTCAAATCAGTCACCACATCTTTGATGTAGTCAGTCTCTTCCAAAAATGGGGAAGCTTGACTCCTATAGGAAGCAGACAGTCAAAAGTGGCCCGTTGTGGAACTTTTTCTGCAAATATGCTTCAGGTTTGACATTCAACCCAAATGAAGGAAAGAGGGCTCCATAGAGCAGGGAGTGGGAGGCATGCATTTACAGTATGCGGTGGGGGGGAGGGTAACCTGGATCAGGGAAGGCTGGGACAATATTCTATATGCACAAGCTGTTATAGGAAACAGTTTTCGTTAAAGCATTATGACCTAATATGGACCAGATATGACGATTTGCTCATAAAATGCAAGGTTCTGTGTAAAAATAATAAAAAAAAAAAAAAACAGCAAGGCAGTTTGTTAAGGTCCTTCTCCTTTTGGCGTGAAGGAATTCCGCATTTCAGGGAACACATCATCCACAAACTGTGACAGTTACACGCATTTCCTTTAACCGGTCTACAACCTACAAATATCTGTATGACAGTCACTTCATCTGAAAGAAGCCAGCTGCATCTTCTGTGTCTTCAGCCTAAAACGGGTACGTGAAACTTACAGTAACCTGCCGCCATGCCTCAATACTCCTTGTAACCATTCCCAAGAGTGTTGAGTCTAATCAGCATTTCCATCCTGTCAGAGGAGGACTGTAGGTAAACAATACAGTCAAATAAAATAATGACACATAAATAAAAACCATGCAGCAGTGCCCCCTGCTGGCAAAATGCTAGATCTGTATTTTTAATATTGCTAATGTTCTTTTAAGGAGAGCAGGCAGAAACATGTAAGATTACATTAAAGAATTCAAACTGCTTAAAAACTGAACATCTTTGCATACTGTGACCTGTATATACATTTTTGCACTATACTATAAATTCTTCCACAATATTATCCAATTCCAGACCACTCCTGCCTCGGAGCAAAGGCTGCAAAAAAAATAAATAGCGTCAAACATTACATCACCTAAATGCCAAGGACAGCCAAGGATGACACCATGGGTTAAAGTGGTACCAGTGCATAGCACTTCTGTGAGGTTAATCAGGTGAAATGCGTCTCGAGGTGATGTTTGCGTTAAACGTTACACCCCATAATGACACGACACAATAAGGAAATCCTCTAAAGCCCACGCTTCAGTTAACTTTTTTGAGGATTCCTCTTACAGTGTCTCCCATACGTTTTTGATATTTAATATTTAGAAAGAAAATCTCACATGTTCAGACACACGTTAAAACTTATATATGCAGCAAATACAGGTGAAACTGTGACAGGTGTGGAATGACCTTTGGCTCTTCTGCAAACACCATCTTCTCTCCACCACATGGCCCCTGTTCTTGATCAATCCCTTCTTTCCACACTCTCTTCAGTCCTTTCCCTCTTTTTTTTTTTTTTTTAAACATCTTATTCCACAGAATAAGAAAAATGGCAACACACATTTGCACCAGTGCATCTCTTCTGTGCAAAGTACTGACATCCTTCCCCCTTAGGCGGGGGTGTGGGGTCCTCAAGAGTGCCCAGTGTTTCATAAGAGTGAGTTCCAACACGGAAAAATGTCACCAATCCCAGCGGGAAGCACCTCAAAGATGCCTCCAGCCAGCCAAGTGAATAAACGTTTACAGATTTGTTTTAATGAGGAAGAAATTATGGGCTGATTTGCTGGCTCTCTGACTGCCCCTGACTCCATATAAAAAAAAAAAAAACAAAAAAAATAAAACAACAACCTGAGGATGGAATTGATCAAGGTTTGCCATTCAACTGAGCCAAGTCTGTGCTCCTGCGCTCCAGCCAGGAGGAGAGCAGTTTCTGGGGCCTGGGTGGCCGTGGTGGGCCCTGGGCCAGCCGCACCATGCGAGGCGAGCGCCACACCTTGATGGTAGAGTCGTCGCTGGCGGACAGCAGCAGCTCCTGGTCGGCTGGGCTGAAGGCCACCGAGTTCACCACGTCCTCGTGCCGCAGCCTCGCCAAGCAGATGTTGTAATGGCGATCCCAGATATAACCGTGTTTGTCCTCCGGCACCACTTTGGGTTTAAAATTTTTTTATAAAAAAAAAAAAAAAAAAAAAAAATCTTTAGCTTCAAATATACATCAATGAAGCTACAGCACGGGATGCACATTTTAGCTGGATGGCACATTTTCAAAGACACCTACGATACTATTAAAATTAACAAAATATCTACAGGACGGTCCACATATAAGTAGCTCCATACAGCTATTTATCATTTTACCCATACAGACTGATTTAATGTGTTAACCTATACAATGAAAAGAAAGGACCACTATGGAAGGCAGGCGTGAGATACCTGGCCACAAAGTCCCGGCTGACATCGAGGAATATGAAGAAGCACTCGTCGTTGGGCGTGAAGGCGCGATGGGCCCTCAGGCTCCGCCTCTCCTCCCTCAGACTCTTCAGGTCAATCACATGTAGGTCGATTTCCTCGGCAATGGGCGGCGGCATCATGGGGTCTGAGATGACACAGCCCGCTGGCCACGCTCGGCTATTTACATACAGGTACCTGACAAAGGGATGGTAGACTTACTGGCAGACCATCGCAGTATCATGTAAGGGTCAGTTTGCTAGTCATCTGCAGGCATCAATATAGAATTCTATCTATGGAACTGGTTTCGTTAAAAGCGTTTAAATGTTTAGGTGACAAAAATTTTAATTCTGTGCAGCACTTGATTAATAAATCCTTCATGTGCCTTATATTACATGGATAAACTACACTTAACTCATTGTCTATCTAACTTGAGTTTCCCAAGAGCAAAAGAACAAGGCGTCGACCAAAAGAAACGAGCATCTTCTGGTCAGCTGTTCATATCTAAGCAAGTACAATGTGGCCAACCTGTGATCAGGGGAGAGGCCCATGCCGATGATGTGACCATGAATGTCAATCACGTGGTCCAGAGAGTCGAAGAACTCCTCAGAGCTACGTTCCTCGCCCAGGACGGGTCCGCACGTGGTCATCTGATCTGGCATGATGCGCTTGATGCCTGTCAGACCCAAGGTCATATTCACTGCGCTATGAAGAACTTGACGGGACTCTAACCACAGTTTGTCATCACTATGGACTCACAGTCAGCTGAACTTTAATGGTATCAAGATTTTTTTATGTAGGCCGCATGTAACAGCAAGCTAACTGGGTTAGACTAGACCATGTAACTACTATGTGGTGCATGCATGCTCGAAAATGCTGCACACCGAGGTACAAGTTGGGCAGGGTGTATGGATCAGATGGTGGGGTTGAGTATTCATAAGTCATAATGGGAGTATACCAAGATGGGGCTGAGTAGGCCATAATGGTAATGGCGTTGAATGTGTACAGTATAAGCTATAATGGGAGTATGCCAAAATGAGGGTTGAGTATGTATAAGTCATAATAGGAGTATGCCAAGATCAGGGTTGAGTATGTATAAGACATAATATGAGTATGCCAAGATGGGGGCTGAGTATTTGTAAGTCAATGTGGAAGCTGAGAAAGCCATAATGAGGGACTGAGTAGGTCATTATGGGCCATAGCTGAGTTAGAGTACAGTATGTAGAGGCATGGTGGCAAGACTCTTTGTTCATTAATCGATACGGTCGTCACCCACACCATACCTATTTGGTGAGGAGAGTAGGTAAGACTGCCAGTGGTGAAGAGCAGGTAGGTCTTGTCATCATCTTCCTCCGGGGTAGAGGGGGACAGGAGGCTGGGATCTGGTGGGCGGGTGTGAGTCTTCCTCATGAGTCGGGCCACTTCTGCCTCCAGCTGCCGCTCTCTCCGCTCAGTGCCGCGCAGGTCCTGACCAGTGAGTTGGAATACACACTCACGACAGAAGTGCAGGACAGCTCTCACTTTAATAGTGTGGGGGGTGGGGGGTATCTAAATTAGGCTGCCGAGTTAAAAGAACAATGAAAGAACGGAAATAGAAACTATAATACGAAAATAAAGTGGAACCAAAAATGGAGTATTGACATGAATCATTTATGAAGGAGAATTTCTACAGAATTTTATAATAAGCTCTGCAGAATTTCCTGTTAAGCAGGGTGTCCGGCTGCTTGGCACTGCCCATGCCAGGCTATTTATGGTAGTTTATAAGAGATCATCTGGAGCACAGGATCTGCTGAATCCCTCACCTGGAAGACCATGTGGCTGGGCTCCCGGAGCGGGGGCTGCTTGTGCCGGCCCGGCGGGCTGTCCTCGTCACTGTCCTCCTCGCTTTCGCTGCCGAGGTCGAAGAGCAGAGGCTGGTGGCCCTGGCGGTCACCGTTCTCCCGCGCCTGCGACTGGGCCTCGTAGTCCAGGAGCAGGTCTGGCGAGTCGTGACGACGACAATGTGCCACCATGACTGTGCGAATGCTGCTGGCGTTGATGTTCTGAATCTTGAAGAGGCGCTTCACCACGTTTACGTTCTCAGACTCCACATCCTAGGGAGGTTGGGGGAGGGTCAGGACACTTAAGGGATACCCTGATGCTCCCGTCCAGGAGGGGGGGCGGGAGGAATTTGAATGCTGTCAGGCTGCAGGAGGGAAAGAAACTTTAAGCCCAAGACGTGTACCGACCTGGAAGGCCTTGTTTAGCCAAAGCACGGAGCAAGACGTCATGTTCCCAATCCAGTGCAGGTTCCCAGAGATGAGGTGGGTCTCGTTCAGCCAGCAGCCGAACACATCATACGGCTTGTTCCGGACGCGGGAAAGGAGTGTGTAGTTATCTGAGTGATATGGGGGGGGCACATTATTTCAGCTGGTCACTAGAGTAAAATTACTGTTATTATTTGGATGCCAGTTTACAGTAACTATGTGTATAGAAACTCGTCTGTAGAATGTTAATCCCCTTCTGTGTTACATCAGCTGTTTAATCAGAAGCACCACACAGGAGGGGGGCATGTAAAAAGGAGAGACTTGCGAGTATAAGGAGAATGACATAAAAAGGCCCATACCAAGGCTGATGACGGCAATCTCCCCGGAGGAAGTGTGATGTGGGCCTAGGTAGACTCCTGACACCAGCAGAAGACTGTCGTCTGCATTGAACTGGGAGAACTGGGTGTAGCCCCAGTTGTACTCCCGCATGCTGGAGCTGTGCACAAGGCGGATGGAACCATCCGGCTGCTCGGCATCCCAAATCTGAGCAGACAAGGCAGAGAGAAGCGTGAAAGTGGGAAAGGGCAGGAGAAAGTTGTGTAGAGAGGTGGGGCAGAGGAAATAGGGTATGAAGGAGAAAATAACCCTTGCATATTACAGAAAACCATCTCCTTAAATTTTAAATGTGATTTCAAAATTTCAACCGACTGACACTGTGTTTATTTGACTTTCAAACAGAAAACAGACAGTTTCTTTAATTATGAGCACTGATTAACATGCCATGTGACCCAGCGTGTGGCACACATGAGCAGCAAGCTCAGCACTATTGCCCCATTCACGCTGGTAACATTGAGGCCATTGAGACAGCTGGAAATGGCTAAAAAGAGGTAGAAACTGGAGGTGGACCGGTCTAAGGAACACTGTGTACTTCTGTACGACTGATCGGAGCGCCCAGACGCCGTGTGACATGCCTTAACGGTGCAATCCTTGGAGCAGGAGGAGAAGCGGTGGCCACGGTGGGAGAAGGCCAGATGCAGGACCTGGTCATGATGTTCCTTCAGGGTCTGCACCTCCACGCAGGGAATGCAGTCAAAGAGCCGCTTGAACTCCCTGTACCAGGAAACAGCCGCTGCAAAAGACATAGATAGTCAGGGCTTGTGCGGTGGCGGCAAAGATAGCAAGGGAGGCTAGGTGTAGGAGCATAAGCTTTTCGGAGATGATGCCGTGAGAGATACAGCAACCAGCTCATTTAAGAACAGGTTCCTACCCATTCAGCAGAGCAGAACAAATATTCTCAATATTAGCTCTAACCCAAGAGTTCTCAGGCTGTTCCCTCAAGCTTACGTTTTTACATATTCATCCTATTTCTCCTCCAGCAAACTCAGCCTGACTAATCACGCATTTGAAGCAGAGTCTTTCGGTTTTAGTAGAACAGATAAACAGATTGGCTGCAGGTGCTGAAGGGGAAGTCTAAAAGCCACTGCCCTGACCAAAGAAAGACCTTAAAGTTCATTTGCACTGTAAATGTTTTCCTTTGTCACTGTCCAGTTCCACTGCAGAACCACTCTCTTTCTCCACTTTTACTCAGACATATATCAGTCTGTCAGTTTGGTCTAATAATTAATGACAGATCCATATAAAGAATGAAACCCAACAAGGTAAAGTCATAACAATCCAACAGTCCATCACTTAGCAATAATATCAGCAGGGAAAACAGGTCCGTAACATAACTGTGGGAGAGCCGTTTTCAAGATACTGCCTGTACCAACTATATTTGGCACAGTTAGTTCAAGATCTGCGCACAAAAAAAAAAAAAATTAAGTTATCAAAAACAATATACAACAGAGAAAGCAGAATCAGCCAGTCCCTGGTTAAGGGCCACGCTCAGGGGCCAAACGGTGAAATCACTCTGCTGATTACAGGATTTGAACCAGCAACCTTCCCATGATGGGCACAGAGCACTAATCTACTGAGCCACACATTACCCCACAACAACTGCTGCGAACTGAATAATAATAAGCCCCATGAATGTCTGAGCAAGGGATCTGAACAACCCTGTGGAGGAGAACCACCCAGCCCACGATCACATGACGGACAGCCCTCCTACCTGGATGCCGAGGCACAGAGCGTGGGATGCGGTAGTAGGTGTAAAACAGTTCCCTCCAGAGGAACTCATCCCGGGACACGGCCAGCCATTGGTGGCAGGTTAGCCCCGCATTCAGCACCGCGTTATGGGGCAGATGCAGGAAGATCTCCAGCACCAGGCTGTCCGGAAGAGATGGCCTGCTGGCCATCCTGACATCCTATGGGGGGGGGGGGGGGTTGAGATGAAAGTGTGGGGCCATGAAAGTGGCTACTTAAAAGCAGAGCTCACTTGACCATCCTCTGATTACAAATGTGATGCCATGACCTTTATTTCATTTAACTAGCAGCTGTCACCCATGTCACCATGAAATACAGTAAGGCTGGCATTAGGCAAAACCTATTTGGAAAAGTCTAAGAAATTTCTAACGGTCTGAGTTAGAAATGTATTTGTGTGGAGAGTGAAAATGTTTCAGATGACACACAGTCTGGTCTATTGGCTTCCATGCGAAGTGTCACAATTCAGGAAAGAAGTGCCTTCTCTGACTTGCAGCGATTCTAAATGAGGAGCGAGCAGCTGGGAATCTGTAGTCCTGCTTTCAGGCTGTGCCCAAACAGGCAGAGCTACCCAAGTGCTAAGTGGAAGCCTGACAGGGAGGAGGACATCCATGTAGGTGGGTTATGTTCATAGTGAGATTTTGCTCCATACCATGTTAATATTGTTACTGTTATTTTTATTTCACTCACTCACACACACATACACATTCCAGGACTATAGGAGGTCACATGAGTACCAAACAGAAACAAAGGCAGGATTCGAACCCCCGACCCTGTATGTCTGATGCAATATTACTAATGACCAAAATATCCTACAACTTTAACTAGAGAATCTCCTTGTTCAATTTTCCCTTATGTGATTATTTCAACTGATTAATTTTCCATAATCAGTTACGCAGAGCGAGGTTACAGTGTGCCCACAGCCCACACCAAAACATCCTCAGGCTGAAGAATACTGTGAACCAGCCTATCACAGGTCATTAAAGACGCTTCACCAATTTTATTGGAACCACTCAGGAGCGTCGCTAGGAATTCTGGGCCTCCTGACGAAATGCCAAGTTTTTGCGCAAGAATTCATGAGAGTCCCGTTCTTCCAATAAGCCAAGTGCAGCACGCCAGACCTGCACTTTATCTGCACTTGGAGGCAGTCTTTGACAAAGTAAATAGATCTCAATGCACGCATTAGTGACGATTAATGTTTACATTGAATACAAGGAAGTCTGCCGGCTTTTCAAAGCCAAACACGCCTTCAAATAAATTTCAATGTAATGTCATGTTCATGCATTTTTTTTATTAACAACATTGTCACATCTGTGCACAACCTGCAACATTTTGCACCTATAATCATCAGAATTGTGCACTGGTCTGCGCTACAATGTTTTCGTTTGTGCCACAGTCTTGTCTTACAATATCTGCCCATATCTGCATACATACACTTTATGCAGTTCTGTGTAGCTTTGTAGTCCTTTGTTGTTTTATGTGGCACCAGGGTATTGGAAGAACGTTGTTTCCTTTCACTGTGTACTGTACTAACTGCATATGGTTGAAATGAAAATAAAAAGCAACTGAACTAGTCAAAGTTGTGTAATCAGTGTTTACATAGCTGAGGGCACAGTGATGGACAACCCCAAACACAACCAACAAAACACGTAACGTGTCTCGTATGTCTGCATAAGAACGAATCAAAGCCATCATTTGCACTGTCAGCTGATGTGATCAATGCACATCTGTGTCTGCATTCGGATGTAAGCTACGCACGTTCGGATGTAAACTACGCACGTTTGGCCGCGTTCTGAGCGCTTGTAACGTACGTAAAACGCGTGCAAAGCCTGGCTCGTGCCAGCCGTTACAAGAACGGGGCCCGTTACGAAGCAGGAGGACGCGGCTGCCTTCCGCAATGCCGGAATTTTATTTGATGAAAAATATTAAAGCAATATTCATTAATAAATGTGCCATTTGTCTGCCGCGGAATTATTCGTTTTTAACCTAGCATTTTGTGGTGTGCTGTCGCTACATAACATACGAGCAACGTTACACTATTTAAGCGGTAATGATGTGTATTTCCTCACTCTGCACACTTAAATCGTGTAGTCGGTTAATATTTAAGTTTCCAGGCTACAACAGGTATTTTGTCATCGAATCACCAGCAAAATGTTTAAGAACAACACTGTCACGATTAAGTGAAAAACAAGCATTACACTCAGATAGTGCAAAAATGACTGAAACAATCCCAATCTGTTTCCTAAACGTCTGGAGCAAATCAACGCCTAAAAACTGGCGATCATACGGGTGGCAGGGCGAGCAATGGCGTCAGAGACATTTTATCGGGCTGCCACATCTCCGTAAAAATCATTTCGGACCATCGATCCCCTCTGATAAGAAACCAAGTACATACCCGAAATAACATCCAGTTACTATTAATCACTACGTTCAAACAGTTCTATGTACGATCACTTAGCTGACACCAGTTAAAAAAAAAAAAAAAAAAAACAGCAGCATAGTGCCTTTACGCGTTTAGCAATGCGCCTGCAAAGCTAACGTGTAAGGCTTGCAATTAGCAGCTAAACCTAACGTAATTATGTTTGATGTTCTTTTTCTATCCAATAACAGTATCCACTTGCTTTGTTACCCTATTAGCTAATGTATTATGAAGAATGACATGTAATTACTCAGCTAGCCTAATAACGTTAGGTAAGTTTTCTTACTTGTCCTTCCGCTGCTAAATGGATGATAGTTATTTAACTATGTATTACTAGGTAAAATACGTCTCATCCTTTCAAGTCGCACACAATAATATAAATACAGATCGTCATGGTTTTTCTTTAAACCCATTTTGCAAGGAGATGAACAAAGCTAAGCCTAACTGCTGCTTTGCTAAACAAAATGCTATACCCTAAACAAGATTGACGTGTTTACGTTATTCACGACAGTCAGTAACTTACCTGGCATTGGGCGATTTTGAATACGTTAACTTCTTTTTCTTTTGACTAAATTGATGTTATAACCAGGAAACAAAACAATTACTTAAAAATATAGATATAATCTTTCACTGACAAATAGTCTATAGTCCCTTCGTTGTTGAGGTCAGACTCTACAAGCCGATCGCAGAAACGTTCGAAATAAAGTCCTAAGGGTATGTTAATCAATGCAAGAAACACCAACCCAACACCGATTAACGAATCATGAAGGTTCATTAAACTCAGTCGCAAATGAAGCTAATATGTATGAATAATACCTTTTTTATTATCATCCGTGTGCACATTCTTATGAGACCGAATGAATTTTTGTCTTCAAAAAGGGCACTTTCAAAGGGTACATTGATTCGGGGTCGACTCCCTTTCAAACAGTGACCTGCACAGTTTTGCTGTACTCCTTGAGATCGCGCCGGGGGGGGGGGAAGCCCCTCTTGCGTGATTTTCCGTGTCAGTCGGTAATCGAAAAACATCACGGGGGTACTTTCATTAGAAGAGTGCAGGCACTAACAAATTTTAAATTCATATATGTTTATATATGCGTATGCATGCTCGCTTATTTAAGATTTCATACAGGACACAGTGGTGTCATTATTTTGCTTCTACACTTGGCTTGAAACCTCACAGTTTGTTTTATTTTGCTATCTGACTTTCCTGATAGCAGCAGAGGAAAGCTCCGAGCATTTGGACTAGATATTAGTTCAGCCATTACCTTCAACTCCTTAAATGGCTAATAAAGGAAACGGGAGAATGACCCTAATCTTACATACACAAACAAGGAAGTTTTCTTGTCCAACATTTCACTTTGAAACCAGGGGTATTAATATGACATTGGTCTGCCCAGTCTTCCTAAAGCAACCTCGGCTCCTCTAAAAGGCTTTAATTTGCTGTGGGAACATCGTTGGTGCGATTTCCTTCCAGTTTCAGTATTTATGTTGGCCTACAGCTTTGCAACTGACTTAGCGCCGCTTGTGGTTGACCAGGGAAGCTCTGAAGGGGAGAAATATGACGAGCTAACTTGTTGGAAAAACGGCATTGAAAGTCCGTGCCTTGTTGAAAGTCACTAGTCTCTTCTACAGACTACCTGTTCTGCTGCCAGTGTTTGTTGCTGGAAATTGAACTGTGTGCTTAAACACATGCTTCACTAACGGGTGTGACAATTACCCACTTCCTCTAACTCACACAGGTGTCTCCATACTTCTGGCCATGTAGTGCGATTCTGTGTATTATACAGAGACTTTTGCCTCAGCACACTTATCATCATCAAGTGTGAGTTTCTAATGAAGGCTAAATATGCCAGAATGGCTATTTTATTTGGTGGGCCTTATATATTATGTTATAAACATTTAATAATCATTTAATAAGGAAATACTGGGTGGTCTAGAAGAGTACATTACATACAAATGATTCATGATTAGTCATTTTTATTCAGATCCACTTTTATATTTTATTTGAAAAAGACATTGATTTAGTAGGTTGAAAAAATACATGACAGTGTAGGCCTTTCATGAGAGGGGGTTAGTGGTTTTACTATTTACCATAAAGCCAAATGTGAATACTATAGCATACATGTAGGTACAGGGATGAAATTTTGGAACAAGACATCATTGCTCTTTTCAAAGAACCTCTTAAGTAAAAAATACCCAAGAATTCCAACAGCGATAAAGATAGACATAATAAAAGTACATTTTTATATACTGGAAATAGTACTTGAAGTGTTTCTCCATTTTTTTTTGGGGGGGGGGGGGGTGGAATGGCTACACATTGAACTGGATTTTATTGTCACTGCAGGACAGAGTTTGGAAGCAGCTCACAGCTTATTTGATTGTCTGTCAACATGGAACGCGGTTCTGGTGCGAGTCTGTAGTGAACAGAATACTAACATGTGTTCATGATTCTTGCAAACCTGTCTATCTGTGCACTAACTACTCTTTCAGCCAGGTGAGCAGCTGTGGAACGTAGTACGTGATTATGACATCAGCACCTGGAAGACAAAGGGTCAATATTTTAGTCATTATTTTTATACATTCCATGTCATTATTGTTTTGGCCAATATATTCTACTAGAATCAACGTGTCTATGGGGGGGGGGGGGGGGGAGGCAACTGCATCATTATGGTAGTACCACCTTAAAAAAAACAAAAGATTGTACCACTCTTATTGACTGACAGCCCTTGTACATTAGAGTCACATCTATGCAGTTAGTGTTAAACTGACATGATTAAAATTTTCCTCTCTGAGGTACCGTGCCTGACCATCTTGTCATTCCTTTTGACCCCCCCCCATCCCTCACATCCCCATCCTGCAGACTCCCCCTGCCCACTGACTCACCAGCACGTCGGAAGGCGATCATAGACTCCATCACAGCCATGCGCAGGTCAAAGGCCCCAGCCTGGGACGCGTGCCACAGCATGGCAAACTCCCCGGACACGTTGTACACGGCTAGGGGGTGGGTAGGGTGCTGTGTGTGTGTGTGTGTGTGTGTGTGTGTGTGTGTGTGTGTGTGTGTGTGTGTGTGTGTGTGTGTGTGTGT
>JAODJX010000119.1:3548013-3571754 GCA_026776945.1 Isichthys henryi | reverse complement strand
CCCTGCAATGGGCTGGCCCCCCATCCTGGGTTGTTCCCTGCCTCGTGCCCATTGCTTCCGGGATAGGCTCCGGACCCACCACGACCCAGTAGGATAAGCGGTTTAGAAAATGGATGGATGGACTTCTTATGACAGAAAAAAAATGTAACTTTTATTTCAATTAATAACTGTCAAATTAATCTGATAAATCCAGAAAAAAAAAATCAGTCTGCTAGGGACCTGTGTCCATGTCTGGACAGTGACGGGTTCATGGCTAGCAGAGCTGTATACCCGCTGAGCACTTGATCAAGCCCCACAATCCCAACTGCCCCACAGACCCTGCTCTCCGACCCCAAGCTTGGATGAAAGCAGCTGCTAAACATGTCCCACAGTACACGGTAATCAACACAGCCTGTACTGACCTTGTCCTTTACTTCCCTCACAATGTCGAGATAAGGTAAGCCTGGCTTCACCATTAGCATGTCCGCCCCCTCTTTGACATCCCTGTCCTGGAGGCAAGCCATAAATAATAAATCAACCAAAAAAACCACATGACACTCTTCAGACACACACGGATGCACTTGCATACGTACCACTGCCCGCAGTGCCAGCCCCCTTGCACCAGGTGGCAGTTGGTAACACCGTCGGTCTCCAAACGCTGGCTTTGATTGGGCGGCATCCCTGCACATTACACGAGGGAACGAGGTCAGACAGGGACCCGTGTCTGCCTGACCACCCAGCACCGTCATTAAATGCACCACGTCTGTTTTGTGGTGCTCCTGCGGTAGCCTCTCAAACAGCAGCAATGTGTAGCAGTGCATTTATCGAATGTAAAAACCTAAAAATGCAAATACTGCCCTCTCTCACGCCATGCTTCTCACCACCAAGAGCAGAATGCATCTTTACAAGGCACCATCCGGCCCATTCTTGAGATATTTCTACTTTTTGTTTCACAAATAAAAACCTCCTGAAGGTCCTTAATCAAATTTTCACAAGATAACGGGACCCCGGAGGCTCCGCCTCCATTTTCACGGGGCACGAGGCGTAGGTGGCGGACACAACGGGCAGACGCAGATATGGGTGTAAGAGGCAAATTTATTTGTTTACCTAAAGGGACCATAGTAGCAGGATGCAAACTTGGCGCTGTAGCTTAACACAGATACCTGAGGGCGAGAGGGAAAGTTTCCACATGAGTACAAAAGCTCCTTTAGCTACCAGGTAATAAAACTGAGCACTTGGCAAACAGGCCAGGTTCGCCTCACTGTCATTTACATCGTTTACTGTCCAGAAAGCTTTTCCAGCTCTGTCTTTCTAGCTATTAAACCTACGCAGGAAAACAAAGGACCCCCCTCCCACAACTTTACCTTGTTTCCCAAGTCATTGAGCATCAGAGCTTGCTTGATGGCACCCACTCGACCATCCATCATGTCTGATGGGGCGATGATCTGGCAGCCTGCAGAGACAGAGTGCTTAGACATACAGCACAACCGGTGATATTTCTCTCTCTTGTGAATATACGGCACAAAAGTGGTCCTGGGAGGAGCACTTCACAACACAGGGTGAAGGGAATGAATAAGGGAGACCTAAGAGATGAACCCCCCCACCACTGACCTGCGCGTGCATAGGCTAGGGCCACTTCTGCCAGACGCATGCAGCTCGCCGCATTGTCCAAAGAGCCGTCCTCTCGCAAAATCCCTGCGCCGGGGATGCATATCATATGTCATAACATCGTCACCAGGAAGACAGTGTTCTGGAATTCGCTAAAGAATGTATCGCGATTCAGGAAGCACAAACATTATTCCAAAGCTATTAAAAAGCCACCTTGGCTAGATGAACCATCTAGTGAATTTAATCTCTGAATGTGTTTAAATACCCTTATATAATGTTAGGGATGTACGTAACTGGTGCACAAGCATGTATTTGCTGTATAAAGCAGCACGCATAGCAATTTCTTGTTTTAACAGCACAAATGCGTAATTATTTTATGTGCAGTTGCACTGTTGTGACAAAAATTACCATGCATTTTCACCTTTATATGGGTAATGCAACTACTTCTGCAGTATACGGACAATGCACACTTGCGGATCAGTTATGTGCATCCCTGCACATATGACAGAGTAGAGGCTCTGTTAACCAACCCGAGGTTTCATCTGCTGACCCGTAACTGATGTTTGATAAGTCATATGTACTGATGACATCAACATGTTTTTACCTCTTTCATTTCAGCTTGGATGTTGGTTAAAAGGGGAAAGTGCATACAATGGGGGTGAAATGGGTGATTGTTATGAAACCATCAATCTCATTTCCCAATCCTCTGTATCATTACCGCAAAGGTGTCCATTAATTTAAAAGATCACAAATTAGTAGTTTGCTTTTAAATGCATGTGCAGAATCTATATGCTATGTTCCTTCAGGTTTGCCGCATTATTCCAAAAATATATCAAATTTCAGTGAAATACGAAAAATATTAGGTTGTAGATTCCAGGTTTTGCAGTAATGACAGAAATCAGAATAAAATCAAATAAAAATGTTAACTTAAAAAATATACATTATTTCTAAGTTTCAAGTAACAGCATAACTGTTAATGAGCATGACTTAGGAAATTTTTAAATATGTGAAAATGTATTGATGTTTTCAGACGGTGGCAGTAATGAGATTTTTAAGGACTTGTTTTGGGAAACCTTAAAAAACATGTTAAATTTTCTGTAAATGATTTTAAACTTACCCTTACAAACACTTCAGACCTAGTTATTAATGGCTATAAAAGAAATTTGTATCTGATGCAAGTCTTTTTAAATACTTCATATTTGAAATATTCACCAAGATTTCATGAGAATCACCCAAATAGTTTGTCTGCAATGCAAATGCAACCATACATAGGATGGAAGTACTATACAACATTAGAACATAATAAATTTACAAACAAGAGGAGGCCATTCGAATGACCAATGTACAGACCTACAAGATTTAACTTTTACAGCATGGGACAGCATTCACTGAACAAAAAAAAAAAACCTGCGCAGTGCAGTACCTTAATCCAAATGTCGAGTTATTACCAACTACAAACAGAACATGCTAATACAACTGCAACTGCAGCAATATATTACAGATGCTGCAACATTCATAATGTTAATTATTAACTGGCATTTACACACATACTGTGTTTATTTTACCATAAGTTCATTGCGATGGTTCTTTTTGAGCTAACAAGCTTTTTTTGAGCTTAACATTTTCTGTCTGCTATAACATGAACGTTTCTCTCCTTTCAGATAAACCACCAACGCACTGTTGGGTTGAAATGCTGTTTACCAAGGCCTTAGGTGAATCACCGCAGAGACTTGCCATATAAATGTGGGTTTTAAAGCTCTGCTTTGCGAAATACCCATAAGAATAACATGAGCACGCCCAAATTTAAAACAAGGGTAAAGACATAAAAAAAACATTCTGGGATCAGTTTTGCAATAGGTTGTTTTTCTTCTCTGCCTTTCAAGATCTGACATGTCCAACTGTACCTCGACATCCGCAGAATTTCATGCGAGTCAAGGGCAGACATTAATCACAATGCATATGGCAAGCAAACCAGCTGATCAGTAGTCATGTGAGCCGTGGTGAGACTGACCGCAGTGGCCGTGGGAGGTGTATGGGCACAGGCAGACGTCGCAGGCGATCAGCAGGTCTGGGAAGGTGGACCTCAGCTTCTTTACAGCCAAGACGGCTGGGGTGTCGTCTGCATCTGCGGCAGATCCGCGATCATCCTGCGGTAAGAAAACAAGGCGCTCTGCAGGCTTTGAAATAAGCAAACACCTAAAATGAATTATCCCATGACCTAAAATGCACGTTATTAAAAGCCTGAGATATAAGTCTTCCCACCTTAGGTATTTTAGCAGGAACACCAAAAATCAGAACACACTTCAGGCCTTTCTCCACAAGGGGGTGCAACATGTCCTCCACTTTGTTCACTCCATATCTATGGAAAAAAGTTTTTTTTTTTTTTTTAACTCTGAATGGTAAACTATGAATGTAAGGGAGCCTAAACATTTACTGAGTAATGGTGGAAAATTCAGAGCTCTTTATTAATTCAAGTTAAAAGTAAAGCAGTTTGACTCATGTACAGATCGCTAAGCTAATCTGACACCATCAAAACTGAGGAGATATTTCAAGTAAATGACAAAATGCTGCTTAATAAAAAAACATCCATCCAGGATAGAACGGCTACTTAAAAAAATAAAAAACAACAGTAAAACTCTGGATGTAACTTTTCCTTATTAAAGAATATGGGGACAATCTTGGTTAATAATTAAATCTCATTTTAAGGCCTCACATGGTTGGCTTTATATCTTTGATACATGCATCTCTGCTGTAAGCTTAATATGTGCACAGGAGCACATGCTCCTCCAGTGAAGATCAAAGGGGTTTTGCCTGTAGGATATTTGGTATTTAACTTCTTAATTTTTCACTACACACCACTCATCTGAACATGTCAGTACCAAAGCAGTAGGGGGATGTTAGCATAAACACTCATGGGTTTTATTTCATAAGCAAGGAGTTGGAGGCACAGGGGAACAAAGATCTCATATGTTGCTTATCTTGAGTTCTGCCCAACCAGATCCCATTTATCTAGGGACTGGAGCCCAACCCACTGACCCCCACCCCCCCACCTCCACTCCTCATTCACACCCAACTGCTGTTACAACTTTCTACAGTGTGTTTCCTGATTGCATTTCAGGACACATGTGACAGTTGAATTGAAAATGCTCAGTTGGACAAATCTACTACAAATAAGTTGGTACTTGTTGTGCATCATGGGCTTTGTCACAGTTTCTACGCAAAAAAATGCCAAACTACTTCTGTATTGCCGTATTGTCTGTATAATCTGCTCCTTGTAACAGACTTCCTGCACGGTCCCTCACTGAACCGCTGAATGAACTGGTTCCTCCATCGCACTCTGCCATCACATTCACCCAGTATTGCTAAATTAAGAGGATAGTCTTATACGCAAAGGGCCGGTGTGTATGCAGCTTTTTGAGGTAACCTTTAGGTCAACTGTTCAAACCCAGGTGTGAGGACTCCTCAGCCAATCAGTCCTCTAGTTAGTCATTCAAATAGGGAGTTGCAGCGAAAGCACACATACACAATGGCCGTTTCTGGATAACACTGCCCATCCTGGACCTATCCCAAGTGACTATTAACAGATGAGGTATGCAGAATGGGGATGAAAGAGCTATGTGTACACTTGGCTTCTTACCTAGCCTGCCCGGGGAGACTGGCAATGGGCTCCACAGCATCAGGACTGTCCCTGAGAACAGATTGGTAGAAGAGGTTAACAAGTGATTACTGTCCAGCCAACAGAAAACATGAACAAGCCGACGGAGGTGTTACGTGATGAAAATGGGGTAAATGAGGTTCTCGGGCCTCAGGTCCGAAGCAGAGGACTGCCAATATCTGAGGGTGGGGTGGAAATAGCCACTGTGCAGGATGGATTCCACTGGTTGCATTTTGGCACTAAAAGGGGGGGGGGGACGACAAAAAATGCACAATGAAACAATGAACTACATTAACGAGTCAGAATAACATTAAAAGTTGAATAAAAGCAATTGAATAAACCAGCAAACGTATTTTGAATAATACCGGTTTCATTCGTGACATAATCCTTTGTTACTTCGTTATCAAAAACTACCTACACATCCATCCATTATCCAAACCGCTTATCCTACTGGGTCGCGGGGGGTCTGGAGCCTATCCCGGATGCTATGGGCACGAGGCAGGGAACAACCCAGGATGGGGGGCCAGCCCATCGCAACTACCTACACATATACACGCGAAACAGACGCCTCGTCACTCCAGGCGTTTCTTTTTATTATTCAGAACATCCGCCTCTGAATCAGTGACACACGTCTGTTTTTTACCCGTTTGTTCAGTATAATTCCATGAGTGACTACGTCAATACTGGTTGTAGCCTAGGTTATCGATCAATCATCGGGTCGGATTCGCGACCTTTCTTTGATAGAAAATAGTTTCATAACCATTTCTTATCAAAACTTTGTGGCGCTTAGTTAACAAAAACTGAGATGCCCTCCCCCCCAAAAAAAAACATTTGCAAAAAAATGGGCAAGCATGTGCACGAGCCGCCTCTTGATGCGTGGCCCACTGGCCCACTGCAGAAGAGTCTGATAAATGACAAGAATGCAGCTAATTTTATTAATAAGACTCTTACGATTTTATACAGCGCCTTGACAATAATGCTTTGTTTTTGAGTGCATAAAAAGTGTGCAATACTAATCATCGAGTTTCCCCCCCTCCAGTAACTGAAACAGTACACTTATAATTACAATAAATTACCACTGACATATTCAATGTTACTACTTCGTCCGTTTTTAGATTCGGCTCAAAAGCACACACTCATTTCAGATATCTAGCAATTCAGTTAAATGGATAACTTATACGGCTAATAAACCATAAAGCAAGTTTGAAAATATTAATTTATTAAGCAATATTAATCTAAGCTAAACTAGGCAAATTCTTTAGTCCAAAAAGTTCCACCTTCGACCTCCTGCTGCGTTGGGTTGGTCAATGGATTGCTCTCCTTTACCGGAAACCTTCCTAAAGGAGCAAAATTCAATTTGCGGAACAAACAACAAACCATCGGAAATCGAAGCAATACCCGTTAGCTAATGCGCAGAATCCACCTGATCAATAAATTCAATCGGTTACCTTCTCCAGACCAGTAACCGACACCCCAGCACTGGAATAATTGGAATTGACCTCTGCGGCCACCGTACGCTCCCGCCGCGACGCAAACCACGCGTGGCAAAATCTCGCGGTAATTGTATTTTGCGACCAGAGACTGAGATGGGAGGCATACAAATGTCGGAAAGGCTGGTAGTAAGCTTGTACTTCTGTTTTGACCGAATGAAAGGTAATTATAATATAATGTTAGTCAGTTCCACTTGCTCATTTATTGTTGACTGGTTTGCAGTTTAATTTGAAGGTTGACTGAGATGGTGTTCGACCGATTTCTCTCATGTCAATTGTCTAATGGAATATAAACATGCAGCCTTAGCCTGCTGGCTAGAATAGAGATGTAAGACGTCAGTCCGGTTGTTAAGATGTTCGCTACTTTGTTCATTCTCGTGTTACTGTCTAGTGAGCAAAACCTTTCCTAGTGACAAAGTGCTCAACTGTTCATATACGTTTACTATCAGTAGCTTTAGAAACCAGTCTGTTATAGATGGTTTAGCTAATGGGCCAACACGTTCCCTGGTAGGTTTATGAATGCTCTTCAATGGTATTTGAATGGTGCAATGTCGGCCTGAGTTCAGTGCATGGGCGGCAGTCAGAACTGACCGTAACTGGTGTGAAGTTACTTCCTAGCGTAACATTAATTCGTCGGAGCGTCATATATGTTTTATTAATTCGTAAGTAGCAGTGGGATTATATTATGTCTAAATCTTATATTTCTCTTTTAACCTGCAGGCTTCATGATCTACCCTCTCCCTTAAGTGTTGGCAACATTCAGCGTTATTGTTTTGACTCCCCAGTTCCCTGTGACAATGTGCTCCAGGGCCTGGTCTGATAATTCATCACAAAACGAACTCTGCTTCAGTTTTGGAACCTCTGTGTAATTTTAATTCACTTTTAGTTTATTTCTGTGCTCCGTGTACATCTGTTTGCACCCTCTGACAGTGGCAGGGTGGGGGGGGGTCACTGCACACCCCCTTTGCTCAGTATAGCGGTCTGGTTAGTACTCCGGCCAAAGCAGACATGTTGTTCTCCCTGCGAGAGCTGGTTCAGTGGTTGGGCTTCGCCACGTTCGAGCTATTCCTGCACCTTGGCGCTCTCCTCATCTTCAGCCTGTTGGTGGCGCTGCAAGCTGACCTGTTCATATCTGGGATGAGTTGGTGGCTGGTGTTCGTGCCCCTGTTCACCGCCGATGGACTCAGCACCTACTTCACAGCTATTGTGTCGATCCGGCTGCACCAGGAGGGCGAGCGCCGGCTGGCTGTGCTCCGCCTGCTCTGGGTGCTCACCGTGCTCAGCCTCAAGCTGGTGTGCGAGGTGCTGCTCTGCCAGAAGCTCGCCGACCAGGACCAGGCCCCCAACCTGTGGTTCGGCCTCATCGTCTCTCCACTCTTCATCCTCCTGCAGCTGCTCATGATCCGTGCCTGCCGCGTCAACTGAGGGGGCACTACTGGAGGAAGGGCGGGTTGCCCCACTGTCCCCCAGAGCCTGATGATTCAAGGATTCATTATGAACCCAAGGATGGTTGGCCTCACTCCTGGACACCTGCTCTATTGGCCTTGCTAGCCTGTTGGTTCTAGCTAACCAGAGATTGATAACAATGATGCTGAATTTACAAGAAAAAAAGGGGAAAAGATGTATTTTCATGGATGCCTTTGTTAGCACTCCATCAGCGAGAAGGGCTGTAGCTGTTTACGCCTTCAGGGCTCTGGTCAGTCTGGTCCAGCAGGGTCTTTATCAAAATGCCGGCTGCTTTGTCCCGGTTAGTGGGAGACTACATTGCTGTGTCTTTATTTTACATGAAAATGAACTGGCACATGAAATGTATTCCCTTATCAAATGCTGTGTATCTTGTAAAGTTTGATCGGCAAAACTAATTTAAAAACATACAGGTTGCATTCAAGATGCTTGGTAGTGACATCCCATCTTGATTTGCCTTCATCTGTTATTCAGATATCCATGTTTTACTTGAACAGAAGTTAATCCGGTTCTGTGGTTTAACTAGTTTTGTTTGCGTCCAACTTTTATTCATCTTCCTGTCTGCCTATCTTTTTTTTTTTTTTTACTTTTGCTGGTAAATGTACAAATTGTAAATAAATGATTGATATTTAAGCTTGTGCATTTTTGTAATTCGTGTGTGTTTTTCTTTCTGAATCATTACGCAGAAAATACTTTGATGAACGATGACTTTTTGTGTATCCATATGAAAAATGAAGTTGAAAGACCAAAAAAAAAATTTAAAAATCATGCTAAGGGTAATTGGACTTGCCAAATTGCCCCCAGGTGTGAATGTATGTAGCTTCGGACTCCCGCGACCCTGCATTGAACAGGCAGGTATAAATAATAGATGGTGTTGAGCTTTGTTGTAGTGACTTTCAGGGACCGTGGGGGGGTTCCGCGAACCAAGATTTTTTGCTTAGCTGGATAACTTGCTGGATTTAAGGTAGTCTGGGCTAAATATATTTTATCTTTGTTCACTTACATTTCGTCCAGACTACCGAAATCCGAGTAACCTGGCTGAGCAAGAACTCCTGCTTTGTGGAACATCTGTGTCCATGCTGCAGCTGGAACTGTAGATGTTATGTCCAATGTGGTTTTGGGTGGTGTTTCTCAAACCAGTCCTCGGGGACCCCCAGGCGGCCCACGTTTTTGCACTCTCCCAATTCCCCGAGAGTTAGGAGGGAGCAAAAATGTGGACCGCATGGAGGTACCGGGGGACCGGTTTGAGAAGCACTGGTTTCGAGTGGTTAAAAGCCTGCGCTCTCCCTTCCAGTTCCTAAGTTAAGATGTTTTCTAAAGGTTAATCTCCGAATATTTGAACATGTAGACAGGTTGCACCCGTGTCATGATTTTGGTTCAAAAATGACGAATAACTATAATGTAAGTAGGCGTATCGTAGTTGTACTCGTGACTATTGGATAATAACATATCAGAAATAGAAATAAACAGAAATGGAACCACGGTTTTTTGTTGTTGCTGAAGCCAGGTCTGCATAGGTTTAACTGTTTGCAGAGAAACCTGTTCTAGTTAAAACATCGTACACATGTGGGTACCATAAGGGGCTTCTTAAGACAGTTTCTCCTTCCGTAGCTCGCCTTACTTTGTGTTGTGAATGCGTATATTCTACACAGAAACACCAGATTTCCTTTTTGTCTCATAGTTTCACGAAGACGAGTATTAAATCATTCGGATTAAGTAACGTTTGCAAACGATTAAACAAAATAAGCATTTCCTCCTTCTCTCAATTTCCAAAATGTCGTTTCTCCAAGATCTTCCCCTTCAGCACCTGACGGTTGCGGGTTAGTTAAAACAGCAAGTCAGAGGAGCGACCTACTGCCAAAGCCTGTAAAGCGAGGGTTTCAACCGGGAGTCCGCCGCCCCCTGATGATTTGCGGAGGAGTCGTAAGTGATCTGTACAAAAGGTTTGCGAATCCAAATGCAGTGTAGATATGCGCGCCACGTGACGCGTGTTATTATCCACTGACACCATCCCCAGAGCGAAGAATACGCTAAAAAGCACCCCTCTAATCTTTTGAGGGAAAAACATTCAAGAAAACATCCCCCATTCTTTAGTTCCAAGTTAATTATAAAATCACGCATTAGTAATGGAGGACGTTTAGATCTGGTCTGTTGTCATTTGGCAATCCCTGCCTTAAGAAAAGTTTTCAACCCTGCTACAAACCAAAGCTCAGGGGAATGAATGACTTTCTTTCAAGACCATAACATTGTCTTCCCTGCTCTTCAAGTAAAAGACTTTGTCAAGACTGTTTGTTCCTTTAATGACAAACTTATGGGAAACTCTGAAATGCAATCTAGAAATAAATTGTTAAACAGTTTCTACAGAAGTGTCACACAGTATATTAATTATATATTAATTATACGAAGTAAGATTACCTAAAGCATTTTACATATTGCTGTAATAACGAATATTCGACGCATCGCCCATCTGGTAAGCATTGCCCAAAATTGGACTTGGAACGAAAATGTAGGCCTATCAGAATATATTTGCATAAAGAAAACGCTTTCACCATTTCTTCTTTTCCCGGTTTAAATATTAGACATGCGCTCTTCCACTTTTTTGTGTATCATTTGTTTACTTGCGTCATTTACGACCAGCAAATAAAAATGGTGGTTTACAGGATATAGACGGTTTTATTAGACGGTTTTATTTTTATTATTCGGACTTTGGACAACCACGCGCCTACAGAGTATGACATATACTACATATTACACCACGGTTCCATAGCCTCTTAGTTACTAATTCAGACATGCTTTTGATTAACCACTTTTATTGATTCGAATTACATATAACTTACTATGACTTCCCATGAATGCCTTAAATGGCTGTAATTGTTAAGCAAGACCTCGTTCTGAGCTAAAATTAGAGAACACCAAGGAACAGCATCTTATTACTTCATTTTTAATGCATCGTGAGGTTCTTCTATCTGCCGTGCGTTTTGTTCAGTGGAGATAAAGCAACTACTGAAGTAGTTGGGAAATAAAAATAACCCACAATGTATCTATTATCTGCTTAGTTGTTATTCGCAGTCTTTGTCTTATACATGAAGATGCGTTCTGCGTCGTTTCTGTCCTTGAGTGTGCACCAGTTCCCATGTGTAATTATCATATCAAAGGCTTGTCAATATTTCATTCGGGGCATTTGCAATATCACAGACGGGTGAGGATTTGTGCGATGGCCCTTACAGAAACGCGAAATGAAGCGTGCTGCGCACGGGATAATTGCGTTTTTTTGTCTTCCTGCTTCTGACTTGCTATTTCCAGCGGCACAATTAGCAGGTCGCAGGGGCAGCGCACGGATAAATCTGTGATAAAGGAAACTAGTCATCCTACCACTTCTAGGTGCGCTGTATTTTTGGTTAGAAGTGATGGGGTTGCTCAGAAGGGTTGTATTATATTAATTAATCTGTTACTTACTGGCTATCTGTCTTTCGCTCTGGGCAGTACTGACTGTGCTAGTGCATAGTAATAGAGCGGCTGTGATATGGCTAATGAATATTAATTTTTTCTTTTTTTGTTGGAGGGGGGGCGGCTTTAAACCAGCGCATAGATCGACAGCACATATCACCCAAACCTGACGCGTGACACAAGACATGGTTATCCAGCGTCAATAGTGACCCACTCCACCTAGCTGCGCTTTTCCGTTCTTTGTTGCCCCATTGTATCAATGAATATTTTATTTCGTTTTAATACTTTTGATTTAGACATACGTGAAGCAGCATAAACATCATTTGGTTGTTTGTAGTCTATTTAGATGTGTAGTAACGGCTGGTAAATAAAATTGATTCAACAAAAAAAATGTAGAGGGTTAAAATAGTCTGAGGGGCGGTGCCAGTTGTTTTGATCGGCAGTCGCTCTATGCCTTGGCAACAATAGATAGAGGAGGGTTTACTACGGAGGGCGGTATAAATGCAAATTAGGGGTGCGCCTAGCATAGTTGTGACCAATTCGTATGCAAGGGGAGCGTACGTGCTATTAAATGGAAGGGTGACGTAGCTGGAGTACAGGTGCAGGGGGCGGAGCCGAGGCATCAGAGAGCCAGACAGGAGGGGGAGCGCAAGAGAAGACAAGAGACGGGATGTGTGTGTACGCGTAGTGCTCGGCGCTGCAGGTTCAGCGGCAGTCGGTGGATAAAGCTTCAAATTCCAGCCCTGGCGCAGCGGCAGCAAAGTTGCGGAGATCACTCCATTCCCGTCACGATGTCTGGCGGTGATTTGCGTGTGCTCCGCCGTGAGGCTGGACAAGAGAGCCCGAGGATGCCGGCCTGGAAGAGGGAAATTCTGGAGCGACGGAAGGCGAAAGGCGGCGCGGCTGGAGCAGGTGCATCCGAGCCTTGCTCCGGCGCTACCGCATCCCGGGTTAATGGTGAAGTAACGGGAGACAGCGGCGACTCCAGAAATAAAGATAGCATTACCGGCGCGAACACCAGCAGGAACTATACCGTGAACACAGCCAGGCACCACTTCGCTGTCAATCGAGGCAGCACCACCGCCTCCCCGGAGCTTTCTCCGGTGAAAACAAAGAAAGATCCCTGGGCTACCGTCGACCAGTGTGAGTCGACCTCGTCGGAGAAAACTGACAGTGATCACGGGGAACAAGAGAGGCTCGTACTACAGGACAGTCTAGGCCCGTTACAGGAGAACCCATTCATCAAATTGGAGAAGGAGCGCAAGAAGAGACAGGACCGCGAGAGCGTCTCACGGCCAGTGCAGCACATATTGGAGTTATATGGCAACGTCCCCGGAATCCGGACGATCCGCGCTGAGAATATTATCATCATCGAATCCGATCCGGATTACTTCCCCGAGGCTGGCGGCGGTAAAACTGGCTCCAGGGTACAGCAAAACGGTACGGTGGGCAGCTACAGTTCCCTCAATGACCTGATAGACCGGAGAGGCAGTGCGGTGACCGAGATACGCGCGAAAGAGGTAGTCATCTATGATTCCTCTCTGAGCAAAAGTGAGGAGAATTTGAGCACGCTGGGACGTCCGGGTTCTGATGTGACAGCGGGATTGGGTGTGGGTCAGGGCAGAGTCAGTCGCATGCTGCAGAAATTCGACCGCAATTTTGGGAAACTGCAGCCTAAGTCTCACAGTACGGATAACCTGCTGGATCTAGAGACCCCCTCGATCAGGCCAAGACCCCAAATCTCAGCGAAGCCGGACCTAGTGCCAAAATCAGAGGTCCCACATCAGTCCGCCTCTGTCACTCACAGCCCAGAGCGCTCGCAGTCTCCCTCTGTCTTCCAGAATCTTCAGTCTTCTAAGACCACATCGCAATCCTCTTCAGATGATCAGGAAGGCATCGGCCGCCCTGATGGCTCGCCCTCCGTGTCTTCCTTCCGTCGGCGCTTTGAGGTCCCGGGGGGACGTGACATGCCGGCGAACCCCCCTGACGGAAAGGATCGGACCCAAGCTAAACTCCCAAGTGAGCCGGACGAGCTGTCCTCCAAACCCAAGGTGCCATGCTCGCCGGAGAAGCCCTGCCCACGTGCCGAGTCGCCTGTCTCTTGCTCTCCACCGCCATCGCCTCCCTCTCCCGGGTTTGAGTTCCGGCTGGCCCCACGACCCGACCTATCGGCCCTGCCTCCTGGTGACATCCAGGCCAGGGCCCTCGCCAACCTGCGCCTGCAATCGCGTAACTCCTTCACTGTCATCCCCCGGCGCCGGGGTCCCATCGCTTCTCCGGGTAGCACCGCGCCATCCAGCCCTGTGCGATCCCCACCTTCACCCACCCTGCCACAGGACTATGTGGCAGCAGTTACCCGGGCTGCTGTGCCAACCACACCCCTTTCCCCCGCCAAGAAGAGCGAGGGGGCCACCAGGCAAGCCAAAATGGACTCTCCTAAACCAGAGCTCCCCGCCTGCCCCTCGCCGCCCCTGGAACCTGAACCAGAACCCCCAGCGCATACCCCCGTGCTGCCAGCAGAGACTGATCAGCTGCCTGTCACCAACATCGATGATGTTGAGGTGGAACCCTCCCAGGGGGTCCCAAGTCCAGTTGTGCAGCGTCGTTCAGCGAACACCTTCACGGTGGTACCCAAACGACGAGCAGAACCCCAGCCCAGCTCCCAAGAGCTCCAGGATCCTGCTGCTGGAGCCCCGGCCAGCACTACCTCGCAGCAGGCTCCATACACACAGCTGGGCTCCCTGCTGAAGAAACGGTACCCAGCAGCCGACGAGATTGAGGTTATCGGCGGCTACCTCTCCCTGGGCCGTTCTTGCCTCTCCAAAACCGGCTCCACCGGCAAGAAGGTGAGCAAGATGTAGGCGTATGGATCCTGCATGCAGGCGCAGCCTCAGCTGCGTCCGAGCACGCTGCTGTGCACTGGCATGACATACACCGCCCCGTCGCCAGCAATCAGCACAGTCCATTAGTTTAATTTCCCAAAGGCGCACAGATATGTTAATGTGTAGCGGTGCATCAGCTGCATCATTAATATGACCGGTGACACTTACAAACACCCGTGTCCCCGCTTCGTCATTGACTCTGACTCATGTCCGCATAATTACCAACGAACAGATGTTTTTTCGCTAATTGGACATTCGTAGTTAGCATATCTGTGTTATTTTCCAGCACGGTTTTCTCGGCTGTGCTAGGTGATACTCCTTGCGAAGTGTGATACGTGGGAGCGCCATTCAGTTACGGTTTAGTCTTAAAGCGATCGAGGTGTTGCATGGTGGCTTTTTTTTTGTAATGGCGTGGTCTGCCAGGGATTTGTCGTCTTTGTGAGCTGAGTTATCACGCTGCATCACGTCGCGGATTCGTACGATCTGTTTGATCGGGAGACTCGGAGCGTCTCGCGGCCACCTGGTAAAACCGCGCACGCTGCGCGCGCACCTTAATCCCAAGATCGCGTTTCCTTCTTGACACCTTAATAACCTTTTTTAACCAAAGGAAGGGAGCGTGCAAAGTTGACAAATTTCAAAACCACTGAAACCTGAAATTTAAATCCCTCTCGCATTTCAAATACATTTAGACCTATGAGTAATGAGCTATGAATTATGCGTACAATATGCATTCACATACATCCAATTCATCCCGGTTTCTGTTTTGTTAGTGCGTGACAAATATGTACATGTATTGTTAAGGGAATTTATGTTATGGTTCTTTTAATGTTGAACTGTGAGAATTGCGCTTGGACATTTGAACCCGATGGTGCTGTTTTGTGTATTTTTTATTGCCTTTTACTTTTAATCAATGCGATGTAATCCGTATGTTTCGGAGGGAAGATTTCCTGCTACCGTATTAAAGTTCAGTGAGATTGGCGTCAGAGGGTCATTACGGAGGGAGTTAAAGGGAAATATCGTCGGTTCAGTCCAAGTAAAGGCTGGCAACTGCTAGTCACTCGTAATCGTACCTGGCCCCGGCGGCCTATTTCATTGAGTAGATGCTTTCCTGGCAGATACGCGGTTGGGTGACGGAGGTGTCGGACGCCTCTATATTTAGTCGCTGACTCATCGCCAGACAAGAGGTTCGTCTGTTTTAGAAGCGTAACCAGAGAAAATTAACAATCTGCTAACGGCGTGCCATTATTGAAACACCAGTATTTTGGTAACAGATAAACATCTTGTCCTAGATAAAAAGTTCTCTTCAAATATATCCGATTGCTACACTGTTATTTTTTTTCTTAATTCTTGCTACTGTCGTGACGACGTTAGAGTGCTGCCTGCAGGATAATATACTGTACACATTGTCCACATTGACTGCGACTTCGTCATAGAAAGTTTGGCTCTGTGGGTCGCGTGACTTGTTCGTGACTTTGACTACATATGGTCAGTGTTCAGGTGGCTTGAGTATTCATTTTAATGTAGGACGGTAGTTAAGCAATGTTCCTGCATGTGAATTCATACAGAAGCAGTCTTGGCTGGGGTTATCGCAGTCCCATGACGAATTGGGGAAATGTTTTGTGATGGTTTCAGTATGACATGAAACACCACAGTTGAACTTTTTCTATTCCTGAAAAAAATAATTCATTTTGATATTTCATTTGGTCCATGTCATATATTTTTTTTTTTTTTAGTTGCTGTCCTCTTAGCTCACGGTAGGCTGAAAATTTGAGTTTTTGTCACCATGTCAGCCTAGGTCCCTAAAAAGGGACTGTTTGGTTAAACTATGATGGGTCAGTCGTTTTAGTAAACAGGGTGGACTGTTGGGTTTGTCATTCACTAGCGGTAGCCCGGCATGAGACTCTAACCCCTGGTCATTAAGGAATATCCTCTCATGTGCAATGCTAAAATTTAAAGGGTTTTCTCTTAGTGTGGGCCAGGTGAGGATCGTTTGCTGAAAATCCGGCTGGGTCCGGCTTTGACAGGCTTGTGTGGCCCACATATGTCAAAGATGATGTTTCAAACCTCCCTGTTCTTTTACTTTCTTTTTTCTTTAACCACGCTTGTAGCCTGACAGCACATCCCAGATGGGGATCTCATGCTGTTATTGGTGAAACCGGAAACGGGTCTGCTCTGCATTGACTGGGGATGGAGGGGGGGGGATAGGTGTTTGTCGTCCTACATGTTCGTTCACATGGAGCTTGGTAATGAGACAGCTTCAGATGTGGGGGGGGAATGGAACTGCTTGTCTTTGAGGTGGGTGCTTTTAGAGAGCTCTTATGGAGAAGAGCAAGTCGTGCTTTTCACAGCCCCTATGTTACAAATCCCCCCCCCCCCCTTTCCATATTGGTCACAGATGAACTGGACTGGTTTCAGTACCGCCTGTAACTAGCAGCCAACAAATCGCAGACCTCTACTGGCCTAGATGACACGTCGGGGTCTAATCAAGCGAGCACTGTTTGGCTAGAAGGTGTGGAGATGAGCCCGTCAGGAAGGTTGTGGCTACTCTCCTGATGACCAGTCAACAATCAGCAATATGCGACCCCCGGTGATCGTAGTTAGACAGACACTGTAACTAGACAGACACTGTAACTAGACAGACACTGTAACTAGACAGACACTGTAACTAGACAGACCTGAGTTTACTTTTATTCTTTTTTTTTGTTTTGTTACCCAGTCTATACATAAACAGAAATCAAGTCAGACAGTGTGAAAAACTGCAAGGCCATAGGTGTCCAAACTGTCTGAACTCCCGGCTTGGTTCTCTGTCGAATGGTACCTGCTTTACCTGCTCCTTGGGTCCTGCTCATCCGCTTTCCTTCCCTAGGCTGTCCATGTTGCATAAATTGTCAGCGCCACCTAAAAGGTTAATGATAAAGTGGTAAAGATTAGTGTCTTACTCAGACCAGTAGCCTAATCGGCTTTCAGCCCGTTTAACCTTGATACCAGGTGAAATATACTGCAGTGCTCCATCGCAGCTGAAAACTAGCCTGGATGTGTGCTGCCGTGTGCCTGTGAGTCTGTATCTGCTTTGTACTGGGGTTCACTTTTCACGTTGATGAAAAGTAGATCTACCGTGGCCCTCGTGAGGAAAAGCGGTTCGGACGGCCAGAAAACTTACACCTGAGGTTAGATCCCATTTACCTAAAGGTATTTTGTGTTTTAAAAATACTTGTGCACCTTAGTGCTTGCACATTTCTCTCTGAGCAAAAATAACTCATCCGAGTGAATTTGCGATTTCTGGGGACAAACCGGCCAAGCTGGTATCTGAAGTACAGAAATGCTGTCCCGTCACAGCTCATAAGGAAGTATTCCTTCCGTTGTGAGATCAAGGTTAATTTGGTTTTATTGCTGCTGTATTCGCCCCGACGCTGTCATGATTTTCAGCTGTTTTTACTGTACTTTGGGTTGTTGGTGCCCGGTACTCGCATAACTGAGTTGGTGAATAATAGTGCAAAACAGACATACACGAAGGCAGGATCTTTGGCGAATATGCATCTTAATTAGCTGGTGGAAGAATGAAATGTACTTGTCACTTATATTTGTTCAAAAATAGTAACTTTGTTTCCTGGGACACAATGGATGACGAGCGAGGGTGGATTTTTTTGAGAAAGAGGCGGGTGGGCGTTCCCACGTGTGATACGGAGATCCACAAAGGCTGTCTGCTGCCTCAAACACGGTATGAAATGCAGGGAGGGAGATGCATTGTGCCTCTCTGAGGTCCCATTTCATGTATATTTATACACACTAAGCAAACTCTATTCAAATTTGCTTCTCTGCAACTAATCCTTTTGAAGACCGTGACAGAGAATTCTTGTACTTGGATATTTGCATTAGTGCTGACATCACCATCGGTCCAGTTCGATAACCGGCTAGGTCCACATACTCGGGCGAAGTAGTGAGCTGTGTAACTGGTTTGGGGGGTGGGGTTCAAGCTTGTCTTGCCCTGCCCCTCAGCACATATGAGCACCCCCAACAAGGGGACAAAGGTGCACATTATGACTACTCATGAAGGAATGTGCACAATGTACGAAAGGGAAACTGGCATGCTGTGTCGGAGGGGAGAAGCTTGTGCGTGTTTTTCAGGTGTATATTACTCTTGTTATGGTTACTTGCCTGAAAACATCCAAGGGAGATTCACACGCTTCCAGTTTTTTTCGATAGTCCATTCTTTGGCGACAGCTCTCACCCATTGTGTGGGATGATTCAGCGGTCATGCCGCCCCGCTTTGCCATCCACACCCTTAGCCTTTCCTCATTCATCCCTCTCTCTCGGTCTCTGTCTCTTACTCTCTCCTCCCCCTCCTCCACGTCTCGTCACTGATCTGGGTACGTCTGTCCCATGAGGTCGAGTGCCATCATCTCTCCTCAACCCCTCCCTCGCCGCTAAAGCGCTCCAGCACCTACTGGGATTCATCACCGTCCGCCCGCCTGCTTGCTGGCGCGTGCGTCTGCTTGGAACCGGAAATATCTGGTTCTGATCAAATAACCTGGTAACATTGTGGCTGCTCTGCAGAGTTTTGCTGAATGAAGTCACACAAGAGTAATGGGGGATTTGCTGTTTTCGAGGGTTCGCCGCCGCGCTGTGCTGAACTAAACCGAACCTTTCTGTTTTTTGTGTCGTTTGCATTTTAAACGGCAAGGTTAAAATCCAGGCCATAACGAGGATTCTTCAATGGACACGCCCCCCTCCCTCCTCGCCTTCCATCCGCATGTCCGAGATGGCGGAGCCCTCACGAGCTCGACTCCCATCACCTGCTCGGAAGCACCCTTGACTAGCTCTCTCTCTCGCAAGAGACTACTGTCTCTTCACCCTGTGAGCTCATGTAATTAGGATTCAAACAGCAAAGCACAGCTGCCACTGTCATATTTAATTCAGACTGATCTGGGATCAGTGTGTGTCTGTGTGTGTGCATGTGGGCAGCCAGGTGAGGGAAGCCTTTCTAAAAAACTACAGCTCTTGTGCTACTGTGCACAAATTAGACATGGTGAGAGATCTTGGTTAAGAAGAGACATTACTCGGTATGAGTAAATACTGCAGGGACATGAAAGACTAGGGCACAGCAGCTTGTTTTATTATCAGCATCAGATTGGCATGTCTTGTGCCTGGTGAATATGTGTGTATATATACTCACTAAGCAAATTCTAGTGAAATGTGCTTCTGTGAAAACAAATATCGAAGTGATTCTTTTTGAAACTATGACTCATCGAGGGTTTTTTTTTCCCAGGCATTTAGAATTTGGATCGTTGCTTCGTCCAAAGAGGGTCTCCGGAAAGTGTGTCTGTTCCAGTGGGACTGGTTCTCTTTTCGGAGGGAGGGGTCGTCCTCTCCGGCCTCTGCTTCCGGGCATCCGCGTCCCCACTCTCTCGTTTCGCTGCCTCTACGGGGCCGTATCTGTGCCTCCTGTCACCGGGCAACATCAGCCCTGGCCATTCTATCCCATCATTAGAATTCCTGGAGGCCGACGGGACCATGAGATGCATCACTTCCACGCACGGCTGCTCAGGAACGGGGTCAGGACAACACACGTCTGAGACGCATTTCCGAACATACTGGCCCTAGAGAAGCATGTAATTCGAAGCGTCTCCGTCGCGTTCCATGTGGCATTTTGAAGGCCGGTGCTCACTTGTGGGGTCCCACGCAGTCGTATTGCTAAGTTGCCACGTCTCAGAAGGGGAATGCCTGGGAGCTTGGCTACACTGTAAATAATGCACACAGGACGCAGTGCGTTCCCCTGTTTGCTACCGCTCGGTGTATCCTGTCACCCCACTGCCGTCATGCTGCACCGGTCCGCTGTGGTCTCGGGTGACTGCCGAGGAACAGGACGCGAGGAGGAGCTCGTCCAGTGATGACTGGACCTGAGGTGTGTTTTGTTGTTAGTGTAGGAGCTGGGTTTGGTCGTTCAGTTGCGTCTGTGAGCTTGTGGCTGACAATTTTCCTCGTGCCTCGAGGGAGGCAGGGTGTGTCTGCGACCGTCCCTACACTCCCCTGGGAAGGAGATCATTGAAGTCGTGCCTTTCCCACCCTCTCCGTTCCCGGCCTCTGATGGATACGCAGTGGAGCGCTCCACGCCCCGAATTTATGGCTCAGACAAAGAACGTGAGCATAACAGGAAAAAGGAAAGAAAAAAATAAACCGGGGAGGCCAGGCAGGGGGGTGGTTCATTCTTTTATTGTCTCTTGTTTTATGCTCTCCGGTGCTAATATTAAACTCAGCAGTTGAAAATCAGCAGCGATCAAGTGTCTCCTCAACCTATCCACCATCCTTGCTGAGGAGCTTTAGCAAGCTTCCTCATACCCTGGCATCCCACAACAGCATCTGTCATCAGATCCTCAGTACTTAATGGGTGGTAGAGGAGAGAATCATGAGGATTGCACCCCTCCCCCCACTTTAGCATGTCTCGTTGTAGACCTTCCTCCCCTTTCCTTGCCCTGTGTCATCTTGGAACATCTTTCCTTGCCATGGCCTGTTTCAGTGAAGACTTTATCCCTCCTTGCATCAGCCTGTGTTGTCGTCAACCTTTCCCTCCTTTTTCCTATTCTGTCAAATCATAGACCTCCTCCCCCTTGTTTTTGCCCTCTCTCATTGTAGACCCCCCTCTCTTTGGCCTGTCTTGTTGTAGACCCCCCTCTTTTATCCCTTAGCCCATCTTATCATAAACCTTTCACCCCCTTACCTTAGCCTGTCATTGACCTCCCCCCTTGCCTTCACTTTCTCTTTATTGACTCTCCCCCCTCATAGTCTGTCCATCATAGACTTCCCCCCTCTTGTCGTAGCTTGTCTCATGTCAGACCTTCCGCCCCCTTGCCTTTCCCCGAGACCTCTTCTAAGTGGTGAATGAGCCAGTGAAATCCATCATCCTTCTCTATTGAAAATGGCTGATTGTCCATTGTTTCAGTAGTCATGTCTTTAACTCTCATGCTGCCATCATTGAATATTGACTAAAATCTGAATATCGGTCGGCAGTATCGACCAAGATTAGCACATCGGACAAAGGCCAATGCCTCGATTTCCAGCAAATATTGGGTAACGCTAACATGTTAATCGATATATTGTGCATCTCTACCTTGGCCTATCTAATTATAGCCTGTGTCTTCCTTGTCCCCCTTACCCCTGTCTTGTTGTTGACATTGCCAACCTTTGACTTGGCCTGTCTTTTTGTAGACTTCTCCTACCTCATTGTGGAAAATACCCACTCATATTTGCCTTGGCCTGTCTCGGAACATTCATTTGCCCAGTTGCAGATGTTCTCCCCATCTGCCCTTTCTCTTTGTCCTCAAGAGTCTCCGGCAAACCTGGGGATGGGGGACGTGCAGATGGTGCCAAGCGTCGCATTTCCGGCACGAGGTCGCACGTGCACAAGGCTCCCGTTATCAAGCGATGCATCATCCCTCATTCCCACTCCTGGATGTCAGGCTCCCTGTTCCCAAACTCAAATAGTCGGGTACTTCTGTGGTCTGTCCCACAAAGTATGTCTGGTGGGACGGGGAGTAGGGGGTGCACACTAGGCTTTATCAACACTGCCGAGGCGTGCGGTGCTGAATGAAAACATCCCCGGGGGCTTGAATGAGCCCACTGTGAAGTCCATGCAGCGAAATAGGTCCCTTCTGCTCTTGATAATGCTGGCTTTTATAGCCGGTGGCAGAGGGGAAGTGCCGGAGAGGGAATCGAAACACTGGGGTTAAGCAAAAAGAGTGCTACTGGCTCGGACCATGTCCCAGAGAGAAGTGAGAACGATCCCTGGTCACACGCATGTCACTGCGTGCATCCCCTGGTTTCTCAGACCACACTCTTTGGGAGTTTCTGAGAAATTCGTCCTGGATATAAATAAACCAGTGCATGCAATGTAGTACCACATGGCACTGGAAACAATGATTGATTTTTTTATTTTTTTTTCTTTCCTCTTTCCTTTTCATATCAGCAAGACCCAGTGAAGCACCATGAGTAAGCTGGGTGAGCTCTGATAGGCTAAGCAAATTATTATCAAGCTAATGACTTTCAGATAGCCTTTGTTCTCATTCTGTTACTGATTTTAGGTCTTGTCGCGAATGCCCTTTGAATGGTGCACAATCAGAATGCCTTAAGTTGGTTCGCGGACAGTAACTGATCCGAAGCCAGTATTCCAGCGGGCCATGGAACGTTATGGATTTTGGTTAACATCCAAAAAAATAGTATATATTTTCTATTTTTTTGCAACTCCCTCGTGTTTGCGTTTGTGTATTATGTTTGCATCTGACAAAAAATGGTCGCACTTGCTGATCAATCCTCCAGCACCCCCTCTGGCCATTTTGCCAGTCTGAATTTTTTTGCATGACGTAAAGTGGTCTGTGGGAAAAGTTTTGGAACCCCTTGCATAAGTAACATGTCTGGTTTTTGTTATCTGCATACAGACAGGCTGAGGTGGTCACAGTCAGATCTGTCCTCCTCTGGACCTCTGACGTGTCAGCTGACTCTCCTGCTGGGGGGCGGAGGTGAGCAGCTCCTGACTGTGACCGACTCACCTTGATTGCGAGGCCCTCCACATGGACGCCCGAGAAGTGTGTGTGTGTGTGTGTGTGTGTGGGGCCAGCCTTTTGTCTTTCACATTGTGCTGACAGCAGGGATCTTTAGTTGGTCTCTTATCTGGTGCCGTTGTTGATGCTTGGAGCAGTGTGGGGGCAGGCCCTGTGCTCTGGGCGGGTTTGTTGTTTATGGAGCTCCACTCCACTTTGGGGCCCCCTTAGTGTAATGACTGTTTGTAGCCAAAAGGGGGCGAAACCTCTGGGGCCGCACTCAAATGTATGGTATGAGTGGTGGTAAACCCCACCGCTGCCCATGCTCTGAAGTGTGCATCAAATAGGCTATATTTGAGCTCTGTTTTAACAGAGCTATTATTAGTTAGCTGTGTGTGTTTTTTTATATGTAGCCGTCCAACTAACATCACTGAGAACCAGCAGTTTGTGGTTAAGCGAGCCTTCAGTGACTGGGCTGAAATGGCAGGTTTCACAGGGTCACTGACAGTCGCGAATTCCAGACACAGCACAGAGCAAACACTGTCCCAGTACGGGAGCGGAAACGATCCGGAGAGGGCTATTACCAAGCCGGCCTGCGAATGCAAATTGGACCAGCTGAGAGGAGCGAGGTGCGGGGGGGGGGGGGGGGGGGGGGGGGGGGGGGGGGGGGGGGGGGGGGGGGGGG
>JAODJX010000119.1:3527404-3538555 GCA_026776945.1 Isichthys henryi | reverse complement strand
CCCCCCCCCGCCCCCCCCCCCCACAGCGCCCGGCGACTGCCCGCCGCGGGGGGTGGTGTTTCCGCTATCCTCCCAGCTGACTCTGGTCATTCCTGTCTATGGTAGCAGGAGGCTTAAGCACACATTAATAAAAGCCCAGCCCCAGAGGTCATGCGTAATCTAAAAGGACAAGGACACACAGCTAATGCAAGAAGCTTCAGTGATGGTTATATCAGTGACACACAGGAGAGGAAGACAAATACACGCACGCACGCACGCACACACACACACACACACTTTAGCTGGGCTCTTCGTTTTCACCTTGTCCGGATCCACGCCATGCCATGACCTCTTGTCTCATGGACATTACACCTGGTAAGCATTCGTCTGGGCTGAATGCAAATCAGTCTACGCCCCCCCGGGTGCGTGACCTCCTAAAGCGATCATCCTGCAGCCTCCCTCAACAGAGCGGATTAATATTCCGGCCAAGCCGAAGTTCTCACCTTCAAGTCAACCGTCTGGTGACTTTGATACTTTATGCTCCCATTTAATGAGGATCTCTCCCCACGGGCCCGGGTCCCTCCTGTCACCGCTGTCTGCCTCCCTGACGCTGCTCGAAGACACTGACGGGCAAAGCACTTGCTCTCGCTCAATATTGTCTCTTTGGAATACAAAATATTTCCATTCAGCGAAAGACTATTGTCTTTTGTGAGAATGATTATGATTGTCTCAGAGGACACGTGCAAAGCTCATGCAAAAGCAGCAGGGGGAAACGTCAGGCTATTTTTATCATATACACATAATATATATCCTTCTATACTTCCACGGCTTTTTCTATATATCGTGGGAATGGCATAAGAAGCGAAATGGGATTTTTTGGGGGGGAGTTCTGCGAAACTCACAGATGACATGCAAAAGTCTACGGACGACACACAAAAGTTTTTAGTAACTCAAATATTAATAAAATATATGTAGTGAAGGCTTGTATGAAAACCGCGCGAAGGAGCCACAGTGGCTCGGCGGCTATCGCTGTCACTGCACGCTGCCATTTGCACAATCTACAGTGGTTGGTTCCTGCCTAGACCCAACTACTATTCATATATATATCATACCATGTAAACTATTACTCAATGAATTGTCATCGTAATCTGTAGATTACTCGATTATTGACATAATCACAGTCCAACACTACGGGCAATTTTGAGAGGTCAGTCATCTTAACTGTATGTTGTTGGATTATAGGAGGAAACTGGAGCATGAGGTGGAAACACACAACTCGGACAAAGCATGCAAACTCCACAGACCAAAAGCGGGATTGGAACCCTCTTCCCCCCAGTGCTGCCCACCGAGCTATCATGTCAGCCACAAAATATTATTTCTATACTGCAGAAATGTAATTACTCCCCCTGGTTAATGCACAGATCTAAGAAGGCAATTGAAATGTAACCCCTTCACACAGCTGTACCCCCGCACACACAGGAGGACGAAGTAACACTCCATGTCAACTGACAAATATGTGTATCATATTCTATTTCATAAAGTACATTATACTTCTGAGCAGGTTGAAACTGAAAATGTCTGGGACGCAATTTAGGAAAAAGAACACTCACACAAGGCTATAAATGGAGCAGCGAAATCTTTAGAGGGTTAATCAGATCAAACATACGCGATGACTCTTCCCAGCTGTCAAACTCAAAAGGGTTTGGGGGAACACCATACACCACTACCAGGCAATCGTGGATACCAGGATATCGGACACATGTACAGGCAGCTGAACGCAAAAATTTGGAAGCTTTAAGCCGATGCTTACGGTGCAGCAACTCCGACGTGTGAACTAATCACCCCAATCATCACTTTCTTTATAACGGCAGGAAGGGTTACAAAAACACTAGGGATAATCGTTTTCTCATTTGGCTAACGGTATAAGCATAACAGTGATTCTTAATCGAAAATCTCGTTTTCGGGTTTTCTTAAAGTGTTAACAGCTGTAAAGTGCGTGTAATTTAAAACGAAAGAGGCTGGAGTCTGATGTAGTTGGCGAAGGAGCTAGTTAGATAAAACCCGATAACAATGTTAACCGGCATCTCACTCAGTACCAGACCGTATTAAGCAATCGGGCAAACCAACGTAACTATCCAGCAAACTGGTTAATCCGCGAATAACCAACTTTCACGATGACTTACACTTCACAAGCTCGTTGTTGTAAGTCTGAAGGGCAGCCCCTTGTTGGGTCATGGTGCCGAGCTAGCCCGTTTCCTCCAGGTCTGTCCTCTCAACGGTCGGGTCCAGAACTAGTTTACCCGCCTAGCATTCAGCTAATAACCGAGTATCCACGACGACTGACAAATACGTCATCTATATGCGACACTTACTGACGTCATCAAAGTGCGTGGAATACTTAAAGACGAGCGGTATTCCTACTAGATGCGGTTTTGTGCCGAATATAATCATACAATTAAATGATCTGTATATAGAACCTGGACCCAGTGAATAAACGTGTTCAGCCTGGAAATTAGTTCCGTTTACAGGGCCGGGTTAGTCTACCTTCTTAAATGATCACGTCTTCTGCAAGACAACTTTTGAATGTTTCTATTATATTTTGCTAACCTGTCATCACCAGTATGAACTCCGGACAGTCTCATGTTATGCCACGGGAGCTTCCTGCTGCCTGGGATACAGTTACTGCGGCCTTGGTAAGTGCGAACCCGTTTAGCATCTCGGTTTCTTGTTTGCCGTAGCAGTTCAGGGGACGTATATTGCGGGGTGATGTAGCAGCAGGTCGCTGACCTGGCCTCGCACCCTACCCGCTGCTTACAATCTCTCCCCCCGCCCTCTGTCCAGGTGTCGCCGCTGTCCCCCAACGCCCCGACAGAGGAGGCTGTCGCGGAGGCTCTGGCCATGCTTGGTTGCTATCGCCTGGCTCAGTGTGTGGAGGGTTGGCTCCTGGAGACCATGCAGGTGCGCCTGACCTCTGCTGTGGCGCCAGAGTTTTGGGCGGGACTGGAGCAACCGGAGAATGAGATGGAGGAGAGGGACCGTGCTAGGGTGTTGCTTGGGGCCTTCAGAACACTTCTTGCCCGACTAGAGCCATTTCTAGGTGAGTGGTCTCCTGGGTGTCTTAGCCTCTGGTTTTCTATAGTGACAGGGTACATATTGTATATATCCAGCATTCTTACAATCATTTATCCTGGTTAGGGTCACGGGGGGCCTGGAACCCTATCCCAGACAGCATAGGGTTGCAAGGCTGGGGTATAACCTACCAGTTAATCATTGGGCGGGTATTGCATATAGTGTGATGGATATGCCTGATCATATACCCTGTATTAGGACCTGATAGTTTCATCTTATTGACATAATTTTCCTTTCTTAGTTGCACTGTTGCATTCTGTTTTTTTGTGCTAGCCCTGCATGTGACTCTGGGTAAAAAACAAATCAGCTAATCAAACAGTAGTGAAATTTCATAATCAAACTTGCAGCAGGACACATGCTTTTGGTGTGAGCTGACAGGGCTGCTCTATCCCTGGCCAATGACTGACCATTCCCTTGTATTTTAGGAGGCTTGGAGCGGCTGGGTGCCTGGCAAGAGGAGGGCCGGGCTGGCCTCTGTGGCCCCGGAGCCCATGGGCTCCGCGAGAGGGCCCTTTCCGTCATCCGTGCCATTCTCCTCTTCTCCCCCTCGGCCCTGCTTCAGGACCGGGTGCTGGAGTTCTACAGCCGGACCTTCTCTGTGCACATGAGCCAGGAGGGCGAGGGAGAGGGAGATGGGGAAGAGGGGGCCCTGGCCACGGAGCGGGGGCTTTGCCCGGGATGTGCCGTGCCGCCATCGCGTTGCTGGTGCCAGGAGGCACTGGAGCAGCTGGGGGAACTCAGCCACATCCTGTAAGAGGAAAGGGGGAGCAGACCCTCCTGACAGTGATGCATTATGCTAATGCATTTCCTTCTGCAGTTTATGCTGGTGCTGCAGGTGTTAAGCACCGGTGGTTAGCGCAGGTGGAGACATTTACAATATTAGTCCAATAGGTTTGCTTTATTTCGGATGTTTATTGGATTAGTAGGCAGCTTAATTCAAATTGACTTCCAATAGTGTATTTTATTTACGAGTTTTAGACAATTTTTGCTGTATCATACCATGCCAGATACACAATTTGCATGTCCTTCATTTTCGACTGAGTGCTATTTTCTGGTTACTCTGGTAATGAGGGTTAGTTTGCTGCGTCTGTCTGGCAGGATATCGGTCTGCCTGCTGTTTTTTACACCTGAAACGCACCCTGGCTGAGCGCTGTGTGCCCCCTGAAATCGGACTTATGTCTTATTTGTGTCTAATTAAATCAGTTCTTACACACCGTACTGTCCAACCTCTGTCCGTGGACATGTTGCTATGGTGTTGGTATGCACAATAATACCGCTTAATGTGTTATCAACTGGTATCGCTAACAATGGCTAACAATGAACCTGGCTGAAACTGGTGTTGCTAAATGGCTTTCCGACTTGTTGTACTCGGTTGTGACGTCGTTCCCAACTCCGATTTCCAAGGGAAATGGAAGACAATGTGAGCTCCCTCCATCCCGCTCCTGTAGGTCCAGACTGCAGCTGTTGGAGAGGGTGAGCTCAGAGGCAGTGACCGCCATACTACACCGGCTCATCGAGCAGAGGATGGAGCGATGCTGCCGGGGAGAGTACGAGAGCTCCTTCCTCTCGGACTTCCAGGAGGTAGGAGAGCGCTTGGACCCCCTTGGCCTGTCATCTGCCAGCTAGCTGTGTAGCCGTGACAAGCTAGCTGGCTGGGAAGGATTTAATTCTGTATAATGAGGTTTCGATGACTTTAAAATCACTTCATGCATCATAGACCGGGTATATTAACACTTGTTTGTAAAGAGAAGAGCTGAGTTCTCCTTGGTTTGTGGGTTACAAAGGATGACGAAAATGGTACTTTTTAGTGGGTTGATTTCTTTGTTTAGATGTTCTTCTAGCTTATAATTACCCAGTTACCTTGTTCAGGTTGGTCTGCAGTGCCGTCCTGCCAGGACCTTGACTACTGCACCACCTAGTCCAATTTTTCAACGATGTACAAAGACAAATGTTAGAATCATTCCATTACAGTTATTCTGTTTATATGGCCGTGCAAAGAGATACAGGATAAAAGATAGAAAGGAGAAATGCTTTTAAAATGTATTATTATTGTAGTTCTGTTGAAATGTCCATGTTAGTTATGGGAAGTTTCCTTAAATGTTCCCTTCTCTCAGTGGCTGGAGCGGGTTCTGCACTGGTTGAGCAGAGTCTTTGTGAGTGAGGCGGGGGGCTCAGACACCCCGGCAGGGGGGGCAGCGTCCCAGCCCGGGAGTGCCGTGCTACAGCGCTGGAGGTGCCACATGCACCAGTTCTTCTGCAGGATCTATGTCAATATGCGGATCGAGGAGCTCTTCAGCATCATCCGTGGTGAGCGTCAGACCTGGGGGGGGGGGGTTGCGTGTGGGGAGTGTCGGGTCAGTCCCAGTCACGTGGTATTGCTGGCCTGCCTAGATTTTCCCGAGTCTAAACCTGCTATCGAGGATCTCAAGTTCTGTCTGGACCGGACCAATCAGAGGCAGCAGCTCCTCGCCTCGCTAAAGTCGGCATTCGAGACCCGTCTGCTTCACCCAGGTCAGTGAGAGGGAAACCGCGGACCTTTAGAACCAGGGTCAGGTATGCACGACCAGATTATACTTAACAGTGTATTATGGGTAAAGTGCACAGTTGCACCAAAATAGTTTCTGTTTTTAAGCTTGTGAATGTGTGCAAAATATGTGTTGAGATGCTACTTTCCATTAAGACAAAGGAGTATGACACATGACATCATGTTGTATAATGTCCCACCTTTTGTTTTTGACTAGGCAGCGTATGATTGGTCCTCACTTGTTTTACCTTATTTCCTTTTGGTTAATAGCCTCCATGGGAGTTCTTGCAAATTGCAAACCTTTTTGTTGGCTTCTGGAGTCAGTTTAAGAAATGTAAATTTATGGTAAGTCTAAGAATTCGGTTCATCATGTGGCGTTTTTGTTTTGTTTTGGTCACAGGAGTGCACACCTCTGACATCATCACTGTGTACATCTCGGCCATCAAAGCACTGCGGGAGCTGGACCCTTCCATGGTCATCCTACAGGTGGCCTGCCAGCCCATCCGCAAGTACCTCAGGTGCGCCTCTTCACCTGGAGACGGTGTGGCCGTCTGCCAGTTTGGGACTCTGTCTGCTCCCATAATCCCCTGAAAGCGTGATCGTCTGACTGTGAGTTCCACTCTGGGCTTGCGGGCAGGACGCGGGAGGACACGGTGCGGCAGATTGTCGGCAGCCTCACGGGTGACGCCGAGGGCTGCAGCGACCTGGCCAACGAGTTGTCCCGCGCTGACCCCGTCACGCTGGAGACGCAGGACAGCGAGGACGAGGGCAGCGACCCTGAAGAGTGGACTCCCGACCCCACTGACGCTCTCACGGGTGAGTGCCATTTAACTGGCCATGCCTTGTGGAAAACGGTTAGAATAATTTGCCGTCTGGTCTCACAAATAAACAGCCCACAGTCCAAACATCGCAATGTACATGTAGAATTTTTAATGCGTGATACACGTTCTTCGCGGGTATTACAGCAGGGATGCACATAACTGGTACGCATTTGTCACATGTGATGCTCGGGGCAATTTGCTGTCATAGTGACGCAAATGTGTACTTATTTTATGTGCGTTTGCTCTGTTATGACAAGAAATCAACATGTGTATTGCTTTATATCGGCAGTGCATATTTGCGTACCAGTTACGTGCAATCCTGTTTTACAGTGAAATGTTTATGGGCCGAATGGCCTCCTCTCGTTTGTATAGTTACAGAAAATATATATATATATATATTTAAAAAAAACTATAAGTTGGGTGTTTCTTTAGAATTTATTAATACCCCCAAAACACACACACTGTTATGGGGAGAATCTATGATTCATTAAGAGCAAGTAACCAATGATATGTTTTGAGTGACACAGCCAATCAGCTTCCAGTGGAGCCAGTGCCCCTGTGGCCTGCCTATGCATACACCCCTGGCACATTTTCTCTCTTCCTTTTCCCCTCCAGACAAGACTGGCTCCAAGCGTCGCTCCTCTGACATCATCAGCCTGCTCGTCAGCATATACGGCAGCAAGGAGATCTTCATCGACGAATATCGCACGGTCTTGGCAGACCGGCTGCTGCACCAGCTCAACTACAACACAGCCAGGTATGGGAGGAAGCGCGCAGAAACACGGGGAGAGCATTCCCACTCCACACATACATAGGGCCGGGTGGGATTTGAACCCACAACCCTGGAGGTCAAAATACTTTTGAAACACACGTTATTAATGAGCAGCGAGTGATTTCCCCTCTAGAAAGTAATAATGTGGTAACTGTGTTTTTTCTATTTTCTTTTATTTCTATATCATTTCTTAGGTTCTGTTCTGTGATGTCTGCACAAGTGCTGCTCAGATCAGTTCCTAGTACATCATAGTCTCCGTGGCCAATAATGAGAATCCGATCGTTCGCTGATGATTCACGTCGTGGTTTAACATACTTACATTTTCTGTGGATAAAATATCACTCACTGTCACCCCTTCACATTCGCAAGAAGATTCCGGCGAATGTGAAAATGTGTGAATAATACTTGGGTCCATTTATTATACGTAAAAATTAACGGTACCGAAAAGTTTAAACATTACTGTGAGAAACGCAACATTCCACAATCACTAAGACAGCAAACACGTGTAATATGCACTTACTCTAACACATTTTAAATAACACTTGTATATTATTTCGTTTTACGTGATCCATGTCATTTTCAGGATTGTTAATGTTTTTGGCTTACACGTCGTCTGAGTTTTTGCGATCTTTCGGCAAGGTCGAAAAATATACCTGTTTAATTGTTCGTGGCCAGCGCGAGAATAGCCAAAACTGCAAATGTCAAATTTATAAATCTGGATGGGTAACTGTACATTTGCTTTTGTCAATAAATTTTTTTGAATCGCCTGAATGTGTAGGGTGTTCTGACCCTTGTGAGACACCGTATGTGTTTGCAGGGAGATCCGTAATGTGGAGCTGCTGAAGCTGCGATTCGGCGAGTCCCACATGCACTACTGCGAGGTCATGCTAAAGGTGGGATGCTCCTTCTGTACCCCCCCCCCCACCCCAGGCTAGCCTAGTCCGTGCCCGCACTCAGCCTGTGTCCCCTCCCCCGCTTAGGATGTGGCAGACTCAAGGCGGATAAACGCCAACGTCCGCGAGGAGGAATCCCGTCTGCCCGAGGAGGAGCAGCCTGCCATGCCGCTGTCAGCCATGATCCTCTCATCCGAGTTCTGGCCCCAGCTGAAGGAGGAGAAGATGGAGCTGCCCCCCCTGGTGTCCCAAGCTATGGAGGCCTACACACACCGATACGAGAAACTGAAGGCAGGCGGGGGGGGGGCGGTGCAGGAAGTTTGGATGCTGAAATCCTGGATCTTGAATACCAGAGTGTAGAGGAATTACAGACTGACCAACTGGGGGCAAATTTATTATTATTATTATTATTATTATTATTATTATTATTAAGAATGTGAGTTGAACTGAGGTCCCAGCCTCCACACCTACACAGGAGTGTCTTTGTAGTTATTTTTATAACTACTATAAACTTGTATAGTAGTGACACCTGCTGGATAAAACGTGAATTGCAGTTGGCAAATGGGCAGAGGTTTGTCCTGGGCCATAACCCCACCCCCCACTTTCCCCCACCTTCCCTGCTGACTGACGTCATTCTCTGTGTTGAGGTTTCACACCCCACTGCTATCTCTAGTTCCATTTCTTGTTCTTCACTCTAACCCCCCNNNCCCCCAACACGCCCCTCCCCCAGGCCATGCGTACCCTGAGCTGGAAGCCTCACCTGGGCTCGGTGACGCTGGACGTGGAGCTGGGAGACCGAACCCTGACCAACCTGTCCGTGTCGCCCATCCATGCTGCCATCATCCTGCACTTCCAGGACAAGAGTGAGCCAAATTCTTCTGCAGGCTTCAAATCCTCATGACTATTTCCTGTTCGTGTCTCTCGTGACTATTTCCTGTTATGACAATGTCATTTCCTGCTGTTCTGGGGTAGCTAAGTCTCATTTCTATATAAATTCTGGGGTCATGCAGGCTAAGGTTTGTGGTTTTTGAAGCACTCACAGGGTCTCCCTCACCGGTCCTCCTTAGGCTCCTGGTCTCTGGAGGAGCTGAGTGGGGCACTTGGTGTGCCCCAGGAGATGGTGCGGAGGAAGCTGGCTCTGTGGCAGCAGCATGGGGTGCTGCGGGAGGAGGCCGGGGGTCGCTACTCCGTGTTGGAGGTGGGGGCGTCGCGCGAGCGGCCTGAGAAGAGCGTGCTGCTGATCGACAGCGATGAAGAAGGTGACTCCAACACCACCACGCAGTCCGAGCAGAGGGAGGAGAAGCTACAGGTAAGATGAGTGCGACAGCGAGTCGCTCCAGTCCTTTAGATATAAAATTATCAGGAAAACAAACAAAACTCACTAACATGTCTGGGTGGCATTCCTCTCTAAGTGAGACGTTTGTAACACCAAGGATTCCAGAGGAACTCGGGGACTGGTAGCTGAGACCATCAGCATTTACACCTTATGTTTACATCGGCACTTTTCCACTCAAATCTGTGATTTACTTTTGCATAGCGTACAGTTCATGAACTCCGACAGGCATAATTTATTTCCAAGTGTTTCATCAGTCAGGTTCTGCTTTGTAAAACATTCTCTAATGGAACAACACGTGACTGTATTGGTCCAATCATGATCGAGTGATCATGCCTGCAATAAAAGCTAGGCTAGTTTCAGTAGTTCAGGATGGATATTAACCTTGAGATTACAAATCGAGCACCTGGGCTCATGCAGTTCGTGTGGTTATCCAGTAGAGCATAGTGTTATTTTCATTTTTGTTTATGTAGTTATCTAACAAGTTAATCTTACATGTTCTTTAGTGATCTTCGCTTTAGTGTTCCAAATTGTTGGTGATTAAAAAAAGGGAAAAATTGGCTCAGGCCAGATGAGACGCTCTAACCCTCACCGCTGCCTTCCTCCGCAGCTCTTCTGGGCCTACATCCAGGCCATGCTCACCAACCTGGAGACCATGACCTTGGAGCGCATCCACTCCATGCTGCGCATGTTCGTAGCCACCGGGCCGGTGGTGACCGAGATGGACGTCAACGAGCTGCAGGCCTTCTTACAGAGGAAAGTGCGGGACCACCAGCTCATCGTGTCGGCGGGGGTCTACAGGCTGCCAAAATCCTCCCACTGAAGGGCGAAAGGGGTGTGTGGAGAATTGAGCAGTTTTGTTGGGGTGGTGGTGCGGAGGGGGGGGGACTGAAGTTTGGAAGCGGATGATATTCAAATAAAAGTTAATGGGACAGAACATGACTGGATGGAGTGACCACATGGGGGGGGGGGTATGGTAAGGACACCACCATAATATTTATGGTCTTGCAAGAAAGTTACCTGAGTAGAGTCTGATTGGTCCTCACATGATCTCCCTGATTTCCTATTGGTTAGTACAATCTCCATGAACGGTCTAGCAAATTCCAGTCCTTCAGTGTCCCATTTTCATGCAGGATTCCCAACATATTTTTTTCTTCTTTAGACAAAAAACCTCCAACAGAGGAAAGAATAACTCTGAGAGTGGTGTCCTTCCTCAAACGTTATTTTTTATATACATTTTACTAATCTGGCTGTAAACTCAAATTAATTTACTAGTCCTGCAGCCCCATATTTTATGGACTGTTTAATACTCCAGTGTAAATAATTATTTGCATTTTGTGTACAGTAGTGGAGCAATAAAATGATTTATAAATGTTTGCTTGAATAATTACTTTTCATGTTATTAATGTAGTATTTATTTCCTAATGATTTATATTTAGATTCATGTACAATTTTTAATATATGTGTATATTGGGAGTGGATCAGGTCATGACAGTATGATAGTATACTGCCCGACAAAGGCAACACTAATTGTCTTTTTTTTTTTATTTTATTAAAATTGAGTTATGACCACAGTCAGATCAAACGCTATCATTTTACCTGCTACACATATGGGTGGACAGTCAAAAACCCATCCATCCATCCATTTTCCAAACCGCTTATCCTTACTGGGTCGCGGGGGGTCCGGAGCCTATCCCGGA
>JAODJX010000119.1:3507816-3520881 GCA_026776945.1 Isichthys henryi | reverse complement strand
TGTGACCGAGCACTACTCTTAGGACTTTTTTAAGGTAAACATGAGTTGCCTGTAGTAAGGCGATGAGTTCGACACACACGTATTTCGATGTGATAATTAATTTTTAAATAGTTAAGTCATACATACCACGACTTCAGAATTATCCGCACGACAAGATTGATTCTTATAGCTCGCGACAAGAAGGATTCTGTCGTTCGAACGGAAATGACGTAGGGGCTTGAGAGTGGAAGGGGCCTGACAGAGGACACGCGCTCTCAGGTCCCTTCTGCAGCCAGATACTACGCCCCTTCAGGCAGAAATATACTTCCTGTTAACTACGTACGTATGTACGTACTTACAGCCGAGGTCCGTATCCTGCGTTCTTTGCGTCCGTTTTTGTGCAAGTACTCAAGAATTAACGGAACGTATACGGAGATGCAATACCTGCGTAATTTATAGGGGGCAGTGTTGCTAGATCTGCACTCAGTCCAGATGTCCACGTTTGAGGACCTGTTGATTGAGAAATTATCCTAATTTATATGACGTGACAGAACCTCTTCAAAGTGATAAAATAGCATGTAATAATAGTTGGCAATAGATTTCAAACATCCTTAATATTAATTCGGAAATTTATAAAAACAAGTGGCGACAAGTGCGAGACCGGTATGTTCGAGCGCGGAAAAAAAGTTTGCCGCAAAACGAAGCGGTGATCCTGCTGACCCAGTGTTTTTCCTCGTCAATGTCTCTCATCGGCAAAACCACAGAAAAGAATTTCCAGTTTTGCTGACGAGATCTATTAATTGGTCGAATGTAACGCAAATCGCGGAGATGGTACAATACGCACCATGTAGCTTCACTGTCGGCAGCCCTAAATTGCATACGAGCGGCACCCACGAGTGCGGAATTTAACAGGGCATTTCTGATCAAGCGCCGCTCCCCCGCCATTATCCATTCTACCTCTTTTAATACCGCACCACTGACAGCCCAGGGGTAGCCACTTAATTAACCAATACCTTCCACACAAAAATCACTTCATTACAGTATTTATTAATAATTGCACCGTGTCCACTCACCGCCAGAGACCCTCCCCCCGCTGACGCTTAGTCACATGACCCACTGTCAGCTGACTCCGGGCTCCACTGTCAGCGTCGCCGAACGACCTCTGCGATTAAAATAAAACCTTCTTCTCTGGTGTTGTTCGCTTTGATCATGGCAAGCCAGTCGCAAGGTATCCAGCAGCTTCTGCAGGCTGAGAAGCGAGCGGCGGAGAAGGTCGCGGAAGCCCGGAAGCGTAAGTCAAAGCGCGGTTTGCGCCTGGATGCGCACCTTTCGCCGGTGTCCCCGTCGCTGTCACCCAAGCCGCCGTATGCCTACTAAGGCCCGGGGTCGCTGTCTAGCATTTCCCTGGCTATATGCTTAACTAATGTTTGCTATTGCGATAAATGATGTCTGTAATAAACGGTGCCGGTTAAACTGTCCTGCTGTAAGCGATGTCGTGATTTATTTATGGGCATTTTACGTTGAAGGCGGTAGACGGTATTAGCCAGGAGTACAGTACTGAAAATGCGACCTTCTGCTGAAAATTAGTTAGCTAACCTGCCTGGTGAAGTTTCTTTTGGGCCGCATCTAGCTAGCTAACATGTACTGGCCAAGTTGTGGTTGATTATTCTCTTTGAACCGCACACCTCGTCGTGGTTTATCCCGCTTTTATACCACGGCTTTGGTAAATACTATTTTTATTGGTTCATTCCATGTGTTAATATTATATTCATATGGATGACGCATTAGCCGTTGTGGTCAATCGTCTGTGTTACAAATCGTTAGTTATAGTACATTAAATATGATGCATTATGTGGTACAATGTTAACGAATATCGAAAGATTTAGATGTAAATAATAAATACGCAGAGGTATTTATATTTTACACTGTAGGTCGGACTTGGTCTAGATGAAAATGCGGGCCGCTGGAATTTCACCCTATTGGGCTGTGTTTATTTTGCCATTGTGTAACTGGACACAAACGATTAAACGGCATTCTTCCTCTGCTATGGCTGCTTCCTTTAGGTGTTATACGGTAAATATATTAAGGAGCAGTACATGCATAGAAAACGTGTATAACGTGTAACACCCATGAATGTAACGTCACGTGCAGGCTACATATGATGTTATGGGTACACTTATAGTTTTATTCCGATTAGACATAGTAAGATGACGCTGATACTGACTCATTGCAAGCAGTTTGCTTTGTTCTTCATTTTTCTTGTTCTGTTCTGTAAAAAAAATCTGTTTTTTTTTTTTTCTTTTCCCTGAAGGGGTGTATTTTTAAAACCAATTCCCAATTTATGTTCCATGCCATTCACATTGTGTACTGTTGTAGTTTATTTATGTGCCTGAAATCCTGCTGTTCCCCTGAACCACACCACCCCACCGCAGCCTTTTGTGGTGACTCTATACCTCTTTGACTGCAGGTAAGAACCGCCGGTTGAAGCAGGCCAAGGAGGAGGCGCAGGCAGAGATCGAGCAGTACCGACTGCAGAGGGAGAAGGAGTTCAAGACGAAAGAGGCTGCGGTGAGGAAAATGAGGGTGGTGGTGGTGGTGGGGGGGTGTTACTGACAGAAAGGCAGAGATTCTTGGGTTACGGTACACCAGCAGTTGGTCTTAAAGATACTGCCACTAAGTCTTGCCATTAAGCTGATGAAACATATTTCCAATCTTTCTCAGGCGCTCGGTTCCCATGGTAGCTCCGCGGTGGAGGTCGACAAGGAGACCGCCGACAAGATGGAGCGCATCCACAAGAGCTACCAGCAGAACCGAGAGGCAGTGCTGGGGAACCTGCTGAAGATGGTCTGCGACATCAAGCCAGAGATCCACGCCAACTACCGTGTGGCAGGATAGAATGCTACACCTCCAAAACACAGTCCCTTCAGATCAGGTGATGCTGGAATAAAGACTTTCACTGCATGGGAATATAGGTCATTGATCACTTAAGTAAGATGTACCCAGTTATTGCAAATATTTGTATGACGTAGTGTCCTCTGCCCTGCTTTGAACTGTAGTCCCCACAGCACAGTTAAAACTGAGGTTAACCCACCAGAAATATTATTAATTTTAAAAAGGGTGAGACGCATTATTGAGTTTTGAAAGGATTCTTGTGAGTGTGATCAAACATTTCATGTAGCGTGAGGTAATTATTTTAAACAGGTGAGTAGACTTTGACACAAGAAATGGTGAGTGAGAAAAGTATGTCATTGTCCCATTCTTGGTGCAGTGGGAGTCTCTATCAGCACTGATCTTGTAACTACGCAGGAGTATGACTATAAATTGTTGTTGTGAGGGTTGTTGCCATGCTTGTATTGATATGCATAGTGCTGTTACTTTAACCTATATTAAAAGAATTTGGTTACATTGTCACGCGAAACTGCATAAATGCCACAATACAGTATTCTCCTGTATTCTTGGTAAATCTTAACTTGGGAAGCATTTTCTTTCCTTGCCACAGTGTCTGAGTGTTTAAATGTAAACATTTACTTCAGCCCCTCACCTGTCCTCGGTTGCAGTCTGTTAGCCATCTCTATGTAGCTCACATTCCACTGTAGAGAACTGCTGTATCCGCATAGTAATGAAAATGTTCTGGTGGTTTGATTTTGGAATAAATTATATGAAACGATCATCTTCCTTTTTATTTGAAACGATACAATGTCTCTGTGTTCTCTAATTGCCTATATTGATACTGGGAGGTAACTTTTCTTTGGGAGTGAGATGGAAAATTTTTTCTTCCACTAGATGTTTCAAACACAAATGTGAAATAGTGGAAGTTGGTTACAAATGTTGGTGGGGTTAGAGCAAGAACTACAGAACACCTTTCAAAGATAGCAAGAACCTTACAAGATAACTATTCAAATCAAAAGATCTGCAACACTAAGTGTATTCAGGGAATCTAAAGTGGTAAGAAGAGTGCAAGAATGATCTAGATTGAAGAGGTATAAAGATTTATTTGCCTTGTTTTGCAATTTGAAGCCTTTTATGACAAAACAATTGTGACTAGATAATCAAAATGTCCAAACATCCTGCAGTCTGACCTTTAAAAGTCAGAAAAGAATTATTACGCTGCAACCCTAAAATATGTCAGCAATCGGTGTTGAAAGCTAAGAATTATGTAATGTAGCCAGGGGATACCAGTGATATTGGATTTTCGCAATATTTATAGATTTATTGTAGAACCAAAGTGAAATCGTCACGTCAAGTAAGATTGTGCTGTGTTAATGTAAAAATTCTATGTTGTTTCGTTTTTAAAGTCACACAAAGGAGATATTTACATCGTTTTCGCTATGTGAGAAGAATGAATGTCATTATGACTATCCGGTTTACATGGGGCTACAACATGAAACCGGCTGGAAAGGTGTCGCCTGAAGCTTTCTCCAGAGCACCATCTAGCGGTCTCAAAAGGACTCCGGGTGGGGGGTGGGGTAAGTGGGGTCTCCATTAAAATACAGATTTGTATGGTTAGTTGTGCCATGGACTGACATCCTGGCCAAGGTGCCCCGTGCTTCACGGTCCCCAGTTCCCGGGATAGACCCCAAACACAACGAATAAGCGGTCACAGAAAAGAAATGATATCGCCATTCACTCTCACCCTACAAAACCACCTGGGATTTTTTTTTTCGAGTTGCACATGCGGTTTGATCGGTTTAAACCGACCTTAATACTGGAGACAACCGATCTTATTTTGTAGAATCGTAGGGGCGTTTATGATAAAGCGCCTTGCGACATTTTCTCTCGTCTGTCCCCTCTGCCATTTTGTAGCGGCGGAAGTGAAACGCCGAGGGGGTAGGCAGCGTGGGTTCATCGCACCATTGGTCGGGCTGCCTGCAACGTGTATGACGAGTCAGGAATTCTCCGTTTAAATGAACGTGTCCTTAACATCTCTCGGGGGTTTCTATTGCTAGTTGACCTGCGAGGACGATCACACACACCGAGGAAACCGCCGGGGATCGCATCGCTTTTAGGGGTACGTGGCTGCGGCTCTCTGACCTCTGTCCAAAGCGCACAGCGTCAGCCTGCTAGCTAAGGACAAATTCCTGGCTTCTTCTCTGCTATCTGATGCAATGTGTCGGGAGAATAAATTTTATGGGTAAAAATTTCCGAGGATGCATTAAAAGATAAACACCTGGTGGTGGCATGACGGACATTAAGCGCATGGTTAGATGGTACTTGTCATGGTTTTCGGAGCGTTACTGTGATCGATCTCCTGACTTTACACTTTTGGCCAATGCTTTTTACACTGGCCTTAGGGATCGCTCTTTTTTTTTCCTGAAATAAAAAACAGTGTTTTTTTCTCAGTAATTGCGAGTTTTATGCTTCCTAGATAATAATTAGTTTTCACTTTGATGTACGTGAACAGTTAGGAGAAATGTATCAGTTAAACTTTAATCTGTTGTTATAATCTAGTTTGTTTGTTTGTTTGTTTGTGTGTGTGTGTGTGTGTGTGTGTGTGTGTGTGTGTGTGTGTGGTGTACAGATCTGCCGACGTTAAATTCAAGCAGCCGGTGCAGAAGTGTTAATGTGCGTATCTAGTCCTCAGTGGACTTTTGTTTTAGTATCAAAGTCGATTAGAAGGATGTTATGTTTAGAACAAAGGTTGCTTCTCATAAATACCTGTGATAGAACCGTTAGCATCATTCCTGCAGGAGCTGCAATGACAGCGTCTCAAAGCCGCTCGCAGCGTTATTGTTTGGTCCGGCTCTGAAAAGGGGCTTTAGCTGTGCCCCCCCCCCCCGCTCAGTGTCATCAAAGCAAACGTCCAATAACCCCAAGCACGTGAGTCATGTTTATTATGCGGTTTTTTTCTGCGTCATACGTTCATTTTGGGGCGTGATAGACTTAGTTTTGTATGCCGCTTGAAGATGTTGCCAAAAGTACTGTACTAGTGCACCTTGTACCCATGTCGGGCTGAATTGTCAATGTTTGTTGACAGGTGGGTGTCTCTGTTTACATTTCAGTGCTATTAAAATAGTCACGTTAAAATGAAGCATTTCTAATGTTTTTTTCCCTGGAGGAAAATTGAATGGGTGTCTGGGATTAGGCAAATCTGACACACACGCATGTTGTTATAAAATCTCTTCATATCGTGCCATAAGCTCTCTGCTCCAGAAATCCTTTATGTTTAAAGAGTGAGGTTTGTCCTCTGTATGGTTTCAGTTGTGTTGCTGTATAATGCTTGTCTCTTGACTGGAGAGTCTGGCAGATTACTTCCTTGTAGTCTAGGACGTTGCCCCTGTATGTTAGTTTGTCTATGAAGTTCATTTGTTGTACATTGTTGTATTTCAAGGTCCTTGAATCCAGTGTATATCTGCAGTTCCAAAATGAGAATTAAGAAAAATACTTGGTGTGCTCTTTAAATATTGATTTTATTGTAGAACCAGAGTGATTGTCATGAGATGCAGTGTGTTATGAAGCATGTTAGACATAATCAAACTCTGTAGTCGCTTACTGCAGATATCCTGATCTTTTCAACCCGCCGTTCCATTGGATACTACAGTTTGCGGAAGCATAGAATTTTCGGACTGTAGGAAGATAACGGTGTATCCGGCGGAATCCTGAAAGAAGGAAGGTCTCATGACATGGGGTGGGATTTGAACCCACAACCTTGGAATTGTGAGGCTAATTCACTGTGGTTTGTTTGTCTGTTTGGTAATTTTTGGATTATTACATTGAAGGAAGGGTTTATTAATGCACTCCTTAATGGCACAGCATGACCCATTATCAGTGTTTAGGGATCCACACTAGCTTCTGTTTCTTTGAGTGTTTTCTTGCCTATAGCGCTGTGTGGACACACTGCTTCGCCTTGGGCTGTTACCGGTAAGGAGAGCACATTTCCATGTGCAGGATGCTGTTTGCTGCAGATTATGGTTGTCCTCAGAATTTTATTACCATTCTGCTTAAAGGTCTTTAGACTGAAACATTGTAAATGGTGTAAATCTTGGGGAGAAAGTGTTAGTGATTTAATAAAAGCTCAACTGCAATCCCGCATTCGTCAGCGGTACAAAAACCCAAGAAGTCGTGAAGTTGCGTGACATGATTCCCAATATTCTGTCAATGAGACTCGAGTTATAGCTTCCTGATTTGTTGAAATGCTGACTTATAATGTTTTTGAGGATCAGGGCAAACGTGTGCGTACAGCAGTAAAGGGGAAGGTAGCCGAAGAATAGGAGTATGGGCCCGCAAAAGTAACTGGGGCAGAGTTATGGGTTGGAGGGCAGCAGGAGTTGGATCATATGGCGAAACTGAGTCACAAGGGAGGTCTTGTGACGAGCCAGTCCTGCGTGGATGTAGGATCTCTCACAGAGCACAGTATGTGCACACATATAAACAGGCACATATGCGGACACCTTTTGAGCCAGGACCCGCTGCTAATCGCTGGTGATGCATTCCCAGCCTCACAGGAGATGTATTTGTTTTTGTAGCATACAGAATGTGGGCTCGAGATGAAGCATTAACATTTCAAAGACTTCAAACACTTCATTTTGGTCTACATCAGAGTACAGCTGTTTATCCTCTAATGATCTTGCCAATGTATCTGATGTATTAAAAGTGAAGGAAGTGATCAGAACTTCGATGAAGGATTTATTCAGAATCATTTTGGTTTAGTGTTGTATTTCTGACATGTCTTGAGTCACAGTATTTTTTTATGTGTTTTAATTTCTTTTCATTCTGTGGTATTTTTTTCCTGTCTGGACTTAAATCGAGAGAAGCTTGGTCACTTAAAGATTATCACAATTTTCCTCAGAACTATTCAGTGTTAGTTTAGTTTTAAACAAAAACTGGCACGTTCCCATTTCAAATTTGTTAGAATTGTTACTATGGTAGCAAAGAGTACAGTGATGAAACTCCACTACAGTATTTGCTACTGGTGCTACAGGAAGGGCAACAGATCAGTTAATTAAGAGCTCTAATGCTGAACCCTGTATGAACTACGAACCAGAGCGCAGACTTAGGGCAATATGACCTGCAAGGTTTAATTATTTAAAAACCATGTTAGAATATTCGCACCTGTTTTTCCTGCCAGTAAGTTCCAGCGGCTGATCACACCAGTAAAGTGTTCTGTTGTGTGTTCTTTCCTCTTCTATCTTCCCATCTCTGCTGTCCAGCCTCATCCATCCTCATTTTTGGTGGCCTGGCTGGCCGAGAGCCTCAGATCACCAATACCTCCCTTTTTGTCCTGGAGTTTAATTGCCTAATGTCGGACTGTATCAGATTAAAGCTCCATGCGTCTGGCCTAAGGGTAGTGGGCTATGACGATCATTGGACCCAATTGGTTGCGTTAATATGGCCCTGGTGGCAGGGAGACTGAGAAGAAATGGTCTGTCGTGGAGCTTAATCTGACCACTATTGAGTGTGCTTTGGGTTTGAATCTGATAACCGATCTGAGTGTTCGGGATGGAGCCAAGCCTCTAGCATCATTGCGCATAGTGCCCCCTGTTTTGCCAGTTAATGTCACCGTGACCTTTCCGGTGTAATGTTTCATGCCGGGAATGTACAGAGACAGTGACTGGTTTAATGAAATAACACCAGCGAGTGTTAATCAGCTGACAAGCGAACCCTGACAGAGGTGGAATGAGGGTGTCGATGCCATAGTTTGAAACGCATTTAACAGACATGATATGATGTCAGAAAGATGTATATGCAAGATCCAGCCGTTTAAATATGCATTGCACGTAAAACTGTGAATGTCTAACGTGCAATTTTTTTTAATTGACAGTTGTAGGAAAAGCAAATTGTCTGAGTTACAGTAGCCTGGAAAATCTTGGCTAAAAAGTGAACGCAGGCACCCCTTAAAGAAGATCTTTCCACTGGGTTTTACCTCGGAAAACAGACATGGCGAATAGAGGGGACTGGGACGTCATACTGGTGACCAAACTTGTCCAGTCTAAATTGGCCTGGGGATTAGCCTGACACCCTAATGTCCGTCAACACAATCTTTACTTATGTAGAGGAAGAATTCTTGCTCGCCCTGAGCAGATTATGTTTTGTTGCCATTTGTTGGCCAGCCCACAGGTAGCTCACACGAGATACTCTTGTAATGGGTCTGCACTATACACCATAGTGAAAGACTCCTTTAGGGTGGGACGATAAACGGAACTATGTCACAATGGGGTGGAAGTGAGGAATGGGGGCTTTAGTCGGGGAGGTGGGCGTAAAGGAAAGCAGCAGGGGAGAAAGGAAACAGACGACCATTTCAGTGTTGGCAGAGGGAAGAAATGGTGTCAAGTTGCATGAAAGGTTGGCAGTGAGTCTGCATATCAGGGTTGGGGCGCATTTACTGCTGGGGTGGTTGACAAAGCCGACTCTTGTATAATAACCAGCACAGGTGAACTGAAAGAATGCGCTTGTCACTTGAATTTGTCCCATCCCAGGATGTGCATGCCCTCTTCCCTCACTGCATTGTAAGTTTCTGCTCCCTCCGAGCTCCCTGCCAGTTAGTCTACAAAAATGCGGAATGCCTGTGGGTCCCTGAGGACCGCATGGGGAAACACTAATCTAGAATAACTGTATATCAGGGCTCCATTTAGCCCGTCAGAGATGAACACTGGAGGCTAGATTTGGAGCCACATGGTGAATCTCATCCTGTCATCCTGGGCTGTGCAGTCGCAGGATGGTGTGTGTGTGGTGTGTGTGTGTCTGTCTGTCTGTCTGTCTGTCTGTCTGTGCGTCTGTGTGGTGTGTTTTTTAAAATACTGGTAACATTGTGGAATGGGGGAAAAACAAAATATGTTTTGCGTAAATTCACTACATGCCTTATTTTTACAAGGAACTTCTGGGGTGCTTCTGAAAAAAGGTCACAAAATCAATACATTTTTGTGATAAAGTTGCACTTCTTCTGGTCCTTGAATAGTTGTCTTAGTTAATTTTTTGTTAAGTTGTTGCGTAGCTCCTGCTCTCATACTGCTTACACTTGTACCTGGGTGTTCATTGGAAGCTCAGCCTAGCTCACTTATGAGTGAACAGCCTGTTCGTTTGCAATGCGCTATTCACCTCACTTGTACGTCGCCTTGGACAAATGTATAAAATGTAGTATGAATCTTACTATGGATTTTCAGTGGCCAGTGTACATTCTTCCTGCTATAGTCTTGGTAAATCCTGCGACTCTGAGTTGTTAGTACTGGTGCTCTGACATAGACTGCACCCAGACAGGCTCTGGATCACTGTAACCCTGGTTTTCCAGTTCTTGCAAGTGAATAGATGAAAGGTGATCTTATTTCATACTTGGACTATTGTTAAGGCTCCTCAAAATATCTGTGAATTTTCAGTTGGAACAAAACATTACCTGAAATGTATTGATTTACTCCTTTTTTTTGCCAGGGTCCATCCCATAATGAACATGTCACATGACCACAGCCACCATGCCCACCATGGCTCAATGGCTACCATGCCTCCTGCAGTCACAGGCTCCCACGGCGGTGACCATGGCGACCATGGTGGAGGTGGTGGCGGCAGCAATCACGAGATGATGATGGTAAGAAGAATCTTTAAGATACTGAGGTGAACCTGCCTCCCAAGAGTGAACTTGGGACGCAATAAATCAGGGGACTGGTTTTGTTTGGCGAGGATGCAACCGATGCATCTTTGATCTTTGGGGCGGGGCACGAGTGACATCCAGGGATTTTGACCGTCCTCTGTAGTTCTGTTCTTGAGTATTGGATCTGGTCTTCGGCAATGGAAAATGACATAAAACGGGTACGTGAGAACACATGTATAGTCAAGTTCACATATTGAAAAGCACCCCTTGTGTGTCAGACAGACCATTTTTTGATTAGGGATCAGTAAACCTACAATTTTATCTAGGGATGTTCTGATCCCTTTTTGGTACCGTGATCTGATCCATTAAATATATACATCTGGTGATTCCAATCCCCATCCTGTCTTTTAATAAATATTTAGATACACACACACACACACACACACACACACACACACACAGCAGGCTTCGGTGGATTATTCATTTGCGTAAGCCTCGTGGTTTTGCAGCATTCCTCCGAGTGCCTAATTAAATTTGCTGTATTAAACGACACTGTTACATATTAAACGACCAAATTTTGAAAGGGAGGCGTTGCGAACATTGCAGGTACAGTAAATGTTGGGCCACTCTGAGTTTCCAATTTAAAGTAATTTCTACATGGCTGGCATCTCCATAGTTTCTAGATTCAAGCTATGTGCCTCAGGCTTACTGCAGCGTATGATGGGACAGAACAATCTGCACAACTGATCTCAGTTGGGTGGTCGCAGGAGATTAAATAGATCGGGCTTTGGATCAGACTGTGGTAGCCAAAACCAATTGGTTTTTTTTTGTTTTTTGTTTTTTTTTCCAAAAAAAATTGTCTGGATTGGCCCCGAATTTGATCTTTGATTTTGCCTTGGAACATTAATGATTTTATCCTCGAAGTCACACAGTCCCTGTGCAGCTCTGGATTGAGTTTTAAGGCGTGTTGGTGACCTGCAGTTTCTTTCTTTGCAGCAAATGACCTTTTACTTTGGCTACAGAAATGTGGAGCTTCTGTTTTCCGGCCTTGTGATCAACAACCCTGGAGGTCAGTCTATTTTTATTACCATTAAGGCATTTGCTACCTTGTTTTACTTCACACGTCGTTCGTTTCTCCCTCTCCAGCGTTTTGAAGTTATAGGCTCGTTTTCCCTCATAAACACTTCCAGCCTCGATGGACATCCACACCCAGTGTATTGTTGTTGAACCTTCTCTGCTGATGTCACCCGCAGAGATGGTAGGTGCCTGCATCGTCATTTTCCTGTTGGCCGTGTTCTACGAGGGGCTGAAGATTGGCCGGGAATACCTGCTCCGCCGGAACCAAATCAGCGTGCGCTACAACTCCATGCCCGTTCCCGGCCCAGACGGTACCGTACTCATGGAGACGCATAAGACTGTGGGGTGAGTGTGCTGCCTCTCGGGGTTGTGGGACGTCTAAGTCCTGGTGTTCCAGAGCGTTGTGTTCTTGTCTATGATTAGTTAATTATGTGTTACAGTTAAATATAAAACTCATTTGTACTCCATTCCCTTTGCTAAGCATGGTTATGAATACCAGTGTTTCTGAACCCAGTCCGTGGGAACGCCCAGACAGTCCATATTTTTGCCCCCTCCTAACTGTACCAGCAATTCTCTGTTCTTTATTGGCTGGAAGGGTTGGATTGAGAAACGCTAATATTAGTCATGCAGCTCAAGGGCTAAGGGAAGCAGCATTTGCGAGGCCTGTCTTCTAGACGCCCCCAGCCCTTCCACATATGCTGTTTCCCATCAATTAATTGGTCTTTGAGACAGACTTCATACTGTTAAGAAAAATTAAGATTTTCCATCCTCCTCTGGCAGAGACTAGTGTGGGATAGACCTGGTTGTTTATAATTATGGTATAGTAAAAGTTATTCCATATCTTAGCTTATTTTGTTTTAGTTATGCGATCACCGCTATGCACTTAACCCCCCTCCTCCCTCCTCCTCCCAGCCAGCGGATGCTGAGTCTAGCCCACCTGCTGCAGACGGCTTTGCACATCATCCAAGTGGTGGTCAGCTACTTCCTCATGCTGGTTTTCATGACCTTCAACGGTTATCTGTGCATCGCGGTGGCTGCCGGGGCCGGCGTCGGATACTTCCTGTTCAGCTGGAAGAAGGCGGTGGTGGTGGACATCACAGAGCATTGTCACTGATCTGTCTCCAGCCCTTTTTAGCAAACACAATGTCTTTCCCTGTTTAATTCCAGCCAGCAAAGTCGGTGCTTTGCCACACTTCAATATAAAAAAGACCGTAATACAATGATTTTAACTCTGACGTGGCATGCAGTTTGTTCTGTATTATTTGGTTGTTAATATACCAAGGCCATGCTGTTTTTAAAGTTGTCTCTCACAAAGTAATGTCTAATCTGGACTGTCCCAATGCGACTTTGCGAATGGGGGCCAAAATTTCAACACCACCTACTCTTCCATCATGAGTCCCAGTGGCCTCTCTTCTGCTAGCCACCAAGGCACTGCCATCATGTCCAAGTCTGTGGAGCCAAACTACATGCCCCTTGTGTCCAATGTGCCATTC
>JAODJX010000119.1:3480291-3496726 GCA_026776945.1 Isichthys henryi | reverse complement strand
CCCTGTTCCCCAGGCGGTATTCCTACATCAGGACGGCCACAGCCAGGGTGTGCAGGACCTACAGTTCCACCCTTTTGGCTCTTTGGCGTCAAAGGGGTTTGCCCCCCCCCCCCCCCCACCGCCACCCCAAAAGGGAGCCTAGCCTTGTCCATATAAGACAATATTAACAAACCGACTGATTAAAGTGTAAGCTTACTATAAAAGGCCAACATTTCACACGCAAAGATGACAAATATTTTTAGATTCTCCTTTATTGAGGTGAATTTAAGTAACATTTATGCGATTTGTAGCATGTTGAAGTTCCTTTGTATTTTAATGGTAAAAGGGTTGGAATTTGTTTTAAAGAAACATGACATTTAACAGTCTGTTCAATTCTGATGCATAAAATCAGTCTTACCAGATATTGTGGCTTATTTAGAGAGGAGCCCAGTAACTGGGGCTTTTAAATCCGAAATCATGCCTTGCAATTCCTTTGTAGAACAGCATGCTTGACCTCCAATTATTATATTCGTCATGTTGATCCCAGAGAGTAGAGACTGTGATTCCAGATCGGTGGTTTTGGCTTTGGGTTGCCAGCTTCTCAAACAGGTTGCCAGGTTGTGCTTGTACCCTAGAATTTAGCCACCTGATTAAATACATTTGGAGAAAAGTAACATCACATGATGTTCAGTGAAATTTATGATAGATGCAATCAGTGTAGTTTCTAGCCAGTATGCCTGCGGTACTTCACATAATGGAGTTGAGGGTGAGATTTGACAGCCTTCAGCTGTCCCAGCTAACTAGAAACCCCAAAGTCCGTTGCTCACCACCCTCACAGCCCCTGACTACTCTGCCTCGTTCCCCCAGAGGGCTGGACGCTTTCGGTCGAGTGTGGGACTTGCGGACTGGGCGCTGCATCATGTTCTTGGAGGGCCACCTCAAGGAGATCTACGGCATCAACTTCTCGCCCAACGGGTAGGTCAACAAATGAACCTTTATCCGGCGGTAAGAGCCAGGGGTTTGGTTGGGCGAGCATTCAGTCAGCCTATTCGCGAGGTCTTGGGCCAGCTGCAGCAGAGTCTCGCCACGTGATTTTCCCCTGGGTCTAAATTCCTGCTCCGCCCCGCAGCTTCCACATGGCAACAGGAAGTGGTGATAACACCTGCAAGGTGTGGGACCTTCGGCAAAGGAAGTGCATCTACACCATCCCTGCCCATCAGAACCTGATCTCCTCCGTCAAATTCCAGCGTAAGTGGCTCCCTCTTCTGCTACTCTGCCACTTCTTGTTGAAGTTGTGATTCTAGCTGCTGTTGAGGAATTAAAGTGACCCTTCAGGTTGATTGTGTGCCCTGGTGGATGTTGATGAAGTCGGTCATACTTCAACGTTATCTACCCCTCCTTCTTCCCCCTTCCAGCCACGGACGGTCACTATCTGCTGACGGGGGCCTACGATAACACAGCCAAGGTGTGGACACACCCTGGCTGGTCCCCCCTAAAGACGCTGGCCGGCCACGAGGGCAAGGTGATGGGGCTGGACGTGTCAGCAGACGGCCAGCTCATTGCCACTTGCTCCTATGACCGCACCTTCAAGCTCTGGATGTCCGAGTGAGGGAGGCGGGGCTTGTGTTCTGCTAGCAGCTGTCAATCACATCAGCAGGGAGGGGTGTGTGTTTGTGTTTGTGTGTGTGTGTGTGTGTGTTCTGGGTGGGAAGCTCTCTTAGGGGTGTGCTGTCGGATCCAAGCTGTAACCTGACATCCAGCTGTGAAAACATCAAGGACAGGGTTTGAACATAGCAGAAACATCTGGAAGTTCTGCAAGTTTATAAAAAGTAAGCAGGACATCTTGAAAATTTGGAGAGTATCACTTCATATGGAAGGTTTTTAGTTTTACTTTCAAAGCATCATACATGTCTGTAGTTTAAATCCACTCTTCCTCCAGTTTCTCTAACCATTTTTTACAATGCCACTGCAATTAAAATTAACATATTTTTCTTAGGAAATGTGAGTTTTCTGTTTTATTCCATGGAGAAGTTTCCATCTTTTAGTGTTCATTACCAGTCGAGTGGCCAGCCCATACTCCTGAAGACTTGCAATGCTGTGTTTAACAAAACAGTAGGATAATCATTCATGTCGACCTTTTGGATGTAGAAGACTAGGTTAAAAGCCCGATACCACTCAGTGGACTGTTTCACTGTGTGTGTCTGTCTGTGTGTCTGTGTGTGAGACCTCTTAATTTTTAACGTGTGACATACTGCGCCCATAATGTGAAACTACAAAAGTAAAAACAACAGAATCGTACATATGGGTTCCTTTGAACCCTACTTCTAAAATTACACTTCAAACAGTGTACAATACAACAGTGTTAGCATTATAAGGGCAGGTCACTGTACCATGACCTAGTCGTGTATCTGCCCAGCTTTAAGGAAAATAAAGGTCATATCAAAAGTAACACACAAGTCACCACACTGGCTGGTTCCTGCATGGACAATTACAGGACATCAGCCAGTAAGACTGTCCAGTGTTTAAAGCCAGGTCATGTCAGCAGTGATTAAAGTTTGCTAACTCAGGGTTTTTAAAATAATTGGAATTGAAAGCAGCCTGAAATGTTTACAAAACACGGTTTCATGTAACGTGTCATCCTTGGCAAAAAAGCACGTGGCTCCTGGAAATAGAAGTGGGACAGACTGTTTTACATATGCACGTGCACGTGGCAGTTCCTGTAGGGAGCTGGTTGAAGGTCAGGGGCTGAAGGTTGATTCAGTAGCTGGGCTGCTCGGTTTGTACACCATCCTGCTCTTAAATGCTTAGTTTTTGGGAGAGCAGGCGTGTGACGGTTATGACCAGCAGCAGGACATGCATCGCCGGCAGCAGGGGCTCAGCTGGGGGCGGGGCTCCGCTAGCATCCCATGTGCCCAGGCTGACGCAGGCTGTTCTGTGATTGGCTGCTTCATGAATGAAGGCTTGTGCTCCAGCTGGATCCCGCCCCCCTGCAGCGTGCTGATTCGCTGGTTCTCCGCTTCGGCCTTTACGCCTAGGAAGGCAGCCAGGTCCAGGTCCAGCGCAGTAGCGCCTCCACGTGGCAAAGGTGTGTTCTGACGACACTGAGGGCAGGGAATCCACAGCTGCTGGGAATGGGGGTGATGAGCATGGAAGAGGGTGGGGGTGGAGAAGGCAATAAGGAAAGGGGTCAAGTTTGTGGAGTTTTTGCTAGGATGCTGAGATAGTGGCTCTAGCAGAGGGCTTCTGCATTAAACCAGGCATACCTGTTCATTAATGACAGTGTCCAGTCGTCGCAGGCAGGACTGGCAGAATGTATGCCCACAATACAGCTTGCGTGGAAGCCTCTCGCTTAGGTTGTAAGCACAATAGCAGATTATGCAATCCAACTTGCGGCTGTCCCGCGAAGGCTGCTCCCCTGGTTCCACACTGCCCCCTGCTGGTGCCTCTGGCACAGACCCGTCGTCCTTTGACATCTTGTGCAAAGCGAGAAATGCCAAAGTTTATTATACCATCTTCATCTGCTTAGATACCAAACCTTCACGACTGCTCTTGGAAGCAATTAAAACAAACTATTTTCTAGTTGTAACACAACTTCGGAACTGTTACGTGTTGTGGGGAAATTCGGTGGCTGACCAAGCACCAGGCTAAGGAAACACGGTGGAGTAATCCTGTAAACAGACAGGTGGATCCGTTTTCTATCCGAGATGCAGCTAAGGATGAAACGGAGCAGATGGTGACCGGGGCCCGTGTTTGCAGTGATCAGCACTTATCTGCAGCTGTTCTAACCTTACTGCATCGTTCTTTAACGCGCTACAGAGTGGGCCAAGTTTGCCCTAATTTTCAATATTTATCACATTTGAAGTATGTCAATTACCTGCGATGAATTATTAATCTTGAGCACACGGGATCGAATTAAAACCGAATATTCACCTGGCTTGTATTGTGAAGTATGTAAACTTCAATGATGAAGAAGCTCGCAAAATTCTCTATAAATCCGAATTTTGTAGAAAGCAAATATTAGAGTATTTTGAAGAAACAAACGTTAAACGTCATGTTTTCATAATAAGCTGTAGCCTACATAAAAGTGTGTAAACCTACTGTGACTTTTTTTATAATATAAAGGAATTCCGGGTAGCCAAAAAAAAAAAGTTTAAGCAGCTCTTACTTAGAAGGTATTCAGATTCTCTCACATCAATCAGTCGTACAATAAGTCTTTGAAACAAAACGTTTTTTTAAACTGCAGAAATATACTAACTGGTGTCACGGCGGCTCCTGATGCTGGACAGATGCCAGATGATCCGAGCATAGCGGCTCATATGTACCTTCCAGTCCCGTGTGTCTTTAGTGCGCCTCCGGTTTTCTCGCTGAGGCTCCCGCTGCCCCGTAGCCACCCATTATATTACCAGCGCCGAGACAGGGACGGGGTCGCGGGGTCTCATTCGCTTGTGGGACACCTCCGCCCCCTCAAATTCCTCTCCAAATCCCTCTACTTCATGTCCAGTGTGCCCAGGAGAACCTGGGATCTCCGCCTGGCTCCGATCCAGGAGGGAAGTTCCTCTTACTTCTTTATGCGGGACGGGGGTCGCATCACCCAGTTCGGGTCTCCAAGGGGACGCGGAACTATGTAGAAAGGTTGAGCACAGCGACCAAGGTGAAAGGCTATTTCAGGGAGACTGAAGGAGTAAGGCTGGATGAAGCCCCTTCCCGGTCCCATACGCGTGCAGCCCTCTGCTGACGGCCCGGCCGGGCTGAAGGCATACCCCGGCTCACGTTGCCGCTCCTCGGAAGCAGGCCGGCGGGGATATCGGCTTACGGCCAACACAAAGGGTCCGGGCAACCCGACACCGAACGCCGAGACACACCGCAAATTGGCTGTCAACAGGGACGACCAGCTGGATGGGCCAAAGGGCATTCCAGTTACACCAGTTTAATGCACCGCTTATATATATATATTTTTTTTTAGTTCAAATATTGTAGAACACTTTGCCGTTACATTACTGAGCATTTGCTAAACCGATTCAAGTTACCCATGTTTTTTCAATACTATATATCGCCCCTCCTGGTATTAAAAGCAAGCTTACGTACTCCATTGTATAGAAACGTTTAAGTATTTTAAATTGAATTTAATTTATTTATTGTATTTGTAGACAGTAAACAGAGATTAAATGTACAATCCCTCCCTATAGTACTCTTCCTATAAAATTATATAGAACCCCCCCTATATAAACAGTAAAAATATGCTATATGAAAACATAAATACAATGTGCATATATACATATAGTGCAAACCCCTGTGAAAAAATAGTGTACTAAAGTGTATTAACAGTGTGCTTTGATCACTAGAAGTGTAATAAAAATGTATTCTCTTTACACATATTTTTTTAACACACTGACATAATACTATTATTTGCATTTAAACATAATTAAGTACACTGAAGCACACTTAAGTAAAAGTATACCTGTAATGAAAAACACTTTAGTACATTGTTTTTAAGGGAAATAACACACTTAATAGACTTTGCTGAAAGTATATTTTTTGTGCTAAGTGTATTTGTTAAGTAAATACTTTAGTACACAATTTTTTCACAAGGGAATGGTTCATAAAATAGTTCAGGCTGTGCAATGTTACGGTTGTAGTGCAAAGTTTACAGTGAGGTAATTGTAAGTACAACCAGTTTTACTGGGGGCGCTTGATGGACTGATCAATAGCCTTTATAGCTCTAAAGGTAGCGTTTGCCGGATGGGAGATTTTCGCCTTTCCTTTAGTTACTTTATGATTAGCATCTAAAGTTAAAAACCTTTATTAATATTTGCTGGAGGGTAATATTCTGATTAAGTCTCCTGTCAAATATGCAAAAGTATATAATTACCCAATAATAACAGTATAGTATGAAAGGCTAAATGGATGCAAGGGCGTTTCCAGCTACCGAAAAGACTAGAGGCAGGTCGAGTTTGCCTTTTCTTTTGAAGGAAGATTGGCATCGGGGCTAAAATACCCGAGGCTCGGTTTATAATACTCAGGGCTACAGCCCCGAGTGATCGGACCTAACGGTGAAATTTCACAATACACGCTGCTTTCCTAGTACTAGGACCGCCTGCCTTCTGGCATGAGACATCAGGTGATCCTGAATCACATTGTGCTCTTGGTTTTAGAACACATGCAATGCATGAAATTGTATATTAAGTATAAAATTTTGGATGGTATAGAGTACAACTCAATAAATAAGCCATGTGAGCGTAATATGGCTTTGTGGCCACTAGGTGGTTGTAGTGTGCAGATTCACCGATGATCTGTCCCCGGAAGAAACGCTGGTCTCATGTGACTCCTCGGTGTTTTCTTTTACTGTTCACCCAATTTCTTTAATTCGTTTAACATAGTTACCTCGTGCACCACTATTACGCCAGGAATGTTGTGTTTACCGAAACTGAACATTTGCGTTCTGGGTTGATTATTTGTATTTCTTGACCGTTGCTTCAATTACTGATATAACATCTACCTCTGCAGTCCTGTGACAAAAAGAATGACAAAGACGACGTGACTTACTGTGAAGTTCAGCTTGTTAGCATGTATAATTATTTTAGGGACTCTCTGCCCATTCCCTAAATCACTTACGCTAATCTATCTCTGAGACAATGAGACTTAGGTCTACCTGATGGGTGTGTCTTCACTGACCTGATTTTATGGGGGGGGGGGTTTCTTCCCCAATAACTGCTGTGTCCACTGAAAGCTCTTGTTACAGTAAACTGACATCGGAGCAGGGGTATGCAAGATCAGGAGATCTGTTTTCTCGCACCACGTTGAGGGAGTCTTGCAGAGTTCAGTGTCTTGCAACCATTTCCCCATTTACTTAGCTGGTCATTTTACTGAAGCGGCTCCCAATGGTAAATATGGGTGCAGTGTCATTCCTTCCTCATGGGCTTGGTCTATGAATCGGGTCACTGCCTGGATAGTGCGACTTTAACCTCATGTTCCAGTTTCACGGTCACCACACTGTTTTTCATGTTCTCAGAACAGGGCCGTGCAGGTGCTCAACCAGTAAATCCCATCCGGGGTGGGGGGGGGGGGAATCACCCTTAGTAAACTTTGGTAATTGTCAGTGATTGAAACTGAGGGATAAGTGAAATATCTTTTATTTGTCATTTGCATAAGTATAGGTACATTGTAATGCTTCTCTTCACCAACCCCATCTTGCTCTCCACAGCTTGGGGGTCACAGCGTGAGGGTCAGCCATTGTGTGGTGCCTCTAAAGTTGGGGGTTAAGGGCCTTGCTCAAGGGCTCATGGACATGTGACTGTTCTACCAAGGCTGGGGCCTGAACCAGCGATCTTCTGATCACAGACACTGAGACTTAACCCGGTGAGCTACTAACCATCTCCCGGGGAAGGGTCCCTGTTGGCAATATTTGGAAGGGGGGCTCAGGACTTAGCAGGGAGACACTTTCAATCATCCCCCTCCCCCTCATGTCCCTGCTGGAGTTGGTGGGAGACTCGCTCATTCAGTAAAATGAACTGAAGGTAAGGAGAAGTGTTGTGGTACAAACAGGTCATACACTGATCAACCATAACATCAAAACCACCACTGTGATATTGGGTAGGACCCCTTTGTGCCACCAAATCAGCTCTGACCCATCAAGGCATGGACTCCACAAGAATTCTGAAGGTGCGCTGTGGTATCTGGCACCAAGACATTAGCAGCAGATCAAGTCCTATAAGTTGCGAGGTGGGACCTACATGTTTGTCCAGTACATCCCACTGACCCTTGATCAGATTGAGATCTGGGGAATTTGGAGGCCGCATTAATGCCTTGAACTCTTTTTTTCATGTTCCTGAATAATTTTTGCAGTGAAGCAGGGCACATCGTCCTGCTGAAAGAGGCCACTGCCATTAGGGAATACAGTCGTACTTGGTCTGCAGCAATGTTTTGGCAGGTGATATATGTCAAAGTAACACCCACATGAATGCCAAGACCCAAGGTTTCCCAGCAGAACATTTCCAGAGCATCACACTGCCTCCGCTGGCTAGCCATCCCTTCCCCAGGTAAACAACAGACACGCATGCGGTGACCCAGATGATATAACAGAAGACGTACCTCATCAGACCAGGCCACCTCCTTCCATTGCTCCATGGTCCAGTTCTGATGTTCATGTGCCCATCATAGGCACTGTCCACATTGGTGGACAGGGGTCAGTATGGTCACTATGGCCAGTCTGCCACTCTGCAGCCCCATAGCCAGCAAGCTGTAATGCATTGTGTGTTCTGACACCTTTCGGTTATACCCAGCATTAACATTTTCAGCAAGTTTTGCTCCAAATGGGCCAGGATACATTCCCTGCACACATCAGTGAGCTTGGGGGCCCATGACCTTATCGCCGGTGCACCGGCTGGCCTTCCTTGGACCATTTAGTTACTGGCTGCAGCATGCTGGGATCACCCCACAAGACAGGCCGTTTTGGAGATGCTCTGGTCCAGTCGATCACAATTTGGCCCTTGTTACAGTCACTCAGATCCTTGTCCATTTTTCCTACTTCCAGCACAAGTTCCAACACAACTTCAAGAACTGACTATTCACTTGCCTTAGGTATAATGGCACTCCTGACAAGTGCCATTGTAATGAAATAATCGGTGTTATTCACATTACCTCTCAGTGGTTGTAATGTTATGGCTGATTGGTGCACATTGCCCTACAAAAACATTTGTGTGACAAGTAACTGGCAGTAATGAACCAGACAGGAAATGCATCTAATATGTCATAATGTCTACAGGTCATAGACCTGGCATTTCATAATGTCTATATATCACAGTGTGTACAGGGTGCTGTGTTCCCATCTGATAATATATACAGATCATAGTTTCCACGCTATTAAATTTGTATGTTGCAATGTTTACAGGTCTTAGTGTGCACACGTCACAATCTCTGGGCCACATTGGACACCTATGTGTCAGAATAGCTGTTTCCATTAAGGTTTTGTGCATATTAAGTTTCTAATAAGCTCACAAAGTAAAATGACAAATCTGGGTGTGTTTACATTAATGTATGCCATGCAAATAATATTTGCCATTTATCATCTTGAGATTTAGATCCATGTCTTGAACTTCAACATGGAGCTGACTTTCCATGAGTTATAATCGTAATTATCTTGTCCTACGTATCTGCCCATTTGCAAATTCTGTTTCCACTGCAGATTTGCAAATTACCCCTTTCTGAAGTCACCATGAAAATCACCTCAAGCGAATGTAAAAACTATTTTTCCATATTTAAAGCTTTTTCTTTTATGAAATTTCAGTGTTTCTGTTAATGTTTTTTTTTTTTCCAGTTTGTATCTTCAAAATGTGCAAAATCAAGGCCAATGAAAATGGCAAATAATACCTGCAGGTTCTTGTGTTCACTCGTGATAAATCTACAGGCTGCTTTCCACATGCAGTGCTTGGTATGTTTACATATCGCCTTAACCATTCTGTGCCAAATCACAGCCTCTTTTGAGTACAGCAGTTGTAAAAACACAATTGAAAACACGCTTGATTTCAGATAACAGGTATAACAGTAATCCTCTCTTGTTGATATGTGTGGGGAGGAAGTATTTTTAATGTCAACTGACCCAGCAATATTAGAAAACCTTTAAGATACAATATTTCCTGTTTAGGTGGCAATAAGCTTGCTGTTACTTGTGAAGAATGGTGTACTTTAATCTAAGATTACCAGAGGAGTCACACAATCTCATTCTTTGCAGTTTTTTTTAGTCCGATTATTATCTGCTCTCCACCTAATTATTTAGCAGTTTACACCATCTTTGAAATTGTGTTGTACCAAATTTAAATATTAGATACAACCAGTGGGCTTCAAAAATGGATGGATTGATGGATGTTTTTGCAAGATGATCTGATTTTACCTTAAACAACCCCCCCCCCCCAGCTCTTTATGTAAGTGGTTTAACTTCAGCATGAATGATGAAAACAGGTCAACGCACAATAACAGTAACTTCCTTCTTCCTTTTAGGAATGACAAGGTACTTTTTCTTTTAACTTATCTCGATCACCATGTGGGGGTGGATTAATTCAATCGCAGCGCGCCTTTGAAAATCGCATTTTGGAAATCGCTGAGGGAGTAGGATTTTATGCTAAACTGCAAAACCAGAGAATACCCTGTTACAGCCACATCATGAGACAGACAATCGATGGCCTGGAATGCAGCCCTACCACACTCCACAGTGGAACCATTGTCAGCACCAAACTCAGTGACAGTCCTTATCTAAAAGATTTACAAGAGTCACTTGCAAGATCTACCGGTTTACAGTCGCATTTAGTGGACTGCTATAGTTTAGTTTCTTCAAATCAACTGATTTATGTTGGCTGTCACTCTTCAGACTTCATCTGTAGTTTCCAAAAGGGGGCTAAAGAATAGTACATAGGTATTTCTATCAGTATTTTTCGCACAGACGGGGTAGATGCTTTCGTTTACACTAACAACTGAAACCGTTGCATATAGGCATTTAGTGGTAATGCACTACATGCCTGAAAAGCAAAATCATACACCACATGACCCTATAGGGGTTGCTTACGTCATTGCTGGATGTAGATTTTACGCCCATCTGAAGTTCAAACATCTCAACTTTCTGCGACTTTCGATGGTCCTTCAGCAGGCGGCCACTGTCAACATGACACTTGCAAAAACGAATCGGTAGGAAACTTATATATCAGCCCCTACTGGAGTATTTTTCAGAGCTAGCATTCCAGAGAAGCTTGTTGGGTTACCTCGTAAAATAGATCGACTGTTGCATGAATGTAGTTAAACTAGGAATACAGCTCTGGAAAAAAATAATATTTAGAACAAAAAATTGGCATTCTTAAATCCTGATTAAATCCTGGTTCTGCTGGCAGAAGTTACACTACACAGCAGGCTGCTTCCAGGCCCAAAGCTTCTAAGACAGCAGTACAAAATAAGGTGAAGCAGGAGACACTGACTATTAACCAGTGAGGTAGAGGGCAGAAGCAACTTTCTAATGCCAACAGATTACTGCCAACATATGCAACAGTGCCTCATAAATTGGAGGATGACCTCAAGTGACCTTCAAAAGGAATGGGAAACATTAAGTGCAGGTGTGAAGTGCACGGCTAGAACAGTTCATGTCAGACTCCTAGAAGCAGGATTGAAGACCCATAAAGCAAGGAAGAAGCCCTTTATTTATGAGAAGCAGGGAAGAGCCGGGATGGAGTTTGCAAAAAGATATATATTTTACACAGGCGCATGGCCATAAATTGAGAGAAAAAGTTAAACTGAAAATTTTGCTGCAGTCTCTTAATTTTTTCCCAGAGCTGAACATACATGAACACTTCAGAAAGGCAGAATATGTGCACATCTGAACTTAAAAGATTAACAATTTACAGCACTGCAGTTGTGGAGTTTCCAGGGTAATATTTGCAACTCTTAGAACCCAGGTAGTGTTATAGACTGAGGTTTCGGTTTTCCTAAAGGTCTTTCAGAACATTGTGGGCAGGTGGGGCCAGTTGTTCTAGTGAGAGTTTGTGCCTGATGACACCTAGGCCCAGATCCCACCCGGGAAAGCTGTCCAAACCTGTTTAACCAGAGGGAACACAGGCCCAACCCCACTAACCTGCACATCTTACCACACCCCCCTTTACCTATAGAGGCTGTTACTGGAATGTTCTGGAACCATCTTGGCAGACGGCTTAGAGAAAAGTTTTTGTAGACGTGGATGGACCTACTGCGAATGCTGCAGGGTGGTACAGCCTGTTAGTGAACTTAACTTGTCCTTCATGAATAGATCTTTCACATGGGGTCACGTGGCAGTTCTATTATAATTTAAGTGCACATCAGAAGCTACATCTGTAGACTGATATTTCAAATGATATGTGTATTTTTTTACAAATACAAATAAAATTTGTGTTTGCAAATATATATATATATATAAATGAATGTCTGGAGATCTTTAGTAACTAAAAAAGTTTGATTTAAGGCGTCAACTTAGAAATTAAGCCTCTCATTCATAATGTCAGCAACCAAATGCTGTAAATCCCGTCCCGCACATCGATTGGGTGGCTATCTGCTCACTGCCAATGAAACAGGTGTGGCGTTTCGGAAACAACATTGCCGGGGCGACCGGCAGGACGACCGGTTTATTTGCATCGCCCGTGGTGTCACTGCCGCTCCTGTTTTCCGTCCCCTTGTCCCTTTAGAAGGTGGCGTTGGGAACGCCGAGCTCTGTTGAGGAAGATGGTGCAACCCCTGCCAGCAAAAACTCACTTTTTTCATGGGACGGCGCCGCAGCGTAAACCTGTTCGTCAGCCTCATGTTTGCACCTGTAGCCTCCGAAGAAGTAATATGGAGGTGCAAGGCGGGACCCAGAACTACAGACCATTTCCACTGGCGTTTGCTTTACGAGGTTGTCGACAAAAGCAACTTCAATCGATAGGTCTTTCGAACACTCCCATTTTATTTTGGTAATTTCTAATAACATGTTTAGAAGACCAGCTCTGTCTTAAGTGTTTCGTAATGCCAGTAGTGACCCTGGAGTTCTGGGTGATGATCGAATAGGGAACCCCCTACAACTCCCATTCATTCGAGGTCCAGAGAGTAATCAAAGATTCACCTGTCAAAGCAGGATTTAACATGTGGTTGCCATAGAAACACTGCATACAGTATTAATTTGACTGGACATGCCAGTTGCCACAGGTAAGAAATATGTGTGCTATGACAGAGCCGAATTTGCTTATTATCAGTCAGTTATTTCACCTGCTTTTATGTCTTTACATCTCTGTGCATCCAAGCCCAGAAGTTCCCTTGGGCCCAAAACATTCCAAAGCAGCTCTCGTCTCAAGTACCCCACACCCTCACCATTGTTGACCCAGCTCTTGTAATACGGTGAAACGACTTTCACATGCTGAGAGATAACAAACAAGTCTCTAGTATCGCAGCAGTCCATTTACGGTCAGGGCGGGCCTGTGCCGTTCTTATTTTGTCAAGAGGGCAGCGTTGTAGGGTGTGGTGTCTGGGCGTTGGTCAGTCACTCAGGCCCACATAAACTGACCACTATAGAGAAAACCTCACCCATACTTCAACCACAATAATAGTCCTGCAGGAGTCATCTACATGCTTAAGATCTTAGATATGGTCTTTTGTGGAAAACAGATATCGCACTGTTCAAAATGGCTGACAGGGGAAGTGCCAAAGATAGGGTACAATGACACCAGGAATGGGATAAAACAACGGTGACCACAGAGCTGCAACTTTTATGAGTCATCAGGGTGCAGTATGGAAATGATCTGATCCATCTCTGTAATTCCACATCTCACTGGGACGAATGTCATGTGCTCTGCCATATCAGACACCTAAAGGGAATTTCTTGCTTTCTCGACCAGGCACAGACTTGTCACTGTCGACAATATATCAAATTATCTTGAATCTTGAATGATTGTCATTATACGTATAAATTTTTCAGTTTGTGATTCAGGCACGCTAGATCCAAAGCAATGCAAAACAGAGGCTCAGCAGAAACATGCTCTGCAGTCCAAAGGAGGGAGGTTCCATAGACATCCTGCTGCTTCCAGTAGCTATCTGGCCTGCCTCTGTGTTAGAAGCTCACAGTTGTGGCATCTGGGTCCACCGTCCGCTTCAAGATGGCCAACGGTTGGAGGAGGAGGTGGAATCGATGCTTTATTTCTTCTTCCGGCGCCGGCAACAGAAGCACCAGCAGGAGTAGCAGCAACTCTCCTTCTCCTCAACCTCCTTGATTACGTAGGTGGAGGCCGTGCCCTCATAGGGCATGGGGATCTGGCCTGATGGGTCTTGGGGTCCTCGTTCTCCCTGAGGTTGGAAATTTCCATAGGGGTTGAGGGCAGAGGGGCCGGCCGCATTATAGACCGCCGCCGGATTGGCTATGACGACGCTGCCGTCTTCGACGGAGCTCAGCTTGGCGCGAGGGATGGTCACGCTGCCGTAGGGGTTGTCCAGGGAGAGGTTCAAGTTGCTCATTGTGACTGATGGATAGGGGGAATAAAATGGCGGGGACAGGCGGTGAGAGTGACCTAGGAAAACAGGAAATGTCCTTAAGTACCAGGAGATCGTAATGAGTTGTCTCAGGATTGGGCTGGGCACCTCCCTTGATGGTTAGGAATGGCTCGGTCATGCAGGTCAGAGAATGAATCATATGATTGCGAAAGGACTTTAAAAACAATCAATTCTAGCCAAAGCAACAGAGTATTAAAAAACAATATTTAACCCATCCATCCATCGTCCAACCCGCTTATCCTACTGGGGGGTCCGGAACCTCCAGTATTTAACTGAAACTAAAAATAATCTACAGGGATGTTGCATTTTGCCTTGTGCCTTTCTCATGATCTTGTACTGCCTTTTATTTCTTTAGATATTTTGTTTGATGTGGCATGATGTCGAGACCAATAAAAATCCCTCCATATTCCATTTATTGACTACTTCAGTATCAGATTGGCGCTGATCTTTCATGCTTTTTTTGCAGCTCGTCGAGTTACTATGTTTTATGTTTCTTCAGCAACATACACCCAGGGATGCAATCAAAGTGAAGCACGGGAAGGTGCTCTTACCTTGGGTTGAGCCGGGATACTGGTCAGAGATTCATATCACACCACATTCTCAAAACAAATTCCAGAATAATCGCCCCTGCACTGTCAGCAAGGCACACGCGTCCTCTGGGATCCCTCCGCAGGGTGCGCCTGCCGCTTGAATGAGGAGTGAGCCTGACACACGGCATGGGAGTACTGCGTTCCTGCACACCTTACATGCACCTGGCCCCACCCCCTAGGGGGGTGGGGGGGTGGGGGCGGTGGCGTCAAGACAACCGGTTTGAGAATGCAACGTCACTGAGTTTCACTTGGCTGCCCTCGCTATGGCAATACTACCTGTGACCACCCCCTCCTGTTCCACCTATGCATAAGAACATTCCCATTTATACCTGCTCCAGGGGAACATTCAACCCTGGTCAAATAAAATCTCCCCGTTAAATAGTCCTGAAAAGCAGCGGCATGTGACCTTGTAATGTGCAGGTACTGTTAACATGGTCCGTATATATTTCCAAAGGTAATTCCTGCACTGCGCTGAAAATATTGTTGCAGCTGTCAAAACTGTATGATGAACATGTGCCCCGGAAGACAGGAAACAGCTAATCAGTGGATATTTACCAATCAACAAAGCTGGTCACGATACCACCACCATGGCGCTGCTATACGACACGTCGACGTGATGAACACAGCATGTTATGGAGTTATCTGGCAAAGTAAACAAACGAAGGCGTCTACAGGCTTTCTGAAACTGTGACTCATTATTCAACGGGCTGAAACGGGGCTGCTTGCGTAACCGTCCATTTTGGTAACAAAACTCTGAGTTTTCAATGACAAACAGTGACCTTCTCTTCAGTTTTTGACCCCATAAATGTGCACATTTCACATTTCATTCTACTGTAGTTTGTTCTAATAAACACATGGAAACACATTATTATTTAAGGGTGATGTTACTGCATTTTTACCAGTCTGAACAACTGTGTTTTAAAATCTGTGTTTTCTCGTGAACAGTGTCATTATTGAGACAAACCAGGTACATCTTGACAAAATAGATTTTCGAAGCTATGAAACACAGTTGCGATTTAAGAATGCAATATTATTTTAGGGTATAACATGCAATAGGGTTAAATGCTATTTTTTATAATTTCAAAAAATATGCATCACAAAAAAGCAAACTAGTACAGGCAGTGATGTATATTGAGTCAGCAATCTTGGGTAAACAAACCAAAAAAACAGACAAATGGCATAAGAAATGTGAGTGAATTTCACGAATAACTGGCAAACCATGTAAGTGGCATTTAGACAAATGCTTACACGAAGCATCCATTTTCAGGTACACAGCAATGACTAACCCTAGCCTGAAACCAAACGTCTACACTAACCAGAACCCTAATAGCGATCCTAACCATAACCGCAGCCCAACCCTAATCCAAACCCTACCTCAGTCTTGTATTTTTTGCACACTTCTGCTGCTAGAATACAGTATCTGTCATGATATTGTATTTATTCAAATGAGTACTGTTAATGCTTTTGACTGCACTGTGCGTTATCTTGTCCTGTAATTGCACTTGTGCACTCCTGTGTTGCACAATGGTCCTGGTGGAACAACGTTTCATTCAACTGTGTACTTCACTTGCATTCATTGCACTACAGTATATAATGTAATACTGTAAAATTGTATATGTCAATATTTCTGCCTTACAATATTAATTGAATTTGCTACCTTGCAAAGATACTCGATACATCTTCATGTTTTCTTCATGTATACACATTTTTTGTAATTTGTAGAAAACAGGTGGAAATCCATCCATCCATCCATCCATTTTCCAAACTGCTTATCCTTACTGGGTTGCGGGGGGTCCGGAGCCTATCCCGGAAGCAATGGGCACGAGGCAAGGAACAACCCAGGA
>JAODJX010000119.1:3455069-3465709 GCA_026776945.1 Isichthys henryi | reverse complement strand
CAACACCACCCCGGGGGTGGGGGGGGGGGCTGAGCCAGGAGGCGGGGATGGGGGAGGGGGCGGCCTCTCTCTGAAAGAACAGGCCGAGCTGCCGGCATTCAGAGGAGCCTTTGTACTGCTTTAGCCCAGTTCCTGGCAGCCAGAGGCAGGGGGCAGAAAATGAGCCAGATCTGCAGAAGCGGTTTGAAAAGGTGGGTGCACACGCGCAGCAGAAATGCAGTCATCTCTGCCTGCCTGCTTAACCCCCCCCGCCAGCCCCCCCAACTCAGTGTCAACACGTATGGTTGATATTCCCGCCCCTATCAGCTCCCATTCTGCTGAAGTACACTGTCACTCGGATCTCTCTCTCTCTCTCTCTCTCTCTCTCTCTCTCTCCGCGGGTGGCGCGCCCCGCCATACCTGAATCGGGTCCTGTGGCTGAGGGCGGGGACCCCCGAGACGCCCTGGCTGGCCCCGCCGCTGCCGCCGAGCCCCTGCTCCGCCCCCGCTGCCCTGGAGCTGAGCAGCCGCAGCCTGCGCACATCAACTCGCACCCGGTGCAGATTGAAGCACGGCGACGGGCTATGCAAAGACCTGCAGCATCTCACCATTTCCCCGGGCTCCGCGCGGGCGGCTGCTGCTGCTGCTGCTGTACGCTCCACTGACACATGATCCCTGAGCTCGCTCGCTCTCTGCGCCCCTCCACCTCTCCCTGTGAGTCTCTCCCCCCGTCTGAGTGCCGCTCGGCCGCCCTGCTCAGCCTCAGCCCCCCCCGCCGGACGTGACGTGGGCCCCTGGGTGGCGCCTCCGCTCCCCGCTCCTCCTCTCTGCTCCTCCTACTCCTCAGCCCGGGCCACTCAGGCTCCTTTGTCCAGGCGATTCTGCAGCAGTGCCGGGGTCGCGGAGGGGGTGGGGTGGCAATTGTCCTCTGCCTTTCCGATGTCGTCCGCGGAGATGGGAGGAGAGGAGCGGGTCACGGGCAGCTTTGCGGAGAGAAACAATCTGATCAGGTGGACTCGCCAGGCCGGCCGTTAGCTCATCGCGGCCCCCCAGGGACCAGGGGCTGTGCTGCACCGGTACACGGCGGTACAAAAACAAACAAACAAACCAGCACAACTCTCTCAAAAATAAACAAATAAAAAATAAAAAAACTGAAATAACTATAAATAAATAAAAACCCTGCACAACTTATTATGGCCGAGTGTTTTTAAAGGGCTTACAAAAGCAGGGAAAAAACACGACTACCGGTTATAACCTGGAGCTGCCTGAAGCGAAGGGACGACCTTGAGTGTCATGTGGCCAGATTATAATGAAACAATCAGAAGTGAATGAGGAAACATTAACAGATTCAATTAGTATAAATAAAGTCGATGAAATTGAGGCAAAAATTATAATAAATATGCAGAAATCACATTAAATATGATTATAATGGCTATTAATTGTTATTATTGTTATTAAATACAAGGCATAATGCCTCTTGTAACTTCACGTGTAATTATCATGATGAGAAACTATTTTGTAATGGTATTGATAATCACCATGAAAAATGCTGGTCCTTAATCTTAAAACAGTGAAATAGTAATATTTATTAAAACGCAGGCGTATATAATTGAATCTACCAATGTACATTCTAATGTACACACAGATACAACTACGAACGGCAAAATAAATTGAGAGATTAAAAAATTGATTTTAAAATTACAATATGTGGGTGTGAGAATGTAATGTAAGAGTATTAAAAACCCATTCGCTTTTTCTTACGAAGATGTCTAAACTAATGACCTGAAATCGAACGATCTGTAAAAACCATCAAAGCATAAGTGACTGACCACTGAACTGACGACAATGAATGAGGGATCTCTCACCCGTCTGACGCAGGAAAAGTGACATCACATGTTTCCTCTCCTAAAAGATCTCTAGCGGTTTCAATACCGAGGCTCTTTCGCAAAAACGACAAAAGTAGAAAAAACTAATTCCGGTTATGAATTACCGTGAAAACATGACATGGCCAACTATAACTTATGAGAATCCTAGAAACAGACTGTTTATTGTTGCCATTGTTGTAACCCTGTAATAATCTTAAAATGAGCAACGTGGTTTAAACAAACTATACGCATAGAAAATCAGATAAAGGCATTTAATGGTCTGTAGTGAAACTTAACTAAAATACAAAAAAAAACTCACCTCAAGTCTTTTACTTCAGAAGTAACACACACACACCGCATGTCAGCTACAAGTAACACAAACTCAGAAAGTGCCTCTCTTTAAGTCTCTTAAACAGAGTGAACAGTGAGCGGTACATTGGGAAGTTCCTCGTATTTTTCAAAACTAGTTAAAGGCACAGACCCTCCAGGTCTGTTTTATCCTGAAACGAAGTACAATGGGGAAGATGTAAATCCCCTTTAAGACTGGGGAGGCGGGCAGATTGAAGAGCAATGATGTCACATTACCGAAACAAAGCCTCCTGGGTAAAGTCACCCCATAGAAGAATTCCTCCTCGGGGGAGAAAAAAAGAAAAAAACTTCAGTCAGCCCAGAGTTTTCCTATTTCTACACAAGGTATGCGAAAGTAGACAGGCGATAACTTCTTCATCATTTTTAAACTGATACGCTACAAACAATAAAGCCTGAGGCTCAGCTGTGATGCAATGCGAACAAAGTATGAAAGAAAAAGCATTTCACTTTCCAAACATTTTCACTGCGGGATTGATCTGAAGAGCAGGATTGTTCTTCTGCTGAATGCACATGCATTAAACTGTAGGGCAATTATCTTCATACCCCCACCCCCAGAAATCCTGCCTTTAATATCTTGCCACTAGCAGACAAAAAATAAATAAATAAAAGACACAGATGGTCCAGCCTGTAACTTTAGTCACGTCCCAGGAAAGTGCTTTCCCCACTGCTACGTGTGGCATGCCAGCCCCCCCTCGGGACTTTGGACAATGCCAAATCACTCAGATCGCCTTGACACTGCTACCTTCCCCCCCTCCAACCACGTGGCATCTGTGGGGGTAGGCGGGGCAAGGTGATGTTATCGTAACCATTTTCGGGGATCTTATTAATAAATACTGACATGGAAGAGAATGACATGCTTGTGGCACGATGGTCTTACTTCCAGTAGTGGGTGTGTGTGTGTGGGGGGGGGGGGGGGCAAATGGAGGTAACTGACAAAGAGAAGCTGCCATGCTGGATGGGGTGACCTTTTCAGAAACAAAAGTCAGCTCACACATTGTGGCTGGCGACCAGTTTGGCTAGAAACGGCTGTTTATCCTGCCACCGGTGAATCCAGCGAAAGGAAACAGACACACAGGAAAGTAACATTACTACACTTTTTAAGAGAGTCCCGTTAATGACACGAGTATCAGAAGCTGTTAGAACTGAGACCGGAAGAGCTGCTTCTTCACACACAAACACAACTCTTATACCCCCTGGATGGATGGGATCGGTCTCCCCCCTCTCCGTTTCAGCTCTTCAAACTCTTTAAGGACAGATTAGTCCTCGGTCGATAACTCAGAATCACCTTCCTTACTGCCCTCTGTCTATGAAAACAGGGCTTTCATGGGCACATATTGATGAACATAAAGATTCCAGTAAGCATGCAGAGTCAGGAGAAGAGAAATTCACAGACATGTACATGCAGGGAAGCTGACAGGGGGAGAGGCACACGGACGGGCTGAAGCACACACTCACGACACACACGCCGGCGTCCGCACGCAATCCATCCCAGCATCCAGAGTGTTTTGTTTGCTTTTTTCCCCCCTGATATCCTTTTGCCTTAGAAAGAGGCAGGGCGACAGTGTCCCTCCTCAAGCACCACTCAGACTTTCCAGAAATTTGCTCTACTTCACCACAAGGACACCTAATTCAGCTCACTAAGGGCCTGATTGTTATTGTTGAATATTTGTTTAGAAGGAGCGATGGATCAGGATTCATGAAGACCGGGGGGGGGGGGGTCTGTATGACCCCATGGCAGTGGGGATCCCTACCTGGGTCTTGTTGGCAAGCCGCGGGGGCACCTCGATCCCCATGCTCATCAGCTGTCGATCCCTGTAACGGCCGTACTGGTCATAGCCCAGGTAGCCCCCCCCGGTGGCTAGAAGGAGGTGCAGCGGGCGAAGCCGGGGTCCCAGACCAAGGGCGGCAGCACTGAGGCACCGGCGCCCTGTGGGAAGCACAATGAGAGTTACAGTGTTAAAAAGACACTGACTGAAAATGACTCTGTAACAAGACATCAAATCCATCCATTTAGTAACCCCGAGAAGAACTGGGGGGGGGGGGTCGAGCTGGAGCCAATACCAGGCAGCATAGGTCACGACAGGAGTACAGTCTGGATGTGCTGCTAGTCCGCAGCAGGGCACATACACACATACACACACAATCAGACACTAAGGGCAATTTAGAGACTGTAATTAGGCCAACAGCACAGATTTCAGACAGTGTGAGGAAAACAAAGTACACAGATACATACAGAGAACATGCAAACTCCCCACACACGCACGGAATTACACACATACACACACACACACACACACACACACACGTGACTGGACTTGAAACCCCGATACTGACTTGTGAGTCTACAGTGCTATGCACAGCGCACACTTCCGGAATTAAATGGAAAATTAAAATCAACTGGAAAACTGCTAGCAGTGGAGAAGAAGGGGCATGGATACCCTGACAGATTCAAGGGGCCCAGAACTTTATATGGACCCTGAATACGTAAACATATATGTAAAATTGGGCGGGGGTAGAGTTGCCACCCATCACTTATATTATGCGATTGTTCCGTATTGCAAAATAAAATGATGTGTTCTGTATTGCAGGGGTTTCCACCCCCTAAGGAAGGTGATTTGGCATTGTCCAAGGTTCCGATGCGAGCGAAGCAAATGAAAGAAAAATTATCACACTCACCACTTGACAAAGTACGCCATGGGGCCTGCTGAGCCGGCCTGACCGCTCGTGCACCAGCATGAAAAAGCAAACAGCTGGGGGGGGCATAGAAAATGTTCAGACACGCAAAAAATACCATACGACATTATCTTACGACGTGTAGAGGAACGACAGCAGGATTCTCTGCCTTTCTAGGTCTCCAGTTGATCCCTTCTGATGTGGCGGAAATATTAACCTTTAACAGAACACTTATACAGTCAGCCCTCGTGCATTCACACTCGCGAATTCGCGAATTCACAGATCTGCGAAAATTACATCTATGTGTTTCCTTTACATATTTTATTGAATTGTACCTTCGTTAGGTATATGACTTCTGCAAATAAGTTTACAGTCCTGTTCATTTACTAATTTCACCTTACTGTGCATGCAAAAGAGAACTGCAGCCAATGCCGTGTTCTATGAATTAGTAGGGGTAACATTAGTATACTGTAAATGTGCTAGTGTGACAAATATCTGTTAGGCGACACATGTTTGTGGTTTAAACTATAGAAATATAGTTTATTTCTATACTGGAGCCTAACCTCGCGAATGTCCGAGGTCTGACTATAACTAACAGGTTGACGTTAACCACCCCCTCTACACATCCTTCTGACCAACAACGGTTAACAACTACGGAAAGTGCAAGTAAACGTTACGTCACATACGAAATAGGAGGATTAACAAAATGTATTAACACTTTGATCAGAAGATGTAGCAACAGATTTACCAGAAGCAAATTTCACACAAAACATTATTACATTTGCTAATTGCCGCAGAGCAATTTTTCATACGTACTTAGGCCGTTTAGCTCCGGAAAGGACTTCAGTTACACTTTTGATTGTTACTATGGAGTTAAGTTAGCTTAGCAGAAAGGTAGTCATGCAGGTTAAACCTTTGATTGAAACTAAGTTAAGAGATTATGAAATATTTTTAAAACGCCAAACAAATATTTTGCCAGTATTAAGTTAATTTTGCAGTCATTACGTTTAACATGCTCAAAAACAACGTGAACTAGCACAACTGCGAGTACTGTAAATTATAGATCGATAACTTGTTTTCCTTCGATGTATATATGAAAGCGCACACAGTCGCTTATAAGAGGGCTTTATAGGCAGGAAGTCATAACTGCGTGTCTTATGTGAAATTTGTAGGTACCTGACACGACGCCCAGCTGAAACGGGCAGCGAAGAACAGCACGCCTTCAACAAGGTCGCCGCCATCTTGCCGGATTGACACGCTCCTCACAGCGTCCAATTAGAAGCCGGCAGTGACTTTAACGCGCTTTAAATGTACACCGACACAAAATATTTTCATTCATTCTTTAATTTCTGTATGGCCACAGAAAACTGTAGCTATTGTTGTCATAATTGAACGGATTTTAAGAGGATTATATTCGAAATGAGGCCGCTTCGAGGCACTTATGTGAAATTCACAAGTTAAACCCCTGTAAACTGTCGGTTTGGTTAGAGACGTCTGCCAGAATAGAGTTTCAAGGGAGAACGATCAAAGGCAGCTGATTTTTACGCTTAGAGCGAAAAGGGTTCAGGTTTATGAACGTCCGTTAGGGACATTATTCAAAATTACAATGGATATACATATATGAAACCAAACTTACTTACATACTATACTGAAAACCACACACTCAAAGTGAAACCTTTTACATATGCTACTGAAAAGCTTTCACACACACACTAGTAAAATGTGCTTACACAACTGAAAAATTTCCTTTCACACACACCTATGAAACCAAAGTCATTCACATACTATACTGAAAACCTCACACACATACAAGTGAAAGGGTTTTACATCCTCTACTGAAATACACACAAACTGAAAAGCTCTCGTAAAAACTATTGAAACCTTTTACACATACTGCTGGAAAGCTCTCACTCTCACACACGTAAAATGTGCTTGCATACATGTGCTCTCACGAGCACATTTCACTAGTGTGTGTGTGAAAGCTTTTCAGCGGTATATAAGGCATCCGCTTTGTTTCCCTCACATTTTGTTACGTTACAGCCATATTCCAAAACGGATTAAATTAATTTTTTAACCTCAAAAGTCTACACACAAAACTCCATAATGAAAAAGTGGAAAAAAAGTTTACTTTAAACTTTTACACATTTATTAAAAATAAACAAAAATATAGCATGTACATAAGTTTTCACAGTCTTTGCTCAGTACTTTGTTGAAGCACCTTCGGCAGCAATTACAGCCTCAAGTCTTTCAGTATGATGCTACAAGCTTGGCCACCTATTTTTGGGCATTTTCTCCCATTCCTCTTTGCAGAACCTCTCAAGCTCTGCCAGGTTGGATGGGGAGTGTCGGTGCACCAGCCATATTCATATCTCTCCAGAGACGTTCAATTGGGTTCAAGTGTGGGCCAGTCAAGGACATTCTCAGAGTTTGTTTGTTTGTCCTTTGTTGGTGAACCTTCAGCCCAGTCCGAGGTCCAGAGTGCTCTGGAGCAGGTTATCATAAAGGATGACTCTGTACATTGGTCTTTCCCCTCGACCTTGACTAGCCTCCCAGGTCCTGCTGCCAAAAAACATCCCCACAGCATGATGCTGCCCTCACCACGCTTCACTGTAGGGATGGTATCGGCCAGATGATGAGCGGTGCCTGCTTTCCTCTAGACATGATGCTTGCCATTCAGGCCATTCAGTTCAATCCATTTCATCAGACCAGAGAGTTTTGATTCTCACGGTCTGAGAGTCCTTCAGGTGCTTCTTGGTAAACTCCAGGCATGATGTCATGAGGCCTTTTACTGAGGAGTGGCTCCCGTCTGGTCTCTCTACCACACAGGCCTGATTGGTGGAGTGCTGCAGAAATGGTTGTCCTTCTGGAAGGTTCTCCTCTCTCCACAGACCAATGCTGGAGCTTTGTCAGTGACCATCGACTTCTTGGTCACCTTCCTGACTAAGACCCTTCTACCCCAATCGCTCTGATTGGCCAGCGGTCAGCTCTAGGAAAAGTCCCGGTGGTTCCAAACTTCTTCCATTTATGGATGATGGAGGCCACTGTGTTCATTGGGACCTTCAATGACGCATATTTTTTCTGTAACCTTCCCCAGATCTGTCTCTCCATACAACCCTGTCTACATACAATTCCTTGTACTTCATGGCTTGGTTTGGGTCCTGACAGGCGCATCAACTGTGGAACCTTTACATAAAGAGGTGTGTGCCTTTCCGGATCATGTCCAGTCACCTGAATGTATCACAGATGGACTCCAATCAAGTTGTAGAAACATCTGAAGGATAATTAGTGGAAACACGATGCACTTGAGCTCAATTTTGAGTGTCATGGCAAAGGCTGTGAATACATGTGATATTTATGTTTTAATAAATTAGCAGTAATTTCAAGCAAAACTTTTTTCACTTTGTCATTATGGGGTATTGTGTGTAGAATATTGAGGTAAAAAATGAATTTAATCCATTTTGGAATAAGGCTGTAACATGACAAAATGTTGGAAAAAATGAAGCGCTGTAAATACTTTCCGGATGCCCTGTATACTGCTGAAAAGCTTTCACACACGCCAGTGAAACATTCTGGAATGCTAAATACCCATATATCCCATAATCAGCGGGCTCCTTTTTTGCAACCCAGAAATGAATGTTGTGATAAGGCATAAACACTAAAGACAGACAGGATAATTTTTGAACGAAAACATACAAACGGAGGCAATCGAACCCTTAAAAGTGATTCTTTTTCATTGCTTGCACAGTTAACATTAAACTGTTCACAACAGTCACCGTCAAAAAACAGACAAAACTAAAAACGTAATTTAACATTTTATTCATTTTATTAAAAATTAAAATTACAGTCATTAACAATACTAATGTTTAGTGTTGGTCTGTGCTGATTAAAAAAGGTAAATTAACACGCAATTGATGACAACCAAATACAAATATTCAAATCAAATCACATTATTTCAAATTATCACTATCACAAGTATTTTATATATGATACACACAGCATAGCTGTTATGACTGACAACACAGTACAAGGTGCTTAGCATAGAGTAACTACACACTAACCTCAAACACTCACATACGCACCATGTGTATCAAGTTCTGCTACAGAGACAAACACACAGCAATATTTAACAGGTATGTGGCTCTTTGGGGCAGATCAGCAGGAAAAAAAGTTTAATCCACGGGGGGGGGGAAAAATAATCACTTCAACACATACAAAGATCTAGGAGTGGGACATTTAAAGGGCGGGGAGGTCTGTACACACTCAGTGCCAAAATGAACCTCTGTGAGACTGAACTATAGCTGGATCCTAATGCCTATAGTTTACATTCTTTAGAACCAGCAACCTTCTGATCACAAGCACAGTGTCCTAACCCACTGAGCCACTACCCCAAAATTGGATTTGGTCGATACCAATGTAAGTAAGTAACTTGGAGCCCTACCAGAAATGAAAGGTTAATCGCTATACTGATGAAAGATACCCCTGCATACTGGTCTGCGCTTTCTACAAAGCGTGCATGGCCAGTACGAAACAAGACGGGACTGGATGTATTTTACAGGACATGATGCTCATTAACCTGGCGCCAAAGCTTCTCCCCCGAAGTCTCTGGGAAAGAGCATGTTCGTCAATGTAAATTCATGTTCATCAGTGTAAATTTTACCTGTCACTTAAAAGCAGATGGGCTACACAGTAAATCACAGCGTGCACTGACAGAAATGATGCATGCAGTGACACAAATGGTCCGCCCTCTCTTTTTTACTGCACCGAAGCCGCCTTGGGCACATTTCCGTATTAAACCGCCAACGCTGTCTGCAAACCCCTGTCAGAGACACATGGGTGGAAGATATAAAGTTAATTTCCCTCTCACATATGAAACCTTCCATACGTGGGTAAGTTCCTACTTGTACTGTATGCATTAGTCAGCAAATCTTAAATCTCAGCACTCAGGGATGGGGGGGGGATAGCAGCATTAAGCAAAGGGAATCACCACCACCACATACACACACAAACAGGCACGTCAGCAAAGGGGACCTTTGATATTTGGAGTGAGGCATAAGCTAAAGGAAATAGAGAGGAAATATACTGAAGGTCTCCAGTTGACTTTTGTATACTTTCATTACAGCTACTCAGGTGCATGAACCATCCGAATACCTGTGCTTAATATGGCAGGGTCCACGCAAGGCTGCTTCCTGAGGTCTCACCCAGAGAGCCAACGCGCTGAGAAAACTGACACTTGACAGTTCTCACTCATAACCGACTGACAAATGACTCATAACTAGGCGTTCTGGTCGTTTTGCGTAAAACCGACGCTTGTGATTAGTTTTGGCATTAAAACACTTCTGCATTGTTTGCAATAATGGCATCTATAAAAACAGTGGATACCACCCATGAAAGAATCTGAAAATGGGAACCGACCAGAAAGGCAACGTTGGCAACAATGTACTAATACACGTGCCAATGAGGTTTAAAAAAAAAAAAAAAGATGCACGTGTGATGCCTATAGGCGAAGGAATGCAACTGCAAAAAGTCCTGCACCACTGCATGTTTCACTCATCCAGTGCAGGGGTGAACGAGGTGAATGACAAAGCAGGTATTATCCCAGAGTAAATGCCCCCCCCCCCCCCCCCCCAGAAAAAAATAAAAAAAGAAAAAAATTTTAAAAAAAACAAAATAGAAAACCAACCCAAAAAAGAAAAAAAAAAAAAAAAAAAAAAACAAAAAAAAAAAAAAACAAAAAAAAACAACAAAAAAAAAAAA
>JAODJX010000119.1:3433336-3454969 GCA_026776945.1 Isichthys henryi | reverse complement strand
TTTTCAACCACCCCGTGCCGGGGTTTACTCGTTTTTTTCAAAACCCGTTTTTTTCCCAGACTAAATGCCCCCCCCCCCCCCCCCCCCGAGTCAAAGAAACTGATTCTTAGGGATAAAATAGTCATTAAGGGGATGACTAAGCTTTTAATGGCTTTTACAGTTACCAGAAATGACAGGCTGCTGTCAAAATGGCAGATATGCAGATGGGGGGGGGCATTCCTATACCACAAACCACACTGCAGCAAATACAATGGAAGTGGAAGGCGTGGACTTCCCTAGATATTACAATAAAAACACCTTTTCGCCAACCCTTCACAGACTCACCGGAGACTCTCTTACACCCACTTATCCAAGTATGTTCCACCTCCTAAGGCCTCAAAGTGTCCGGACATAGACGCTTTGGATGTCCTTCAAGTATCTGTCCACGGACATGACAACTTCTGCTCCAGCTGCGGAACAGGTTTGGAAAACAGGGCGGGAGGGGCACAGTTCGGGGGGAGGAGGACTGGCACGTCCCCATCTGTGGACAGATGTCCTATGAGAACCCAGCAGCTGGACATCGCAAGGTGGTGGTGGGTCGGGGGGGGGGGGATGGGAGGCAAGTCGGAGGAAAATGCAGCTACGAAGCAACAGCATCTGTCACATGTTACGTACACATCACATCACGCCATGCATGTGCACTGTTTTTAAAAGCCGGTTATGTGACTGCATGTAGATAGGAACATTCTCCATTGTCATCGGGTTTAACATTTAAAAAAATAAATAAATCTAAGCCAGATATTAAGCCGCATCTCTGCAAAACCCAACGTGTGCACTAGCTGACGGATCTGGTGAAAACGGAACGACGTTAGGTAGCCGCTCGTCTCGTGATGTCTAACAAAAACCAGTGTTAAAGAGGGCAGCCTTTGTGTTGCTCTGTCAATACTGTGACTTGTGTGGCTTCATGGACACAAAGTGTTTCAGGGTGGAACAGGTTATAAAAACACAGACTCTCTCATTTCCTATTACGAGGCCAGCTTTAGGGTTCAGTTAAACTTGGGGTAAGATCCAGAACATTCTGTACTGGCATTGCCCGCTCAGACCTCCAGCCCCTGGCGGGAGAAGTAATCCTCCAGCTCGCTGAGTCTCTCGATCAGCATGATGTCGAGGTCGGCGTCATCGGGACGATCCCTGCGGCCACGCCCCCGTGTGACCTTCGCCCGTGTCGGCCCCACCCCAGCCCGTGCCCGCCGTTTCCGTGGCAGCGTGAAGTCGGGGAAGTCTAACACACGCTTGCGTTTCTGCTGCCCGATGCACACCAACGCCCCATTCTTCTCCTTGGGCTCCTCAAAAATGGTCTCCAGGGACCTGGGGGGGGGGGGGAGAAAGGCCTTCAGGGGCAAATCGGCCACCTCTCCAAGCATGTAGCAGCATGTCATTACCAGTATCTGTCAATAACACTCATTCCAAAAAAAAAAAAAAAATTACTTGCATATCTAAAACTCCATTCGCAATCCAAATCTGCAACACTGGATCATCTCACATCGCTTTGGGAATCCCCTCGTTTCATTTACAGCGCAAAATACAGAACAGAGGGTGAAAACCCTCTCCTTGTCATGTCCTGCTTGTATGCTGCACTATGCCACTGTCTACCTGTATGACAGCCCGTTAGACGTGACTAGACTTGACCTGAACAAACCTGTTGCCAGTAGGGGAGCGGTAATTTTTATTGGTGTAAATCTCCTCTAAGCTGAATTCCTTCTTCTTCAGTCTGGAGGGAAGCGGAAGTAACAGTGAGTAACAGAGCAATAAAGAAATAAAAGAAATTAATTATTGCATATTGTATCATTCATTTGGATGACGCACATCCATAATGCGGCACGGTTCTTTGAGCGGAAGACGCCAACCAACCTCTTTGGTTTGGGAAGCCCCATGGGGGTGAGGTTATTGTCTGGCTTGGGAACGGTCTTGCGGATGCGGATCTGGGAGACCCTCTTGGAGCGTGGGTCAGGCCGAGGCCCCACGACCTTGCCGAACGGTGCCCCCTACAGGAGTAAAACAGCGTTGCATGAAGTCGGCACAAAATGCGCACCATTTCCCACCCCCATCCTCACTTAAAATTTGACATGAAAAGTGTTCAGCTTCATCCTGACAGGCCGGACCTCCAGACAATCTCTCCAAGATTAATTAACTGCTTTTGCTTAAAAACAGAAAAAAAGACCCACAGACCTGGTCATAAATGAACTGGTCACCCAGCAACTCTTAAAAACATGGTCAGGTCACGCTCACCTCCTCCATCGTCCTGCGAGAAGACAGTACGGGAAACTCGACCTCGGTGCGGTCACAGAAGCTGTGGGCCATCTCGCTTGGGTCGCCGTCAGGACTCGGCAAGCTGGGGCTGACACGAGGGGGCAGCTCCAGTACAGTGGGGGGCGCTGGACTGTCCAAAAGGCTGATTGTGCTGCTTGTGGGTAGGGAGATGTTCAGAGTATCGAAGGAAGGCCCAAAAAACATCTACAGCACATCATACCTCACCAATGCATTGAAATATTACTCAGAGCACCTATCAATGGAAGTGTAGCGGGTAGAGATGTAAACATTAATAGAAACAGAAAACCAAATGAAGCACAGACACACACACACACACACACACACACACACACACAAACGTTTGTAATTATATTCTTTGTGGGGACTGTCCATTCATTTTTATGGGCAAATCTGTAATCCCAACATGACGACCTTAACCCCTAATCTTAACCATAAGTAACCAAACAAAATACAGGACTTTGGGTATTTTCGGTTTTCCGATTGCAGTCAGATTTGTTATTTTCTGCTTGTGGGGACCAAAAAAAAAAAGGATCCCCATAAGATCAAAACAACAGGCCTTTATCATATTGTATGGACGTTATGTCCCCACCATGTATGGTATATCTGACCCCCCACCTTCACCCCACACACAGCATTGTACAGTTCAGGTCTCATATATTATAGGGCACAATCAAACTATGCAGGAATAAAGAAACCTAGCAGATCTACATTATGAATATGCTCTCAAAAGAAAATATGTGACAATGTCCAAAAATGCCAGAAGTTTGCGAGTCAGACCTACGCAGAAATGAAAGGCAAGCAGCTTACAGCACAAAAGAATGTAAAATGATGGTACTTTACAGATCCTCAAGGGAAAATTGCCTGCGCTAACTTGCTCTCCATGAGACACAGACAGGCGAGAGCACGTTTTGGGGGCCCCAGGGTGGGGCCAGCCAGTGTGCAGGGCCCCTGGAGCAACTGGGGGGGTTAAGGGCTTTGCTCAGAGCCCCGAAAGCGACATCACTCTGCTGCCTAACAACTTAGCAACAACAGAAGAGTCTGATGGGTAATCAGAGGGAGGGAACTGTGACCCGAATCCCACCGTGCTCACCTCTTTTCTGCGGGAGTCGTGGCGGGATGGACATCTTGACCAGAGAACCAGGAGTAGCTGTAGAGGAAAGCAGGAGAAGTGAAAATCAGAGGCAGGGCAGCAGGGCGGTTTATCCCAGATTGGGGGGGGGGGGGGTAATCACCCACCTGTGGTTGTTGTCCAAGCCGGGGGGGTCAGTGTGGTCAGTGAGGGGCACTAGGGCTGGCAGCGTGTCTCGGGACGGCAGGAGCCGGCTGAGGGCACAGTGTGGGCTGGAGGACCCGGGGGGTGTCAGTGGGTGGGGGCGCCGCTGCCGTGCCAGGAGATGCAGAGAGGCTGGCGAGGACAGTGCCAGGACCGTGTGCAGGCCGGCCTTATAGAAGCATCCGGGGCCCAGCGGGGCCAACGGGGGGGTGGCGGGGGGCCCGGCGGCAGCCCAGAACAGCTGGGACAGGCTGGGCGGAGGCGGGACCTCCAGGAGCTCCCCCTGTGAGGGGCATTGTGGCATGAAGGGACCAAGATCCAGCGGGGTCAGCAGCAGATTCCCCACCATCACCAGCGGCTTCCACGACCGGATCGCTCCAGCGTCCAGGTCTGGCAGAGCCGAGCCGTGGGCCACATTCGTCCCCTTCAGCTGGGAGTGCCTGGCCGATGGCCGCTCCAGGCTCCAGCAGTGCTTGAGGCGGACGCCAAAGGCTGGGCATGCACCCCGCAGCCTGTAGGGGGTGCTGCGGCACACAGGGGACAGCGGCTCGGGGGCCTGGATGCGGGGGAGCAGGCACCTGGCAATCTCTGACAAGTACTGCAGCAGAAGGTGGCTCTCCTGGGGCAGGGCCCCGATGTGGCACCTGACGAGCAGCTTGTGGGCATTGTTAGCAAGGCTAGGGAGGGGGGTAACAGAAGCAGAAGAGGCGGCAGCAGATACCCAGGCGAGTGGAGGGCGGCAGGGAGCGACAGGGAACAGGATGCCTCCCTCGGGCACTTTGGCGGTCACACGCAGGGGCAGAAGTGTGGTGGGTAAAGTGCATTTCAGGTGGGAGCCAAAGGCTGGCTCACCACGCCTGCGTCTCAGCTGCGCATACGAGCAGATCGCCAGCGTCGGTGCCCCCTGCGTGTTCCAGGTCCGGGGCTTGAAACGGGGAATGGTCCACATTTTAATTTGCTGTCCTCCACACTGCGCCTCATTTCCATCACTAAGTCCTTTGCTCTGCCAGTAGGCTCCCTCTCCTGGCGGACTCCTGGCATTGCAGTCCAATGACACAGGTGACGCCACAGCACATATTGAGGCTTCCGCTCCTTCCCCGCTCATCAGCCCTGTCGTTTCCTCCCTGTTTTCCATGGTTCCTGGTTCCTGGCAGTCTATCTCCAAGTCCTCTGGGATCTCAGGCCTCCTGCCGCTCCCCTCCACAGAAGCAGGCCCATGGAACTGCACAGGCATCGGCTGGGGGGACGGAGAGGCCCTTCGAACCCCACATGGTTCAGCCGGGTCCATAAATATGGCTGAGGATTCTACCATCGGTCCAGCAAACGAGAGAAAGTCTTTTGTAGACGCGTGTTCAACCATGCGGTCCTCCATGCTGGCCAATGGGGGTGGCAGGTCATCGAGCGCATTATCCGGCTCACCAGATGGGGTCCTGATCTTGTTAGGTGCTGGGACAGATGGATCCGTGGAGGACTCCACCAGGTTAGGAGGTACCTGGATCTCCAAAGAAGGTCCAGATCGCTGGGTGTGAGATCCCTGCCAGGTAGCTGGCTCAGTGGCGCTCCCAGTGACAGTCTGTTGCGCTACAGTGGGGGTCTCCTCACAGGTGCCAGCATTTGGAGCCTCCAGCCCCACGTTTTCCGGCCACACTCCACAATCATCCACCTCTTCGTCCAGATCTTCGAAATCTGACACGGGGGAATAGTTCCCCGGCATACACTGCACTGATGCCCCTGCAGGAGGGGTCCTCGATTCCATCACAGCCTCCCTGCTGCCCCCTATTTCATGCCGTGACTCCTCAGCATCACTGCCCAGCTCCCCGACGCTTCCCTCATCCATGTCCGTTTCCACAGCAACCGGGTTGCCACAGGGATGCGATCTCTGTGACGCCAGCTCGCCGGGGGTGGCTCTCTCTTCTCCCTCCCATACACCTGCAGAAAGCACAGTGCTTTAACAAATGTGCTTTAAAATACGCCACTGGAGGGTGTCATTAGCTATGCTCTGGTTTAATTCAACAGCTTGTGACAGGGAATAGCACCATACAATCATTTGGAATATTCATAACGTTTTCAAAACCTGAAGGGGAGACCTATATTGTAAGCATCACCATACACTACAAAAAAAGCTGAATAGAGAAGAGCGGGTGCCTCTGATTCTCTCTGAAGATCACATAAAACTGTGGCTCTCCTCCCTACTCCGCAAGGCCAAGACACACACCCTGACCCAGCTCCCATTACCAGATCTGCAGAGAAGCCACCGTTAAACTGTGCCTATTGGATGCTGCTCCATCTGAGCTGCCCAATTGCAAGGCACAGACAGAGAGATGACAAAGAAATTCTCCACGGGGTTTAATAGTTTATGGACACCGACTGTGACAGATTTAAACCGGCGTATAGATTTCATGACAGTGAAAGTTACACTCTGTTTAATGCCGCATATGTCACGTCTATCTTCCTGAAGATGTTTTGCGAACTTGATCAATCTGGATATGCACTTACGTTCTAAAACACTGAGCAAAAAAAAAAAAAAAAAAAAGTGAAAAACTAACATTCTACGGACGATTTAATGTGCAATTTATAAGCAAGTCAGGCGCCTTGAAATGTTTGGTTCAGGGAAACTCACTCTATAAAACGTGACCAAACTAATCCACTGGTTATCAGGTGAGGTCAGTTGAGAAGCATGCACTGGTACGGCGTAGTGCCACACGATGAGACGCCTCGGGATCCCAGTTGGCCAGCCCCCAGGGCGAAAGGCAGTCCAGTGCCACCCTCCGGAAATAACCGTCTATCTGCTGCAGCCAGGTATCATGAGCGCCCCCTTTTGCCTGGTCCTCAGCAATGAGGATCCTGCGAGCGGGATCACCCTCAGGGAAACACGCCACATGACCGTAGTGCTGTAACTGACGCTCCCTCACAATGCAGGTAATGTGCCTCATTCGGGACCCCCTGACAAACAGCTCATTCGACACAATCAGACCAGCGGTACCCAAGGATTCTATGAAGAGACACAATACCAAAGGAGTCCAGCCTTCACCTCAGCTCACTGGATACAGCAAGACAGGGAGCACCAGAACTCTGAAGACTTGGATCCTCTTGCAAAGATATTGGGAGCCACACACCCCTTTCCAGTGACCTCATGACCTCCCCATGCTCTCCCAATCCGTCTGATGACTTCACAGGAAGAGTTACCAGAGATATGAATGTCGCTGCTGACGGAGTGAACCTCTCGACGTGGTCAACATTCACTCCGCAGACACACTGCGGACGGCTGTGCCCAAGAGGTCATTAAAAGGCCTGAATCTTGGTTTTTATCCAAGGACACCCTAACCCTACACACTCAGACTCCTCGCTCAGACTCTCGAGAGCGCTGATCAAAGCCTCCACTGACTCTGATGATACTGTGATCTTCGCAAAGTCAAGAACGGTAAATCTTTCTTCACCTATAAATGCTCCACAGCCGCTGAACCCCACGACCCTGCCCAACAACCAGTCCGTGCAAGCACTGAACAGGGTAAGAACAAGAACACACCCCTGGCGAACCTCAGAATCAACTGGGAAGAATGCAGAGGTTCTGCCTCCACTCTGCACAGCACTCACAGTACCAGAGTACAGGCCGGTCATGATGCCCAGCAACTTTGGGGGGATCCTGCAAAGTCTCAGGATGTCCCACAGGGCAACTGGATCAACCAAGTCAAACCTTACAAAAAAATCGACAAAGGCTGCAAAGAATCTCTGCCATTTGTGCTTGATGGGAAACCTCAGTTCCAGGATGCGTTCGATGGTAGATGACTTCTTAGGCATAAAACCAGACTGCTCTGGTCACTGGTAGGCGAGCAAGTAATCATGGATCCTGGTGAGGATAACCCAAACAAAGGACCATACCCAGCACTGAGAGCAGGTCAACAATTACAAAGATACATCCCCACACATATTCAGTTTTTAAAACATGCACTTCCCCAGTATTCCAGAGGAATTTCGTCTATTTACAGAGAATCACTGACTAGACCAATAGTTCGTACCACATGCACATTTTAGTTGTCAGGGCAGAACATCACAACATGCCCTCAGAGGTTTATTGCAACAGAACAGATCTGGCCCATGAACTCACTGGTTCTGGCGCCTGTTGTCACGGCGACATGTGATGCCATCAGCCTGTCACAGACCGCATCCATGCGGCCACTCAGCAGTGCCATGCCAGCGCTGTGGGTGACGCTCTGCTCACACAGCTGGCCCACCCGCTGTTCCACCGCCTCCAGCCGCCTGCACATGGGCCCCAGGCTCCCCTCCAGCAGCCGCTTCATCTCCTCCTGGTGGGCTGTCAGGAGACGCTCCAGCGAACCCAGCCCTTCCACCACTGAGCCAACAGGGGGCGCCACAGAATCCAAGGTCACACCTGCAAAATTACAGATCTCATGTAAATAAATCTGGCATCACAACAGTACTGACATCCCTAATAAACATTTGACTACATTCGAATTTAAAAGTTTCATGTTACCTGTCGCTACATCCTTATCTTGAGAGCTACATTTGTTGTTGTGATCGTCCATGCGAACACACTGGAGCAAAACAGATTAAATTCACAGATTAAATTCACACTGTCCCTCCTGCACTACTAAAAGTACGCACCATTATAAATGACATTTATTCATTTATCTGACGAGAACAAAGTGAGGGTCAGTAACTTCTATTCTACCAATATCATCACAGCCTTAGATGAATTATGCATGATCCCTGGGATTTGAACCCACAACCTCTGCACTGTTAGTACAATGCTCTACTTGGTGAGGTACAGGGGGGTAAAACACACACCTGCACTTCTGAAATACTTCCATTCATTTGTTCAGTTCTACCCGAGTCCACACGTCCACTTTTCTGACAGGCACTGAGTGGGACAACCTCCGTCTCCATACGATCCTGTCCTGAAAGGGTGGTCGCTTTGACGCGACTCTTGAAACTCCCTGGCCTGCAGATGTCGGTGTCCAGGTCCCCGTCATCCACTCTCCTCCCCTCCCAGCGTGGCTCTTTGGATGCTCTGGGAGTACGCTCCTGGTAAAGCAGGGGGAGGTGACACGGGCCGGACATTGGCAGGGATGGATGTTGCCCCCCTCTCAGACTGGTACTGGCAGCAGTGGTCAACATCACGGGGACCTGCAGAGCTAGACCAGAGAGCAACATTACTGACGTCAGACTTCATGTGCTTACATCACATACACACACAAATGCCCTTGCTTACAGCAATCATCTGAACTAAAGTTACAATCCCAGAAAATGAGAAAAAAATACTCCTGAGACCTGATAAAGAGTAAAAACAAGTGAGAGTTTTGTGTATCTATGTCTCAAAGGAAAGTAAGATGGGATATGTGAACGAATTCACACGCACAAACGGTAAAAAGTATCAATTCATTTTCAAGTAATGCATCCTTTGGTTTAAGAAGGGAAAAGTAGCATTTAGTTATAATATTAACATTCATTAATCAGACTGACTAATAACATTTTATATATATGCTTTATACATAATATAAAATACATATATTGAACTTTTTCTAGGAAAATGTTCTAATGTTGCAGTACTGCTATCAAATAGTTTACATATGTACATAGGTTTTTCTATATAGCAGGACCATTTTTTTAAAAAAAGAAGAGAGAAGGTACCCAGGATTTTCAAAAGAAACGTACGTGAGTTGCACATTTTTTTATATTTTTACATTCCCCAGTGGGGAAAATGCACTTAAGGGTAAAAGTACAAAAGAAAAGCACAGTCCCCTAGGGCCAGGCTTCCATAAAAAGCGAGCAATACCCGGGATTTGTGGAAACCTTCCACGATAGGGGATCGGCTAGGACTCGCCGTGGGGGAGCCCGGCCAGCTGGCTTCAGCTTTCCTGGCTGGTGATCGGTGCACCGGCAAAACGTCATGGGTCAGGAGTCTCACCGAGTCGATGTAGGCAGATCCGGCGCGAGCTTCGCCCCCCAAACTACTAACTTTCATCTCATACCGCCGCAACGCAGCTCGCTTGTCGGGGATTAATACCGGAGACCCCTAAAAATTTCAGGCAAAAAACACCGAAAACGTTCTTAAATCCGTTCACTTCATATTTTCATATATGCAAACTCCATATAGATTAGGCTGACCACTTAAGTGATATTTTTTACATCGCTCCTTTTAAAGAAATGAAATTTTGTGAGATCCCGAAAAGTCCATCGATTAACTAGCTGGTTAACTCGATACGTTTGAATGTTTAGCATCTGCCCAACTCCTCCGATACACCACGCCCAGAAATCAACTACAATTTCGCATATAATGCAACAAGGTTCCCTCACCTTGAGATCCGGCACGTTGTGATGCAGTCAATCTGCTCGCGCGTAACTCAAGGGATCAACGCGTCCCTCATCAAATCCCCATGGCTCGCGCTTACATCCCGTTGTCAGACGAGGTCCCAAGACTTCCGGACGCCGCTTCCGGTTGAACAGAGAGGAAGGAGTTGGCTCAGCACTTTGACTGATAAGTGTTTTCACCAATAAAGTATCGCAAAATGTAATCTTGACGACGCCCACTTTCGTGTCAGCCAACCAGTGAGCGGAAAACGTCTGACAAAATTTAACACATGGAAAAACGAGAGGGACTTCGGGCGGTTTGAATGAGCGTTTGTTATACTTGAGTTATTTGTAAAGCAAATATGTTGCCAGTATTGAACACCTGCATTCGGAAAGTATTAATTTTGGTTACTCACCCAAAAGCCGTTTTGTCACTTATTTATACTGAATTTCCACCAGTGACCACACAATACCTAGTAAATGAATCGGAATGTATAGTTTTTTTTTTAAATGCAGTATGCAAAGGTGCGATTTCAATCTCATTTGTCCGTCTCCTGTGTACCGCATTTGAATTCGTTAAAATACTGCTTGCATTTTTAAATTTATGCATTTTATCATACAAAGTAGTTTTGATGTAGAAAGTAACCCGGTAACATTCACTTAAATTATTTGGTGTTGTACAACTCCAGCGATGTCCAATGAAGATCCATTTGGTAAGGAGAGTAAAATAAAATAGATTTTTACAATGACCCAAGTAATATACTAGTATGCATCCTGAGAAATTAAGTACGCCAAATAAGATATTTTTCAGCATAAGCAGACACATTTCATAGAAAAAAATTAGACTAAAATTGCTTTTCAGAAGATTCCCACAAGGTGTCCCTGCATTCGTTCAAGATAAGGGCTCATCGTGCTTGGAAAACACGTGAGCTTTACGTAGCTCATCCTATGCGCTAACATAAAGCATTCCTTTAAATGTTATCATTGGTAACTGGATTGAAGGAGGGCTGAAATATATACAAAAAAAAAAACAATTCTACAGCGAAAGAAAGCAAACAATATTAGGCCCATATTAGCAATACTTTGAAACTGTTTTCCAATCTGAATCTGAAAACATGGCGAATGCCAAGTGGTCTGTAACTTTTATTCTACCAATAATATCATAGCCTTGGACAAAATGAAAGAGTAAACAAGATATATTCACCATCTTCTGATCTGATCTAATTTTAATGCAAAGAGCAAAGTTTTGCCCCAATATTTGTGTCCCGGGGGAGGGGGGGTCATTAGGCCTAAATTAATGTGTATTTATTGACTTAATTCATAAATAATTTGACATCATTACCCCCCCCCCCCTTCACTACTACTCCCTTGGTGTCTCCTGTGCTGCATGGGATAGACAATGTTACTTTAAATGCTGGTGAAGATTTATTGCATTGAAAAAAGTTCATACAAAGAATATTATAGTTTCGACTTGCCACTCAGACTTGTAAATATACGGATATAATAAACATAGTTATTGCTTTGAACAGCATGAATTTTTTTATTTTTGTTATACATTAGGTCATATATAAAAACACGTGTCTGTAAGTAGCTTCAGGACTACTGACATAAAGTGCTTGTTTTGAATCAGCGTCTTAGACAGTGTCATCAGGACGTAATATTCTAACCTAAACTCAAACGGTCATTAGGATATTTAATAATAATATATTTCAGCAATTTAAATTATCATTATATACAGCATGGACATAAGATGTTTTAATTATGCAAATTATTACTCTTTGCTTGATAAAGAACATCGGCCCAAATTTTCCATAACTTATCCTCAGTCTGTCCTTCATCAGCTAACAACACCTTTCCCTCAGATCCTTTCCAGAGAAGCTTTGCATCTCTACCACCACAGGAAACAAGGTTTCATTATTAAGACTTACTCACATGGATCCTTTAAAAAATTGCACACTTTATGATCATTTAGAGAGCAAACTAATTTTGCACCGTTGGTGTTAAAATAGGATTGTATCATATACATACTTGTGACTTGAAAATTAAACTACATAATTTTGAATTAATATGCATATTGTATGCATTACCTCAGTGTTAGTAGTATAGTAATTTGTTTTAGATATAAATTAGTCCTAAGAAACAGACCCTAAAAATATTCTGGTAATTTATACAATGTATCAATTAGTAAGTAGAACTAATTTACTATAGATGAACACTGTCCTGGTTACAGATGGAATCCCAGTGTCCCACATTGAGATATTTTGATCTTGTTCATAGCTTAGTTTAGTCACTGTATATTATCATCCATTCTACCATTCAGGCGTACACATCCTCATCTTTTCAAATGGAATAGTTACTTGTCCAGTCACATGAAGGTAGCTATATGAGAAAGCACAACACTCGGGGGAAAGATTGCCCGGGATCGGACGCCAGTGTCCTGTGTGAAGGGTGTACAGAACGTTAAGTCATCACCAAAAATATCTTTCAACTCTCAAAGGAAATCAAGTCAGTCAAAATCAAAGTATCTTTATTGTCATCTGAGCCTTGATGCATGGGTTATATATTGATATGAATTATCGTTCCTCATTGGTCATAATTCCAAAAAGCAATAAATTGTCAGGGTTAGCACCTATGCTCCTCAACCTTTTGTGTGTGTGCCCCCCAATTTTGCCAGCAGACGTCGCTGGCCATCCTGTCCTCCCTGTTGTCCAAGTCCTTAGTGTGTTTCTCCAGCTTCCTAGACTGTCGTATGCTCTATGGACTGATTGTGCCTCTCTAAACCCTGCAGTCGTGAGTTTGAAGCCAGTTCCCTTTGTATTTATTAGATTTTGTTCCCTAGTGTTTCTTTTGTATTACTTTTTTGTTCCTAGTTTGTGGTTTGTGTTGTGTTCTGGTGTATGATTTGTGCCCTTGGTTACGTGTCACCTTAGTTTCCTTGTTGGTCTCTTGATTCCTTGATTAAGTTTATTTGACCCCCCTGTTTCCCTGTGCATCATGATTACTCTACCTGATTGCTCCTTTTCCTGCACCCTCTCTGGGTGGTTAATTGTTTCATGTCTCGCTCCTCCTGCTTTCTTACCCAGTTCATTTGTGCATTTTTGTTCCTGCATTAGTTTGGTTATTTAGTTGGTCATTGTATCAGAAGGTTGGCTGTTACTGTGCTCTGCATTATGAGTTTGTGCCTGTTCTCGCTCCCTGTGTTGCTTTGTCCCTGGACCTTGTGTCCTTGTAGTTCATTGTTGTTTCCCCCATTTTGCTTTTTTGACCCCTTTGTTGTCCTTTTCTTTTCTAATTTTACCGAGTGTATTTAGTTTCCGTAATAAACCCCCTTTGTGTCTCAGAGGCGCTAGTTGATCGTCACCTCCTTTTCCTGCCTACACTATGCCCTGTTCCCTTGACATAAATAGTATATAAATATTGCAGCGTTCGCTAAGAAATAAGACATTTTATTGTAACATTTTAATAATGGCTGTTGTTGGCCATAGTAGCATTTTAAAAACACGTGAACAGCGAGCGGCACAGAGAGAGAGACAGAGAGATCGATGAACATCGGTGGTGCCTACCCCCAGACTCAGGGTCCCCAGTATAATCAGCCATTCCATCCATCATGGCATAACACCAACAACAACTATTTACATCAGCGAGAAACTGTTTACAGTAAAACTCTGTTTCCGTCCTGAGACCGGGAGCTACAAGACATATAAACGTAAGACATATTGCGCCCTAAGAAAATAAGTACATTAAGTAGCCCACATGGTAAAGGCACAGAGGCGGGGAGAGCTACCGTGTAAAAAAAAAAACAAACGGAGCCACACCTGAATCTTCCTCCCTGAAGGTCCGAGACAAACGCAGGCATTTCATGATTTCATTTGTTATACCACTCCAGTAACACTCTTCTTGCAATAGTTATAGTAATAAATTCAATTTGCGGTACTGCTCCATGTGTCTAGAGTATTAAAAGGTGATTAAAAGTTGAGATCATTGTCTTAACTTCTATTCAGACATGCAAACGCAGAACAAATCTATTGTATTCCCAGTTTTTCAAAATGTGAGTTTTCAATGACAGTATCCCCGTAGGTTAATACCTTGCTACCTTCAGTTCGTGGGTGTGCACTGCCTGTCTGTTTCCCTCCCATTTAAGGCATACGGATAGTATTTGACTAATGTCGGAGTTCTTGTCAGTCTTTCCGATGACAGATTTGTAGGACACATCGAGAAAGACGCTAATCACGACGTGGGAAAATGGTGAGAAAAATTCGTTCTGAAAAATGAAAAATTTGAAAAATATCTATTACCTTAACTACAAGAGTTTCGCCTGTATCTGCGTGATGTCTGAACGTAAATGCGCTGCTTTTGACCTTGTGGTTTTTATGTAGGTTTACACCGTTTACTTTCACTATCACCTTTAAGTAGGTAGTTGATATGCGCCTTCGTATGTTTTTATCAGCCTACATTTTAGTTATTAGTATAGAAATCGACGATGATACGTAATGTTTTTGGTAGTTCTAAACCGAATTAACTTAATTATTTTCGTGTTCAAGATACATAATCGCATACTCAGCTTTGTGTACTTGATTAATACATATTAAAATGAAGCCTCATGTTGAGATAACCTTGTTAATTAGTGCGCTGGGTTTAAAATAAAATGATAAATTTAGTGATAGAAGTTACAGGTCTGGAAATTCTAAAAACGAATTACATTCGTTTGGAATTCCGAAATATGCGCCACTGTAATATCCACGGGAAATACCTACCGGCAAAAGGAAGGAAGGAAATGCATTAAGGCATATGAGCAGCTTTTAAATAATGACTTTACAATGACTTATTACATTTGCAACAAAACATAATGACTGGGAAAAAGTCTGGAATATAGGATTTTACCTCACATTAAAAACGAGTTCGTGCGGGAACGTCTTATAAACACGTTTCCTTGGTAGGAACGGAAGCGTTTCAATAATAAATTCCACCAAGTTTACAAAACATGCAGCTTGAGTGCTTGAGAAATCTTTTGTGAAAACAGGTGACGTAAAGTCATGTCTTCAGTTATGATTCTAGGACATAGGCTCGTGCGGTTGACAACACGCAATTATTAGTATTTTTTTCATTCACTGCTCTTTTTCCATTCTTTTAGCATATTGCTACTAAGAGACATAAAGGCCGAAAAGCTAAATATTTGCAAATACCAGTACAACAGCCAATGTTAGTGCTCTGTCCAAGCACGTTATTTGTTTGGACTTTAAACACTGGCTGACCTTCCATACCAAGCTCAGTGCCACTCTTGGTTATTATTATATGGCCAGGTTCACTCTGTATGCCTGGAATGGCCAATCTTATCCAGACAGGCCTGTTTCTCTGCACCTTCCTGATTACTAATTAGAGGACTGATTGGCTGAAGAGTCCTTATATTTGGGTTTAACCCAAAAATTTGCCGACACACCTACCCTTTGCAGATAAGATTGGCAGCCCTATACCATAACATTCTCGTGCTCTTGATAGGTGGGTGGGACCAGTCACATGCAGCAGGTTCTGGATGATGTGGAGGAAGTGAAGGTCATCATGATTGACAACCTCAGCAAGGAAGAGGAGAGGGCAGGCAAATTATTGGACCTTGAAGACCGGGCCAAGGATCTCAGTATGAAGGTAGGACTGGAATAGTGACCAAACACTGTAGCCCTGTGACTGTAGAACTAAAACTGACATTTACTCTGCAAGGGAGTAAGTTCGTGGGTCCTTATTCAACCTCAGCGTTCATGGTTGATAGATTAGATTAGGTAGATAAGCATTTTTGTTCCTTAAAAATGGAAGCCAGAAAATGTCAAATTTTCGTTTATTATCGTGCATTGGGCCAGCATAGAGGAAAAGTGTATCACATATTAGATTGCATCCTGATGTCATCTTGAAGAGAGAGTTTTGGAAAGGTGTCTTAAAGTTCACAAACGGAAACATCTCACCTTAGAAACATATCTTTTTAAATGACAATAGCATTTTTGTAATGAGTTATTTTGAAGTTTTCTGTTTCATAATTTCATCTCAAAAATATCACTACCTCCTCTACCTCTATGGACCAGCTTTGTCTGACGTACCTACTAGGCAAATCTGTTACACCAAAGAATTAAATCTCCCTATCAAGGCACCTCTCCTGCAAAGTGCATTTCAGGGCCAGGCTTTATTAGATATCTTTTGAGTTATGAGGCGCCAATATCTTATTTAATATATGTGACTCTTCTGACTGACCGTCATGAATTATATGGGTAATATCATAGATTCTAACATCCCCATTAATAAGCAATCTAAAAAAAACAGACAGGCAAAATGTTGTTTCCTTATTCATTGGTCAAAACATGCTTATGGTTTGAGTGCATTAGTGTTGCTTCACAGCTCTAGGGTTGGGTGTTTGAATTCCATGTTCTCTCAGCATACTTGCAGTTTGTCCATTGTTGTATTTCACAGGTTTACTCTGATAACAGACAGATGTGCAGTTATAGTGACTGGCTTCTTTAAATTGCTGTCAGCGTTAGAATGCATGAGTGCATGGATATGCCTTGCGATGGACTGGCGTCTTGTCCAGGGTGTACCCCTGCCAGGTGTCCCATTCTGCCAGGGAGAGGTACCAAGCACCCTTGCAATTCCATCCAAGACAAATGGCTTAATAATGTTAAAGCTGTAGAAATTCACATATCATTATACACAGAAAGCAAATTTTAATCCAACAAGAAGCGGCATGTACTTTATGAAAAACAGCTGTAGCTGATGTAATCAGTCAGTCCGATCTCCTTGCAGGAATCTTTGCCCAGTATTGTTTATAGAACTTGAAGGTTATGAAGATCCGGGTTCTTGAATTTTCTGACATCAAGCTTTGTTTGTTTTTTTTTTGTCATGCTGCAGCTTGTCCCGCTGCAATACTGACTCTCAATGCATCTAACTCTTCTGGTTGTGGCAAGAATATTGGTTTTAGATGAATTTATACAAAGAATATTTTTAAGGACAGATGCCATTTTAATGTTTTTTTTATTTTTTTCAAGGCAGTATTTCCTCCGGGTGAACCTCCCATTAATTCTGATTGTACATTTTAAATTATGAACATTGACGTCTGTAGCAAGGGAAGTTAGCAGACCCCTGGAAGTGGTCCGAAGCTTCGTTCGTGTAACATTTATGGGCGTCACAGAGACTCTGCAGGTACCACTGTTACCCCCCAGGGCAGTTTGCTCGTTCACCCAGTGTAATATGGGTTTGCTCAAGCTAGTATGAAAACATGTAGTTAGTTTTCAAGATACCAGTTAGCCTATCTGTAGTGTATGAATGTACCCTTTGATGAGCTTCCATCTTGTGCCCTGTGGTGCCCCCCAGCCAGCAAAAGCTTTTGGAAGATGGATGTGTGATTTGCGCTGATGTGTCTTTAGATAGCCTTAGTCTTCTTATTCAGTGATTGCATCAGTTCCTCTAAATGGCAGATCAGATTTGAGGATATCGAAGCATTATTTTAGAAAAGTTAGGCCCGACCTTTGACTGCACAACGGTTTTATAAGAAAAACGGCAAGTTTCTAAATCCACAATTTCATCGCATTTCTAGCAGCAATGTGAATGGACAGCCAGCCTGCTGGTATTGTGCTTCTTCCTTGAGAATGACGCATCAAAAACTGCACAAAGAAAGTCATTGGACACTTGCGATCGACTTTTATGATTGTTACACAGCGTGTGGTTAGAGTATGGAATAGACTTCCTGTTAGTGCAGTGCAAGCTAAAACCTTGGGTCCCTTTAAATCAGAGCTAGATAAGATTTTAATAACTTTAACTATTAGTTAAGTTCTCCCCATATGAGCACGATGGGCCGAATAGCCTCCTAATTTGTAAATTTCATATGTTCTTTTGTTAACGGTGGTGTGTCTTGTCTCCCTGCATTCTCGCTGCTATTGGCTGGACCACGTACCACCTCACCAGAGCAAGATCTTCTCCAGGACATCAAAGAAGGTAAAGAAGCAGACCCAATGGCAGCTGAGGAAGATGAAGGTGCTGGTTGCAGTTATTGGCGTGGCTGTGGTGGTAATCCTCATTATCGTGGTAGCCGCTACATTGAACAATTCACACTCAGGACTTGGGAAAGCTCAACAGAACAGCACGTCACTCGGTGGGACCTAGCAGAGAGCTGCTGGGCAGGCTGACATGGAGAATCAGAGAAAAGGGCAGATGGGTGGAAATTTGGGGCTCTATGTTTGCCATTGAGAAGGGGGAGTCCATGTACTTGAATATGAAATGGTACAATGTTGTTACAATTCCGGCAGCACTGCCACTTTTTCTAATAACAATGTTCTCTTGCTCAAAATATATGTAACCAAATCAAAAGTCCCTGCATCCAGAGGTGTACAGTGTATATAAATGGCATATTGAGGGCATAAACTCACTATAAACAAATTAGCTCAATTGGATATGGACCGTTTATTTTTTTCTTACATAGAATATCCATGTACAATTTCTGAAACTCACGCAGTCCACGGGATAAGTGAGTTCCATTTCTTCAAACGTAGTGAGTTTTGGAAATTTAAGGAAACTTCTCTGCTGAATTACTGACTGGTTTTTGGTTCCCTGTACTATAACATATGTGGAGGAAGTCAGACTTTAGGTCACTGGCGGTCTCATCACAAAATCTTGGAAATTTGTTCTTCAAATGGTAAATTTGTGCTTGTATTTGAATTTCTATTGTCTATGAATAGTACATAAAACTGAAATGTTATTTAATATATCCTTTGTACTACAAACAAGTGCAATATTGTCCATTTCACAAGTTTGATTAAGATTAAAATGGACTTTATTGATCCTGGGGGGAAATTCTGGAATTCTTCAGACGAAAATTCTCCTTAAATCGCTGTCTTTGGTAATGTGGTGTAAATTGTTTCTAAGCAACTTCAAATACTTTGACTACTGTATATAATTAGTTTTATAACCAACCTATTCAAATTAGTTAAACTGCCCACAACCGTACCTGAAAAACCACAAACACGGAAACACCGCTCTAGTACAATGGAGGACAGACAGTGGACTTTGTCCTGCCAAATAATAGGTTTGGAGTAGCTTGATGACTAAGACTTCTATACTTCCTTATAGTGTTAAATCACAGTGCACACCGACCAGTTGGTAGTGCTTTTCCATGGTGAAGTTACTGCATGTGTGTTTTCCGTCCTTTTACTGATATGAGAAGAGGTGCATTTGATACTATTTTTCAAGAAAGAGGATTTTAAAAAATGCATTATTAATTTCTACAATGGGGGATATTTCACAACCTGGGTATGTGCAAAGCATGTGACAAATCTGTCCATCATGCAAAGTCACTGGACCTTAAAAAAACGACAACTTTATTACTCTTAATATGCTGTTTGTTTATTTGAATTCTGGAATAGAAATCTGGCAACAGAAAAATACTAAAATCACATTTATAAGTGATTACAAAAGGAAAGAAAAATATAACGTGACCCTTTGACATTTGGTGTTCATGACAGAACTTCAAAAAATTACACAAAGATGAAAGAAAAAGGAGAAATAAAACCACCAATAACTTAATTTTAAATCCCATTTAAAAGTAGAAAGATACAGACTGAATTAGCATTAAAAACTCCACCCACCAAAATCGGATTAGTTGCATTACACTGCCATTAGTTTGTATTCCCGTCAGCTTGCCGGTGCTACACGCAGGCGGGCGTGTTCTCGCTCACGCCTGTATTCAGCAAGCTAACAATTAGTGCACCATCCTGATCTAACATGCAAACCCAATCCCCAGGTCATCGCTGTGAGCTGCGAGCGATCATGTGCAAAAACAGATTTTAATGCCTAAAAAGAATATTTAAAAAGAACTGCCGTATCACAATGGTGGTGACAAAAATAACAACAATAATAATAGTAAAACTAATTAGTGCGAGTAGTTGGCACACACTGTAAAACGTGTCCCGATGGTCGGCACATAAGGAGGTCACACAGGTTACGGAGTGATGGGTCAGCTGACGCTGAGAGGACCCCTGCAGCTTTACAAAGATGATAAATAAAAAGCACTGGGTGTGGATGTCCCTCACATGGGGCACACAGGATTCCCAGCAACACGGCATGGCCTTCTGAGGTGTAAAGGCTCTGGATCTCCACAGAACAGAGGAACAAAAAAAAAAAAAAAAGAGATACTCCCATACGACCCAAACAGAAAATCTTCAAGATTTTGCCTGAAATGTGGCCATGCGGCAGATCCAGCGACATGACGTGGAGGAATGTCACCGATGGCGAATGCGGAAATAAAGTTCTTTCAAGCCTGACGCATTTCTCCCACAGGCATTAAAAATACTGCACTGCTGCAGAAAAACTGTTTTCTTACCCATAAATCAAGACATTACATTTGAAAAAGCTAAATCAAGATCAAGAGGAGGACGACTTAACATAAAAAAAAAAAAACTGACCATTGTACTAAAATCTGTTAAAGAAAATATTCTCTATTTAAATATTGTATTCTGTATTCTTGAAGAAACAAAAAACCCCTAGTTAACCACAGGTAATAGTGAACAGGAAACAAAATTTTAGTTGACATACGTAGACATACAAACATTTAATTTGTTTGCATGTGTGAGGGTGAAAAGAAAAAAAAAAAACATGCAAATGTGTCCCTGCACATATTAAAATTTTCTGACCCACAACTGCACACTAACGTAAACGGTTTCCCTTTCAATTGCTCAGAGACGGCCTCAAACACTGAGAGGTAGAGGCCATATTCCAGACATCAAAAAGGCTTCTTTGTTGGCGCTCAGTATTCGCCAAAAAACGATGTTATGATGCCTGGAATAAAGAAACACCATAGCAACAAGTTGATTCTAAAACCATTAGTAACATAAAGATAATTGAACAAATCCCTGTTTGACACTCAACCAACTGGACGCAATTCCTCAAACCAGCAATTAGCCATCACCTACACTGGCATATAGGGACCTCTAGGTGGTGCAATAGCAACAAAAGCCCACATCGCTTATCCAGTGATCTCACCTACAATGCGCTCATCATACCGCTAGTCACAGTGGCGAGGTCTCTAAACAGTGAAAGAATACATAAAATAACGTGGCCACATTACTTTTCCAAGGAACCAGCCTGGAGCCCAAAAACGCGGTGACCATAATCAATGCAGGACATCAGACTTTATGCAAAGAAACAGGGGGTTAAATATTGCTGCTTTATCTGGTACAGTTACACATAATGTGTCTTTAAACCTCCGTTCTGCAGTCACCCTCACCCACCAACAGAGCCTTCAAATGCCATTAGGTCTGAAAGCTCCAGCGACACTAGAAATAAATGGCGCTAAATGAAACATTACGCTCCGACTGCATCTCTTATGCAGTCTCCAGCACTAATTATCGGCTCTGAAATGTCATCGCAGGACCGGTGTGAGCCGTGTGAACAGAGGGGCTTCTGCGCCAAACATGGAGGTGAAAAAGGCAACACAGCAAATCGAAAAGAGCAGCCAAGCCTGGGCAAAAAATATTAATTAGACTCAGCACCCACTCAGAACAAGAATAAATGTCCACAGTAGTAAATAATAATAATAATGATGATAAACAATAGGCATAATTTTTAACGTCACACACCGACAAGAGATGCGACCGCCGGTCCCCGTACGTGGCCGTGTCTGGCACAGGTCCCGGTGTAGCCCTTTTGTGGGGGGGGGGGGGGGGGGGGGGGGGGGGGGGGGGGGGGGGGGGGGGGGGGGGGGGCGGGGGGGCGGG
>JAODJX010000119.1:3391618-3416686 GCA_026776945.1 Isichthys henryi | reverse complement strand
GTTGCCTATTTGGCCTGGCCACCGGCTTCCTGCCCACACCACCCCAAACGCCTTTTGGTTTTTTCCCCCCGGGTCACCCCCCCCCCCCCCCCCCCCGTTCCAGTCACATACAGCCAGGTGCTGGGTGGACGGGCGTTGGCACAGTCAGTAACGGCGCCGTTGTGGAACCAGCACAGGGAGTGAATGGCAGCGTGCTAGCGAACCAGTCGGGCATGGGCACCACGGGATACCACACACACTGATATGGGGGTGGGTGGCTCCAGGCCTCCAGAATCCCAGGATGCCTCACTGCATCAGTTAACAGTTCAGACTGTGTATGTGAGCGCGTGCGTGTGTATGTGTGTGTGGCAGTGATTAAGGAGGGAGGGAGGATTTTGATTGGGGGCCGGGTGGGCAATTTGTACTTTGACCCCACCCTCCACCTCCCCCATTTTTTTTTTTTTTTTGTTTTGTTTTGTTTTCCTCTCCCCGATATGGAAGGAAAACCATTGCTTACCACCACAGAGGACTAGGTGCCCTACCCTTGGACAGACGTAAACGTGGTTTTCAGCTTATTAACGGAAAGGACTATGCCATTTTTAAAGTTGCTATAAAATAAAATAATTTGAGATTCTTCTTGTTTTGGTTAGAGTAATTTACCTGCTGAGAATGAAATTTTGCCATTTTTTGGACTGATATAAAACATTTGTAAAGTGCCAGTAAGAAACTGGTGAATCATGCGAAATGTTAATGGAAAAATAAACAAAATGTTGTCAACTTTTTTTTAAGATGCTCAATTTTTGTTTCTCTAAACTAAACTAAACCAATTGCAGGGATTACTGCCACTTTCTTTCTTTTAAAGGCAGACAGATATTGCACAATACTATTCTTGGTTATCTTTTCACAAATTTTTGTTCTTACACAAATTATAGATATTTTAAATTGTTTTGCATTCCACTTCCTTTTGAATTTCGTTTCCTGGAGGGCTTATAGAACTGTTTTAATGTAAATAACCAAACGGTCTGTTTGTTCTGAAACTGTATAAAGGAAAATGTTGATTATACAAGCTTGCTTGCTTTTTCTTTTTGGGAAGGGGTGTATTGGGGGGGGGGGGTCAATAAAAATGTAAAAACAAAAGAAGCGCTGTCATATCCTGGTTCATGCAGATATTGATACAGTGTGAATTTTGATTCTTCTGGGAAAGTCTCAATCCACAGGCTTTGACTGGAGCGTGATATAGAAACAAAGCAATTCTGTGTATAATTTTTTTGAACTAGTAATTAGTATTAAATGTGGAAGGTGAAGTGAAATTTTGCACTCTTGCCCCTTGCAGAAATTTTAATACTGAAGTTGGATGAAACCTTTGTTACCGTATTTCCTTTTTTTAAAAAAAAAAATAAAAAACCAACCAATCAGATATGAGTAGGCAGTGCCTAACAATATTTTAAAACCATATGTTTTGAAGATTTTTTTTTTTGGGGGGGGGGCAGTTTTGATAATGTTTATGCTACTCTAATATGTTCTTGCTTTGTCCCATTAAAATGCTGATGCCTATAAAATTTGCCTGAGCTATTTTTTCCGTGGTGATGAATGGGTGATTTGCTGGTTTCGATGAAGGAAATGTCCCACTTGTATGTGACTTTTCTTACCAGGTGTGTGATGAAACTACATTCACGTGATACACTACTGTGATTTGATTTAGGGCAAATGGTTTTTCCCTAGAGGTCTGTTATATAACACCTCGTATACGTGCAGCTGCAGATATATGTGGCCTGCAAGAGAAGGGAAAAGTTGCAAATAAGCTTCGATTCCTAATCTTAAATTGTATAGTCGCTACAAAAATAGTAGAAATTGAAATTCCGGTCATAGCGTCGTACTGCAGTTCCCAGCATTCATTGCTCAAGTGATATACACCCCTTTGAGCATGTGATCGGTGGATGATCCAACCCCGTGGCTTGTTACAACTGCAAAGCGAAGTCGCGTTTGTAAGAAGCAATGGCGACGGTCTAGACGAAGAAGGCAGCATTTCAAAGCTAAAATCGACCATACAGCGGCAGGACATTCGGTGTTGAAATTCAGGTATGCATTACGGGAAAAAAAACAATCCTGAACGGGCACGGGTTGCGCAGCACTATCTCTCAGAAAAGTGGGGTTGAAAATGTTTAAACAGACAGTCCATTAATGGTTTGTAATACCAAGTGGAACAACTAGCCTTCTCCCCCGTTGGCCGAAGGGCCAGAAATGCGCCTCCAAATCCAAGTCTAAAGGAGAACGACATCGGCGGTACACAGTACTGTTTCTCGTTAGCTGTCCAGCTCAATGCACAGCCAGAACACAGACAAAACGTGTATCTAGTGTCGGAATATGTGTAAAATTCTAACACAGCATGCAATACGAGTAAATGGTGAAAGGTACGGGACTACGGAGCGCTATGTCACTGTTTGCTGGTCACTTCATGCACAGTCGTAGTATCAGTCCCAACTTAAACACTTATTGATAAAAACAGCAGCTGTCAGCGGTTTCTAATGCACTGACGCGCCCTTATAAACCATCATAAAATCTTTTTACAGCTGTTTCGATGAAGTAGTTCAGATAAAGCAACTTTTTTCTGCAATACAATTTTTCTGTCTGCAATACAATATTTCAATTTATAAGCCTACCTTAAACATGAGAGTATAATTGGTTCATTTCCAGTGCAAGTAAGCATGCATAAAGATATATTAATTAACTATTAAAAAATTTAATTATGAGCACTGTCAATGACTTATTATTATTTGGAAACAGGCACGTGTTCAGACTGTCTTCCAATGGAAAGTGCCCTGGTGGACACTGGCATGGTGATGGCTCCCACAGCATCACAGAGCTCAGCTGCCCTCAGTCTGGGCATGAAGTCACGGGACAGAAGGAAGACCCCCGCTTTCTTGTCAAACCTGGGCAAAGCCACCCTGCGCGGGATTCGGAGGTGCCCCCGATGCGGGGTCTATAACGGGACCCGTGGCCTGAGCTGCAAAAACAAGGCATGTGGGGTGGTTTTCCGCGACGGCGTGGTGGGGGCTGGCGGCAGGGCAGGGCTGAAGAAAGGGGCCGGCGAGGTGGTGCGGCTGGTAATAAATGGGGATGGCGGGGGAGGGGGGACGGCGGTGACTCAGGTATTCTCCCTGCGCCAACGAGGGAGGGGCGCGGAGCAGCGTGGTTTTGTGGAGCTGACCGTGACAGACACGGCCATCGCCACGGAGGACGGCACTGTGCTCACGCGCATCAGCCTCGGCCGCTGCTTTGTGCCGGCATGCTTGCGGGGGCAGGGCCAGGGTCAGGGACAGGCGCTGAGCCCAGAGCAGGCTGCCGGTACAGGGCAAGGGCTGGACCCTCCGCAGCAGCAGCCCGAGAGCCCCTGCGTGCACGTGAAGTGTGCCATGGAGTGCCAGATGGATGCCACCCCTCTCCCGCTCAAGAGCTCGGTGCTGGACTCCATGCAGGCCCCTGTCTGGGCCAAGGAGGAGGTGTGGCAGCTGGCCACCGAGTCGGTGAGCCCCCTGGTCCAGCGTGTGTCCCGTGGCACGTTGGTGGTTAAGTGCCACGTCAGCGAGCAGCACCCACTCGGGCTCCTGCACGTCACCGTGGGTTCCGTGCCGGGGGCCACGAAGGCCGACCTCCCTCCCCGCGAGAGGTCACTGGCAGACTTCCACTGTGCCTGTCAAGCTGTGCACCCAAGGAGAGGATTCGGGGTTCGGGAAAACGAGGAGCAGGAGGGCCAGCTGCCTCCCAACAAGCCCCCTGCACCTCCTGTTTCCTCCTCCTCCTTCTCAGCCCAGGAACCCTGCCTCCACTTCTACGCATGCGTGTGCGCCATTGCCAGTGATGACAAGCTGGCTGCCGAGTTCGCCGACTTCCTTGGCTGTAGCTACAGTGGTATGCAGGATCGTCGTCTGTCGCTTTTAGGCATGGCAGGTTTCCCACGGCGACAGTTTCCCACAGATCTCTGTTCCATCTGTGTATCTGTGCGTTTCTCGCACGTAGGTGACCAGGCAAGCGCTGACTGCTCTGTCCTCAATGTACCTAATCCCCTGCGGCCAGCCGAGCCTGGCACCCCCAACAGGGCTAAGAGGGTGAGAATCAACGAGACCCTCACAGGTGAGCTCATGCACCTTCTCCATGATGTTCTGGGTCTGCAGTGTTCTGCTGTGAGGCCCAAAGCATGACACGGCTGCCATCATCTATAGTTTTTTCCTCGATAATGTATAGTGTTACTCCAATTAAGGTAGACAGTGTAGGCAAAGAAACACAGGGGGGTGTGGTTCAACAGGTTAGGATAAGAGGCTGTGCTTGTGATCGGAAGGCTGTTGGTTTGAATCCCAGGGTTGAGGATGATCTTGGAAAATAAGTAAAATGTGCAAAAAAATCTGAAAATGCTACAAGGGCTGGTCCTGGAAAGAGGGGGTGTAACTTGATTTGCTGGTGTTTATAAATGTTGGAAAAGGAAAAGCGTTGTAACCCCCCCCCCAAGGATACCCCCTACTGAAAATGAAATGTGATTAATGTCTGAGCATTGCCTGTGTTCATTCATAGTTTTCATCTGTGACTGGATTTCTGGTACATCTTCACCGTAGTACCATGTGACATGGGCTGGAGAACAGTGTCCAAGGCGCTTTGGTCTGCTCTGTGAGCTGCTCCTGGCCCAGAGTTAATTAGCCTGGGGTTTACTCCTTTTTTAGGGCTTTTCCCTACTTTTGCCCTGGCCAATACCATCATCATACAGAGAGGGGTGTTCTCTGCTTTTGCCCTGGCCAATACCATCCTCATACAGAGAGGGGTGTTCTCTGCTTTTCCCCCGGCCAGTACCATCCTCATACAGAGAGGGGTGTTCTTTCCCACTCTGGCTGGGCCCACATCTCAGCTTAAATCTTCGTTTCTGCCCCCCCAAGGTGTCCGAGAGACCCATTTTCCCAGCAGCCTACGCAGACCCCCTCAGAGGAAACATCCCATTTCTGCTGCTCTCAAGAGCACCGGTGAGCTCTGGACCCTCTGCCACGATTCCCGTAACGATGCATATTTTTCTGGCTCGTTCCCACCGTTTACATCTCTCGCCTCCGTCGTCTCCACATCCTTCCCCTGCAGGAGGCAGCCAGCCTGTGGACGAGGGCCATGTCTCCCTCTCTTTCCAGCAGTGGCTCGCCAGCGTCACCGAGAGGATCCACCAGACCATGCACTTCCAGTTCGACGGTGCGTCTGGCAGCTGCGTTTATGATGCTGTGAAGCTGGGCTTATAGAGCTTTTGTTCCCATGACGATCTTGCACTTGTTGGAAGCTCAGCCTAATAGCCCCTGTACCTAACTTGACTCTTTGAGAGACAGAATTTATTGTGGATTATCTGGTTTTCTTTTATGCTGCTTTGGACTCAAGACACGGCATATACAAGGGCGGGGCTACAGGGGCCCTTTCCGCAGCTGAAAACTGATTGGCCCTTGGAGTTTCCCCTCCCTTGTCACTTACTGATTCAGTACATATCATTGGCTAATGATAAGGTTGGCCTCTCTTATGCTATTGTAAATGAAGGTAATGCTGAAACATGAACCCATGTTCGTACCTTGAGTGAATGTCGCAGAGTCTGGGTCTCTGCAGCCGGTCCTGAACTATAACTGTAACATGGAGAACAGGGGCTGGTTTTGCTTTTTCTGGGGGCCACACTCAAAAAATCATTTTGGGGCCCCCAGCGCACCCTCAGATGCTTCAACAACTAAATAGCTAACAAGTTACGTTAAAGATCATAACTAACTGGTTAGCAGAACATGCTGCTTCAGCATCTCCTAAATAAGGAATTTATTTATTTGATATATAGTGTAGTGACTGTTTTTGGCCAGCTGGGGTCCCCCAGACCTCAAGGGCCCCGCGGCAATGTCTGATTTGGGTGGTGGAGAATGACGTCCCCATGTCACCAGCAGGAAAGCCAGAGCCGTTGGTGTTCCACATTCCTCAAGCTTTCTTCAACGCCTTGCAGCAGAGGCTCTCGCTGGGCTCGAAGAAGAGGAGGCTGCCCAACTCCACCACGGGTATTCAGGGGAGCAGGGGGGGTCCAGTGGTGGGGATTTAACAGGCACACCCCTCACCCCCACCTACCACCCCCACCTCTGTGCCATATTCTCTCACGTTGCGGTATGCTGACTGTAAGCCAAGGAGAGTCCTGCAAAACCAAACACAGGACACTAGAGAAGCGGAGCCCTCAGGGCCGCCTGACTGACGTGTCGGTGCGCTCTGTCCCTGGCAGCCTTTGTGCGGAGCGATGCCCTCCCCCTGGGCACCTTCTCGAAATACACCTGGCACATCACCAACCTGCTGCACGTCAAACGGATATTCGACACGCCCGAGGTGCGCGCCGCACTCCTGCTACCTGTCTCCCGAGTCGTTCAGAGTTCACCACCTTCGGTCTGCCTCCAATCCTGTTTTTTTTTTTCTCCCACTTATTTGGATTATTATTATATTTCTTTTCTTGGTTTTCATCCGTGTTTTTATGCATTTTGACCCTCAACCCATCTCCCTCCGGCCTGACTCTCCCTGACTGCTCTCTCCCTGATCTCTCTCTCCCTAACCCCTCTCTCCTCAGCCCACCTCTCCCTGACTGCTCTCTCCCTGATCTCTCTCTCCCTGACCCCTCTCTCCTCAGCCCACCTCTCCCTGACTGCTCTCTCCCTGATCTCTCTCTCCTTGACCCCTCTCTCCTCAGCCTACCTCTCCCTGACTGCTCTCTCCCTGACCCCTCTCTCCTCAGCCCACCTCTCCCTGACCAACCGCTCTCTCCTTGACCCCACTCCCCGACCGCTCTCTCCCTGACCCCACTCCCTGACCGCTCTCTCCTTGGCCGCTCTCTCCCCAGCCCGCCTCTCCCTGACCGACTTCTCTCTCCTTCACCCCACTCCCTGACCGCTCTCGGCTGTAGTTTCCCTTCTTTGCCGGCTTCTGTGCTTGTGGTCGTCACACCTGTTTCCTTTCTCCCGCCTCCTTGCCAGCTGCCTCTGGAGCTCACACAGAGTTTTGTGAAGAACCGCGATGGCTCCTATTCGCCTTTCCGCTGTCCAGAAGTGCTGCCTGAGCCTGTGGCTGATGGTCATGGTCGATCTGAGCGACCGCAGGCAATCCGACCTCTGGAGCTTCGCACCTTCCTGAGAGTAGGTGGGTGTCCCTGCAAGTTGCGCTGGCCCCACATGTTGGAGCAGATTATAAGCAAACGCAGAAGATTCTGGGTAACACTGTAGCTTCACACCCCAGGGTCGTAGGTTCGAATCATAGTGCCTATAGTGTATAACTGTGTTTGGATGTTTGCCCTGTGATGGACTATCGTCCCATCCTGTGTCTCCTGTATCTCGTGCCCTGGACTCTCTGGGATTGGCTCCAGCCCCCCTTGTAACCCTTTCCTGGGTCAGTGGTTATGAAGATTGGCGGTATCTGTTATGCATCCCCCTGCAGGAACTTCGACACCAGAACAGAAGGGACCCACTCCCTTTGTGATCGAGTGGATTCCGGACATCTTGCCCCAGTCGCGCGTTGGTGAACTGCGGATCCACTTCGAATATGGGCACCAGCATGGCACGCAGCCAGAGTTCACTGGGAGTCCCGGGGCAGGCGGGGTCCCCAGGGGGCGGGCCGGGCCTGATGCCAGCCAGTCACAGCCTGCGCCGACCATCGAGATCTTGCGCGTCGTTGTCCCGTGACAGACTCATTACATGATGATTAGGGGGATGAACTTTGTTTTAATGACCCAGAGGCTGGCGTGTTGTGTGTGTTTAGTGAGGACTGATGCAGCAGCTCAGACTCACCAGCTGTTGTCATGATGACGGCACACAAGCTGCACTTCGGTTCGATTTCCTGGATGGTTTGTACGTGTACTTTTACATGCTTTAAGTGTTCCTCCAGTAATCTGAGTCGCTCCAGTGCTGCAGAGTGTTTAAACTATTGCCATGTTTCTATGAAATGAGTTTCTCACTGGGGGAGCTGGAGAAGTGTTTTAACGGGCCGTCATGTGGGTTGGTACTCACTGCTGTGGCTGACCGAGTCCCAGGAGATGCTGCCGCTACCTCGACATACCTGCAGCGCCCCCTAGTGTTCACGACCAAAGAATAAAAGTGAGAATTTTGCCAAATTCCAGCATGAAAACTGAGTCACTCTGACTGGGGGTGTTTTGGCAATCCTTCTTGTATGGAGAATAGTTTGCCATAAATATATGCACAGGAACTAGTGATATCAACATTTAATTCAGCATGTTATTGGTGGTGAGGTATTCTGTCAGTTTGAAGTGGAATGTAAATGAGACTCCTGTCAAGTCATATTATAGTTTTTATTTACTTATCCAGTGTCAACCGAAAAACTGACATTGGATATTACAATAGGAGGTGTGGATCTGGTTAATTAACCAGTTTTACTAGTCTGTTAATCACGTCACTCATGTGTTCACGTCATGAAAACCAGAGGAAAAAGAAACATTAGCTAATTTTGGCAGACATAGCAGTTGCGTCACACATTATTTATTGGCAGATGTTTTATGCAAAGCAGTTCATATAGCTCATAGATCTTGACATTTTGCACAGTGTGATATTTACTGAAGCAATTCAAGTAAATTCTAAGGCTGCAGGGTTTATTTTACTTTGCATTTCCCTGGCCGCTCCACAGGGGGGCGCCATCAGCCTACAATAATGAACGGCATGGTACACTAGGCCGGAGTGATGTGCCCTGTTGCTGTTTACAACGCAAGACTGTTCCTGTTGACCCCAATCAGCGGTGACGACGTGAGGAATTTGCTGGCGCCTTCTATTAGCCTTCTGCTAAAGTCGGAGGTGACAGCTACGTAATGAATGAGCGACAGGCCGCCGCAGACGAAAAGGTCCCCCACACCCCCGGCGTCCCCTGCATGATGCGCTGTGATGCAATCTGCTCCCCGGCCATGTCATCAATCACGGCCGCCCCCCCCCCCCCTCCTGAAATGCATTGGCCAATCGATTAATCAATCTACGGCAAGAAACCCAGCCAGGGATGCTGGCGGCCCGCAAGGTCACACGCGCACCCTTCCCGGCCATGATCGGGCAGCTGTATCCATTAGCGGCTCCGCGGCACTGAAATCGTCAGCCTGATATATCTGTTTGTTTGCTGGCTGTCACGCCGCTCTGCCTGCATTAATACTATTAAAGGCCGTCTGTCTGTCAGGAGCGAGGGTAGCGTTGGCTAGATGAGCTGCAGCACCGGAGCGCAAATCAATCATCGGTTCGGGTCGTTCCCCCCGCCGGTGACGGAACGGGACCTTGCCATTTTTCTTTTTCCTTTATTTCCATCTTTCTGACGTTCCTCAGAGCCTTTGGTCAGGTCCCTGCGAGTGAGCGATGAAGGGAGCCTGCCCACTGCATTTGGCCTGCCCAGTGTGCAAGCGGGACACCATACTCCCCCCGACAGCGTCATCTTGGTTCTACCAGTGATGCCTGCTATCGTTTCCCACGGTGGGGAAGAAAAATAATTATGGTTATGTTTTCAAACACCACGCACCTTGGCAGGTTCCTCTGAGCGTTTGGTTCAAAAGCACACAAACATCGAAGATGTCACCCTCAAGTAGAAGACAAGCAGTTTGCGAGGGCAGCAAGATGGCCGATGTGATGCGCTGTTCCCATACACTACTGCAGGCAACAAAGCATGCCCCAGCTTGTAACCAGGTGTATTTGGTCATGGTTTCTCTCTACGGCTGGTCCCTTATGATTTTTCTCATTATCAAGGGCAGGTGGATTTGGGTGTGAATTTTGGTCTTTTGATCCAAAGAGAAGTCACTTGTCCGTGTGCACTATTGGGCTGGGGATGGTCGTCCGTGCAGCAGTTTGTGCTCGTGTTGCATCTGGCTGCAGGCACAGCTGGTTGCGATTGCTGCATATTCCACCAGACCAGGAGGGGGCAGCTGTACTGCAACAAACACAAGTAGAAGCAGTGTGGTGAAACTGGTGAACTTTTATGAAGTTTTAAAGTTGTCAGTCAAGGATTGGGCAGGAGTGATAAGGCATATTTTTAAAATCCATACGACAAAATTAGCTGGAACCCCAGCCACTCGCAGAAACGCAGAAATAACGATTATTAAAAAACTATACCTTGGTATAATGTCTAGACAGTATTAAATATTAGATATGTGGATACCTCTCACCTTCTTTATTCAGCTGTTCATCATAACTAGTACTACAACAACAACTATTCTACTCTAGTTGTCGTTGACTGCTGATCTGTGAAAGTCCACACTGCCACCTATCAGAAATACCTAATCACTTATTTTGCACATGCTCGGTAGATGCACAAAGTTTCTGCTAGACATGAACATCTGGGTTACATGCACTCTGACAGCAATCATTTGCACTGATGACGAAATTTATGTTTTGTCCCCTCGTCCACAACCGAAAGCACACGCAGAAAGGTGCCGTATGATTTGACCTTCACATGAAGAACAGCTGCTCTTCTGAGACCTGAGATTTTATAGTCGCCGCTCCTATTGCTTAGATACTTAAATCCTTAATGCTATCTACTCAACACCTCAGACCTGAAGGCCTTCCTGTATGTGCTTGCTGGTTGTTTGGTGGAGTAAGAAAATTACGCAGGTTTTTTAATTATATTGGCTTCATAGGCGGGACCAAAAAATCATATGTCTTGGTCCCGCCTTCTACCTCAATCTGATTAGTTATCTCTCTGAACCAATCATTTTTTGTTCTTCCCCCAGAACATTGTGTAGGCTAAACTCCCTCGAGTTTGTTTCCAAACACCAGATCCCGTTAGAGCACTATCCAGGTTCCGCGTCTTTTCAACAGTGCTGCAGTGCAGTGGTGCCTGGATGATGGACAGAATGGACAGGCTGGAGGTCAAGATCAGCCTTATGGGGAGAGGAGATGCCCAGGGAGCACTAGGATATGGGTGCATGGTGGAAGGGACCATCAAAGGGATCCTACAGGAGCAAAGATGAAAACGAGCATCCGACAGCCCTCCAGAAACGTGGACTGAAAAATAAACACATCACAGTAATTAACCTTGACAGGGCCAATGTGCTGGCAGCGTCAGAAATGTGCTAATGACTTAATTAATCTGTAATTAAGACATACTGTCTGCCAATACTGGCGGGTTGCTGGTACTGGTCAATAGCATAAAGATCAGCGAGGCCAAAGACTGAGAAATATTCTTGGCCATGTTTCTGTATTTACTGTCATACAAGCCCCTGCTGTCTTTCTAGAAAACCTTTCAGCAAATGCTTTTGTATCATGAAGACAGGAGCTGCCAACTTTACACAGAAATGTGCCCCATTTTTTACCACCATGCTCCTCCTGTTTGTCCATTAAAGTACCTCAAATTATAGTGTCAAATTATAGTGAATGAGCTCCATTTGAGTCAGTCGTATTTAAATCTGCCGAATGATTTACTACCCAGTCTGTCAGTATCTTCATCTCTTTATTAACCTATTATGGAATATAAATAGCATGGTCATGTGGTTAATGGACTGGCGTCAGAGCTTGGGCATCCCCTGCCTGGTGCCCTGTGCTTCCTGGAATAGATGACAGACTCACTGTATCCAAACTGGATGAGCAGTTATGGACAGTGATGTAAATGTGTCTGTTACTTACTGATAAAAAATGTAGTCATTTTTTACAGATATATGATGTTTGGTTCTATTTCAAAGGCCTCCCTATGATTTAAAAATGAGTGTTTGAGGCTCAGGGAATTCCTTTAATCTCAAGGTTCACATCCCGCCATCCAGCTGGCAATAGTGTGACTGATGATAGATGAATCGTTTCAGAGGGCGGTCAGTTAGCACCAATGCCGAGTGTTTAAACGGACACATATGGACGAAAGGAGCCCTGAAAGGGAAAAGGGAAAAAAAAACACGAATACTTTTAGGCACACGATCTTTTAAGTATTCTAATTCATTTCCAAAAACACAAAACATTATTACAGGGCCTGATAATGGATCTCTCCCCCACTCCCTTGGACAGTGACAGCTTTATAGCGGGCCGAAATGGCGAAGGAAATGTGCCGTGCCTGCAGCTGAGGAAAGGAAGGGAAATTGGACGCCAATGAAAGGAGTGATGGGGAGGGAGAGGGGATGATGACAGGAAGTCCTGACCCCCAGGGAGCTGGGGACTAAGGTTGGCATGACGACGACCCTCAAGTTCGGTGGGGTGACTGGTAAAGGTCATGACCGCTTCGGCTGCATGGAGCCCTGACCAGTGTGGCAAAGCTTATTGGTGGCGTGGTTTATTGCCATTTTGGTGGATGGCTTATATTTCGGTGCCATGGGAGCTACTCAGGACTGTATGCCCACGTTAGCCTTTCAGAGGTCGGGGCCATCATAGAAACGCAGATGGAGTCGACGGCAGCCGCTTAACTGTGTCACTATGAATTAGGGACGCGTTACTGGGAGGGGGAGTGGAGGGACATGTAGGGAGGTCAGAAAGAAAGACAGAAGGGACTGTGAAAGAGCAGGAAGAGGTGCAGATGAGGAAATTAAAACAGAAAATCCTCATATCAGAAGTGGGGGGACAAAGGCTGTAAAATTACACATGTGGCCCCGCCCACGCTCATTCATTGGCTCAGCTATCTTTCGAGGCAGGACAAAACAAAATTGGCAAAGTGAGAGCTACCTTAGACAAGCCATTTTGTTGCGGAAATGCAGCAGGACTGTAATAGGACTGTTAAAGGCATTATAGCTAATACAGCGAATCAAACAAACTATTATTCATTTAAACTCACAAATAAACCTTTTGAAGAAACGGTCATATCATGTTGTCTCCAAAAACAGTTTATCTGATGAACAACTTGTCTATATCAAAACATATCCATATATGGAGCTAATTACATACTCATAGGTTTGGCTACGCTTGTAGCCGTACTCTATATGTAGCCCCACCGCATTCCCTGGTCTGCAGCTGGCACCTTCTCGATGGAACAGTGCTGGGCCAAAGCCCGTTCAGGTAAAGAGCACTTATAAAAAACAGGTGAAGAGTCTACAACATCATAAAGAGTAGGTCAAAAGTAGGAATGCTTCATGAACCATTTGCTGTATTTTTTGCCCCCACTAGATGGTGCTCTCTGTTCAAAAAACTCAAATCATGCAAAGCAAGTCTAGAGCAACATCTATTAGGGTACAAAATACAGCAAATGGTTCATGAGGCATCATTTTGTCCATCACTAGTTAATAGTCCTTAGGGAAGCATCTGGATGGCTAATTGGTCAGAGGGTATGATTCCTGCTTAGGGTGTAAGAGGGCCTGTGTTGTGTGAGTTAGGATTGTGTGCCTGTGAGCAAAAGGTTGCTGGTTCATATTTCAGGGTAGGCAGTGTAATTTCACAGTTGGGACCCTGAGCAAAACCCTTAACATTGTTTTGAATAAAAGCGTGTGCTAAATAAATTAAATGTCAATGTATCTGATGGGGTGTAAGAGGACAGGGTGGAAGGATGACAGACGCTGACTCGAAGTGTCAAAGGGCTCATTTGGCTGTCATTATCCCAGTCGAGTGCCACGTCAACGACATAATTGACTTGCCTATATGCATTACGGAACTGAAATCCAATTGACATGGCGTCACAAAGGGACAAAAAAGGAGAGAATGGGTGAGGTCAGGGGACAGTATAAACGGGAGGGCGTTAGCAGAGTAGAAAGGTGAAAGACTGGAAGACATACAGTGAGGGCCGGAAAGGGGCGGGGTGCAAGGTGGAACGACAGGGTAATTAATTCTACTGTCAGCTGAAGGTGCATGTTAATGACGCTGTAGAAGAGGCTCCATTCATCTTTTAATATTTTTTTTAATGAACAACAAACCTAGAGGCACAGACACACAGTCTTCCAGTCCAGTTACTATACATGTTAGACATCCATGTGAATAAATTCAATGTGCACTGAAGAACAAAAACATGCAGGCTTTAAGTGGCTAGGCAAAGCCACAGGATACTAATGCGCTAACATGCTAATGTGCGATCTTTTTCTTTCTTTTTTTTTTTTTTTTACACCTGTTCACTCACCCAGAGCAGACTTATGGCACATAGCAATGCCAATAGAGGAACGTGAGACATTCCCCTGCCTTCCCTTTCTCGGAATTTCGATGAATGCTGGGTGAAAAAAAATCCCCAAGGCATTAATCTCAGGAACGCCCCGTTTTCCGGCTGTAAATTTTCCTACACTTCAAAAAATGCTCCCAGAATGCCGCCATCCCGAGCGTTTCTTCCCTTACAGCTAATTGAAATAACCCAGCGTGCCTGACTCTCCTTCTTTCACCTGGTCATTTTAAATTCCAGCCCTGGTGTGTCCTTTTAGTCATCTAGGCGTTTGCGTGTCCTGATACCATACATCAGCTTCCCTCTGACTGCCGTGACAGCTGGGTGGGCTTTAAGATCTGGGGAAGCAAGTGGCTGCTGAACATCAATCCTGAAAATGTCATGAAAAGGACAGGGGGCCAGGTGGCACAAGCAGTGCTACTGGCATCTCACTTTTCTGTCTTAGAGAATTAGATGCAACCAGTGTTTGTGTTAATATGCTGCTATTTTTTTTAGATCTTAATGAGTGGTAAAAACACATACGGAATACATTTATACAATATGATTGAAGAGTTATGTCTGTTCGTTAGTCTTACTGTTGTGTAAGATGTTAAACGTTTTCATGGGGCTTTCTGAAGATAGATAGAGAAAGGTTAATATGTTTGGAAAGAGGCTGTCTTTGATATTCGATATTTTCATATGTTTCATTTTGCTGTGTTGGGAAATGTCCGATGTTTGTTTGGTTTTTGTAAAGCGCAAAGCGACCGTCCGACGGTCATCACTTTGGCCACGAGGACGAGCACCCGGCTCAGGAATACGCGTGCGCGTGTCTTTCAGGGTGAATAAATCACGGCGTGGGGACGCGATTTAAGTTAAGGGCAGCTGACAGACAGAAGATAAACAGGAATGCATATGGCAGGAGTTGGCAGGGAGATTTATAAAAACGGCGACGCATATAAATTTTACTCCCTGTAAAAAAAAAAAAACAGATCGGAGCCGAAAGAGGTTCCCGGTGACGTCAGAGCGTGAAAGTGCACAAGATCGCCATGTGCATAATATTCTTGCTATGTATAATATTACATACACTCAGAGTATAATTTCCCTTGATGGAAAAAGGAATAATAATGTTCTGTCATTTTTGGGTGGAACTCCCCTAAGGCAGTTTCCTTAAACGTTAGCTATTTTCAGTATTGACATCGTTCTGCTTTAGAATAGTTACTGGCGTTGAATCCAGGTAAGATGGGTTAAAATTCCCTCTGTTTCCCTTGAACTATGGTAAATCTACAAATCTAATACATCTATAAATCTGATTAATCTCTTTGTCATGTTGTGCGGAGGTCATCCTCGTATCAAACTGAGCGATTTAAAAGATATTCATCATTTTATTTCTGGAGATATTCCAGTAGTATTCAATATAGCTCTAGAAAATAATGTCAAATAATTGGACTAGGAGATATTCCTACTGATTGTGCCAATGTTTTTAAGAGTCTGACGATGTCTGGGTTAAAAACTGTGAAAGTAATCTGTTAATATAAATGTAAAAGCCTTATATGCAATAACTGTACAAATATTTATAGACCATGTAAAGATGTCCGGCTTGCGGACTGATTAATCTCCAGATTCCACGGACTATGCATTCTGCAGGTCGTTAGCAGCTCGTTTTGAACTCCCCTTCTTTATTTAAATTACGTTTTGAGGTCATAAATAAAACTGGGTGTATCTGCTGAGCCCATTTTTTTTTTGGATAGGTTTGGAACTCGTGTCCTGTTCTGCTGCACCCCATCCCCTTCACTGCGATGCTAATGCAGAAGTGATTGAGAAGGTCCATGGCTCGGAGGCAAAAGCGCCCATCTCTCCGTGATGCATGGTTTGCCCCCCCACCCCCACCCCCATGTCCCGGCTGGCCTGTTATGCTCTGATTAATCGGCCCTGTTTAAGTCAATAATTCATTTGTTAAGGAATGAATCCCATGCTGGGGACTGAGAGAGTGGTGGGGGGGATGAGAGAGAGAGGGAGAGAGAGGGAAGGGTGGAAGACAGAAAGAGTGTGAAAGAGGCAGGTGGACAGAAACAAACAGGAGATTAAGTAGGAATGATGATAAAACGGCACCTGTTTGTGTGCAGCTCCTATGTGCTTTGATTACCCCCCCCCCCGCCTTCTGGCCACGGGGGGCGTGCCGCTTTGGCCCAACCCCAGCGCCTAACCGCCTTGCACACGTCATTATCGGCACCGTAAATCACCGCGCCCATCGTCGCAGCCGTCAATCAGCCACTAATTACACCGTGTTCTTTCAAACCCAGAGGACCCCTTCCCTCTGGGCCTGGGTATCACTGCCTTTCATGTTCTGCCTTCTCGTTTTGTCTCAGCACTTCGTGACGGCCCAAGGCGATGGGGCGGAATGGCTGGGAAAGGGCCTTCCGCTTTCATCTCGGCCGCGCTTTCTGCCTGCGCCGTCTTGTCCCACCACCAGTGCTTAGCCATGGCCTCATCGTCTGTGTCACACTCTCATTAGAGTGCCCCCTGGTGGCGTATGCTAAGGGAGCAGCCGGTGCAAGCAAGTGGGTCGTTGGATCGATGCCTCGTGGCGCTTTGTGTGTTTCAGCGTGAGTGAGGGTGTGTATGTCCCACGGATGCCTCGTCTGCTCCATCGCCAGATAAGCCCCCCCCGCTGATAACACCAAGGCCCATCTCCTTCCCCAGATAACTGTGGGGCCCTAGCCTCCCTATCTTGTTGTCTTTAAATACACCGCCAACCCCGCCCTCCCACTTCGTCGCCTCTGTGTCAGGTGTCGTTGGGCCCCTCAACCTGCCTTCGATAACCCCAACCACCCCCCCAGACCATGTAATCTCCCACCTCCCAGTTGCCGTGGATGTCACTCGACTTGCCTCTTCATAGCATTATGCGGTGAGCTCATGGGGGCGCTATACCCAGACAAGGCAGGGGGGTGATTGCCATGTCACCTCACATCACATTGTGGAAGTGTGATCGGGCTTCATAAACCCACAACCGAGGGGTGAAATGCTGAGGACGTGGCACCTTTAAGGCCCGTGGCGGATATATAATCGGCGATGAAGCCGACAGTCAGCAGGACCAGTGAGGACCAGGTACACTGGGGGCCACGTCAGTGCTGGGCTGGGAGGCCGCCTGTCCCTCAGCACTGCATAGGCTCCAAAGTAAGCAGGATCCTTCAAATGGGGAATAAATCACGGACATTTAAGCCACTGTCCGGGGGGATGGGGGGCTCTCCTCACGCCACCCTGCAGGCCATAAACCTCCGTTATATGGGAACGGGGGTTAATTTTCTAATAGTATTAAAATGTCTCTGATCAGAGTTTAATTTGGAGTGAAAGGTGTTTCCTGGCCACGCAGACGGTCTGAAGACGGGGGGGGGGGCGGTGTTTGATTGCTGGCGGGAGGCTTGAGGTTAAACACATACATAATTATAGACAGACTCTCAGGGAGTAGGAGGGGTGGAGGGCCGCAGTGCGCATGCGGACGCTGGCACACACACACACACACACACGGCTGCCACACCCCGCCGCGCGCGGGTTCCAGAGCGCGGCCCGTCACCAGATACATCAATTTGAAGCCGTCGCCTGAGGAAACATGGGCCAATTATGGTAATAAATAATAATAGGATTGAGTACATGACATTATGAGTGATGTGCCCTCTCAGAACTCATTTACATTTCTTTGTGTAGCAATCATCGGCCCTCTAATGTAATGCTAAGCAAATGAGTCTTTTTGAATATTGTGCAATTCATCGCTAGTCCACTGGCTCGGAGCAGCAGTCTATAAATCACGGTAAAACACATGCCCCGCACGACAGCTAAATCAACATGAAGTAATTGCTTTGAAACGCCGGGAAACGGGGCCCGGACCGGACAAGGAATGCAGAAAGGGGGTCTTGAGGGGAAGGAAGGGGTGAAGGGAAGGAGCGGAGGAGTGAGGAGAGGGGTGGCTGGGGCTGGGGGTGGGGGGGAGTTGGTGACCTCACCGTGACTCCCCAGGCAAACAATCGAGCTTTTTTCACAGCAGAAGCCCCAAAGATTTACTGAGTCTGTAACCCACCCCCCCAACCAAACACATACACAAACATGGTGCAATAAACAGACCGGCGTTTCTTACTCTCAAAGTAACACCTTTCTGCATGTCTGCTGCTCTCATATTAACCATAAGGAAGAGGTACAGGGCCGAGGATAAAGGCTCCTACTCCTTTCCCTGTAAAGAGATGGTGGTGATCTGCTGCCACTGTGTGTTGGGCTGGCTGATTGATTGATAGACTGATGGATAGATAGATCTAAGCAGGCAGATGGATTCCCCAAGAGATGAAGGAAGGGATTTATTCCGGATCCTTAATGGAGTCTGCATGCACCTACCATCTACAAACACCAGAGGGCGCCCCAACCGTACAGCCTCATGAGTGACACTAGTTCTTTGTTTTGAAAATCCAGTGACGTAGTGCTGGTATCATCACCGAGAGACAACGAGCAGCAGCTTCCATAAAAGGGCAAGTTTGCAATTGTTTTTAATTTTTATGAATTCTGACAGTTGTGTGGCCTTCAGTGTGACATTGTTGCACAGCACAGAATTGGGAGGGTACGACTATATAGTTATATGAAAGAGTAGATATGGGCATGGTGGTCTGACGTCAAATGCTGCGTAAGAGCGCAACTGGTGGGGTTATGTATGTCCATGAGTGACAGGAAGCAGCTCCCAGCCTTAAATGAGTTACTTAGGTAGTCCCCACAAAGATATAATCACAAACGTGTGTGTGTGTGTGTGTGTGTGTGCGTGTGCTCTGTCCATCAGTGCCATTATCCTGACAGGCAGGGAGATTAATGTGCAGAGGGTCAGGAAGGCCTTAAACACACACACACACACACACACACAGTGTGTGACACTCGTAGCCCCATCTCACGCTGCAAGAGGACAGCATTAATGATTAACTAGGACCTTTTTAACTTTGCTGTTCCTCCTGTTTTGGCCTGGATGGCAATTTCCTTAAAATAAGTCAATCTCTTACTGACACAGTTACCCCCCCCCCCAAACAGCCTGCATTCTTCTGTCTCCTTCCTGCACCCCCCCCCCCCAGGGCATATACGGAAAGTAAGAACCAGGTTACATTTAGTATCAAAGGCCAGTTTGATACGTCTGTGTGTTCCCATCTGCCCGCGTTTGTGTTCCCGTCACGTGCCGTTACAGTGCTGATACGAGGTGTTCCAGAGAGTACCAAAAAAAAAGCCTGACAGCCTTTTTGGCTAAACTGTTGTCAAATGCCACACCTTCTCCCGAGTGCCTTGGGGTTAAAAACAAAATAAACAAACACCCTCAGATCAAACAGATGGCTCCTTTGTGACTGCGTTACTATTACCAGAAAAGGCTCTCTGCAGACCGACCTGACCACTCGGCCGCTGGAAAGACCGTAGGGCCATAAGACGACGGGCCAAAGCCTTGCGGCCTCCACTTTCACACCTGCTCGGTCATCCTGACACCTTCCCCTCGCGCTGACAGGCAGAGGGTAATGGACTTTACGGCAGATTTAATTACGCTCCACACACTGGCTTCATTAAAAAAACATCGGCCTGTCACATTTGTCACCAGGGCGCCGACAGTGAGTGAGGTTGGTGCGCGGGAGCGTGTCACTGGATCGTACGTGAGGCATCGGGCACGGTGAAGACGGCCGCCGTGGGTAATACGGCAGCCTTCCCAATGGGCACCGAGTGCAGTGGTGAGTCGGGGACGTCAGAAGACTCATCTACTGGGTTTAACGGCTGTATTCGCAGTGTCAGCCTGCTGCATCACGAACGAAAGACAAGTAATAATATCCGTTACGTCAAAGGCCGCTGTTAGCGGTGACAGTTTGGACAGGCCTGTCTCGGAAAAGGCTGTGAAGACACTTCACACGTTTATTTGTTATTTATTTAGCAGGTGCTGTTATTCAAAGAAACATTTTTTCTTGAGAAAGCAGGGTTCTTGCTTAAATAACTAATAATTAAATAATTTTGCCAACCTTGGCATTTGAACTAGCAACCTTCTGATTACTTCTGAATTTCTTTCTTTTCGGGTACAATCTTCTTACGTCGGGCTGCTAAGAAAATAATCTTGGCCGCCAGCTCACCATAACTCAATACTGGATAAGTGGTTATAGAATATGGATGGATGGATGGAATACTCAAGCTGCTGCCCCCTCCGTTTTATGTCAACGACAATGTTCCCACTATTAATCGATATTTATAGAATTTGCATAATTACTGTGTCCACTAAAAAGCCACATATTAGGGCTAATTTAATTCCTCTTAATTAAAAAAAATAAAGACAGCCTCGTTGATGAATCGCTTCTCCACATTACGTTTCGAGCCAGGTGCTTATCATTAATTGCGGCCTTGTTACGTCTGGGTGGGGGGAAGGGGGTGCTCGACTTCTGCATGTCTGTGTGTTAATTCAAGGTCAGCTGTATAGTATGATTTGTTTCTTTTGTGTTACCCTTGTGTGATTTTTTTCAAAAACAAATCTGGCAGGTGGCTGTTCTAGTCTTGGAAAGAGATAGAGGAGCAGAAGACATTTTGGTTTGCCAGCGACTCCCCACACCAATCAGTGAGCTACTTCAAGGCATGATGAGGCCTATCTGTCAGAGTGTGGCTCCTACTGGAGATACTATGTATTGCACCCCATAAAATTTCTGAGGTGGGATGCATAGTGATGAGCAGGCAATGAGCTTTGACCATCAGACCCCCAAAAGTTTCCATCCCATAACCCTGTGGCCCACTGAGTGACCGTTCTCGGCAACCACAGGGAAGAGGGAAGGTTATTGTCCCGCCTTTTAGGCTCTGCGATGTCAGAGAGGCAACTACAGCCTAAGGGGCGAATTACATTGATCAGTCCCCCCAAGGCCAAATGCTTTGAAGGCTTTTGACTTCCCTCCCCATAAAACCACCCTGGTTGAGGGCCATGTCACCAGGGGTGTTTCAGCAGATTTTAGGCCCTATGAAGGCCCATCATATTGGGCCCTCAACCCAGACCAATCCAATTGTGTTCCAAATATTTTAGGGTCCCTGTAATTGAGGGGCCCTTGCAATCATCCTAATTGCCCCCCGCCCCCAGTCGTCTCCGTGATTCTTTTCGGTGATGTTGTCCGTCTTGGGGCCGGGGGGGGGCATGTGTTGGCTGGACATGGGCAGCCCCAGGCTGCAAATTCCAGGAAGTTGCGTTCTCCAGGGAAAGATCTAGAAGGATCCTTTCCTCTGCGTATTTTATCCATGACTGCTGCTAAGTGGCTGGAGCGTTTTTATTTTGCCTGTGCCCCGACCTTCCAAGCGAAAGCCATTTCTTCTCGGGGAGGGTCATTTGTCCTCCCCCACTTCAGCCCCTAATGCCTCACTGTGGCTCGCCTCCCAGTTTTCCATTTTTCTTCCCCCCCCCCATATGCCACCTTAACGTCCTCTCACGTCACCCCTCCACTCCCCCCCACTCTCCTCCCACCTACCCCTCTTCTTAACCTTGCGAAGACCCCCCTCCATTCATTTCTCTGTCTCCTTTGAACTGCCTGTCCAGCCTAATCTGAGACATCGCATCCACCCCCCCACGCCCCCCCCAGCCCTTCCCGATCCATCAGGGTCCTCACATTGTTTTGACGTCTAGTTAATTCTTGGCTGATGATTTATCAAATTCTTATTACCGGCCACTGGAAGGCTCATTTATTGTACTGATGTATGGTAATGATAGCCCTAGTGTGGCTGCCTGAATTTTAACGAACTCCTTTTTTTCTGCCCCTCTTTATCTCTTCCCTTCTGTCCTTTCTCTTCTTTTGCCCCGTTTCTATCCTTCATTTCCCCCCTTTACAAGTCTGTGATGCTTTTCTTCATTTAAGTCTGCTCACCACATATTATGATAGTATTATTCTCTGGGGCTGTTGCGTTTGTGTCTATATTCATCTGATGCATTTGCCTTTTTTTTTTAGTAAAAAGAGCACTGACATTAACAAACCAGCATAAAGGGAATTTCGAGATGGATGTAGCTGTTGGCAAACACACAGGCCTCTGCGGGTCAATTTGTTTTGCGCACCGAAACATCTGCAAAAATCCAACTATAAAACCTGATCCGAACTCTTTTCTGTGGGAAATCACCTCCCTCTCCACCAAAAAAAACTGCATTGCCATTCTGCCAGCTTGGAAGAGTGCTTAATACTGACCAGTGACGTGCGAAACCTACTGAACTCAAAGGAACGTTCTTTTTCACAGAGATTGAAAACAAGGAAAGGAGGAACCTTCGCCAACCTTCACAAGGCCGAGCCATTCTCCGTTCTGCAATGTGAAGCCGACTGTGGGCCGAGAAACAGACTGCAGGGCGGCAGCTAGAAAGGTGGCTTCCAAACAACAAAAAAGAGGAACTTGGAAAGGAATGAGACAAGGTGTAAAATTCTGGGCCAGGTACTGATGTTGGACCATTTGAGGCAATACTTACCCTTTTTATAAACACAGGATAGCTGTCAGCGAATGACCGGCTTATAAATAATGCCGACTCATTGCTTACGATCATGCAGAAACTGCCTGATCATTTGAACTTCATTTCAAATCTTAGAAAGTTCTAGAACCACGTGACACGTTTTGGTCGGCTGGAGCTCTGGTCAGGTGCGAGCAGAGAGGAAATGCAAAATTGAGATGACTTTCATCGCCTGCCCTCCTCTCCATCGCACCATCACCCGGGTAACCTCGTTGCCTCCTACGGTCTGTCCGCTGCTACTCCCATTTCTCGCAGGACCCATGAATACTTAATTTGCCCTTGACTTTACCTTAATATGTTTTATTATTCAAAGGGAGCTGGACTGCGGCCATGTTTGCTGTGCATGCCTGGGTTTATGCAGAGTGCGCCCTCTGGAGGCACAAATTCATTTGCTCCTACCTCGGCGTGTCCGATATATAACGAGCTTTGGAGTAGGAATATGAAGGGGGGGATGGTAATTAAAAATGAACTGGGCTTAAATGTGTAGTGTTCCCTAAAATCAAAATCATTCATATTTTAGCAGCTAGCTATTTCCACCGATTCATAGTGCTTCTCACGCATTTGTACAGCTGGATATGCTGTCGAGCTAAAGTAACTTCCTGATGCATACGACGGAAGCCCCTTGGGACTTGATTCAGCAGCCTTTCCATCGTTGGTCCAGCACCCCTAATGCATGTGCACTTAGGCCGTGACGTGAGCAGAGACGCGCCCGCAGCTCGCCGCTGGTGAGATCGTGCCCTTGGCTTGCTGACAGTTGAACCTGGGCTTGTTGTGCTGGTAACGGGGCAATGTCTCAGTATCAATAATGAAATATCACAGGCTCGGCGAGGGGCGGAGTCACAAACACGACCACAACCCATGGGGGGGTACCCTTAAATTAAAGGTGCAGAGTCTCTTTTTAAACTACTAAAGATATAGCTCACAGATTTCTCTCTTTTCCTGTTCAGTCCTAAATACATTCATTTGCTTCTCTAGCTGAAAGTTCTGATCCGGGTATCTATAGCCTAGAAAAGCAGTTATTATTATATAATTATAATCCAAGCATCCATCTTCTGACCATTTATCCTAGTCGGGTTAATGGGGCGGGGGGGGGTGGGGTGGAGCCTATATAATTATCATTAAAGTGATCATTTTAAGGCTAAAGAATGTGCTGTAAGGTTATACCTAGGCACCGAGAAATGTTTCCCTATCGACCCTGCCCCTCCCGATATCAAAATGTGAGTTCTGCCTGCTTTTCCTTCCCCCTGCCCCACCCACTCCCCCTTTCCTGTTTTCCTACTCTAGGGGCCATATGAAGGACGCATGGAGAAGCGGTGGCCCGCCAGCTGCCGGCAGCTCCGCCCAGAGCGGTGGTGCGGTCCTGGGGCCCCTGACGCCGCATCCATCAGGCCCCTCCATTAGCGCCACACCTGAACGATGGGCCCCGCCTGCCGCCATACGTCTCTGCGGCCCAGACACCTTCCCGCAGAGAGGAGATCGATGCTGCCGGATCCATGTATCACGTGTGACTCCGGAACCTTCTATTTAATGATCTTGTCTGCCAGGAACATCTCGCTCATTCCCCATCAGCCAGATCCAAAAGCCATCATCCTGCACCCAATTGCCGACTCTGCCCCCCCCCCCCCCACCATCGGATTAGCTGTGGGGAGCAACATCTGCATCAGACCCCATGGGTGGCTGATAAGCGTTGTGGCTTGTTCCTGTATCGCCCGCAGTGCCACTGTTTGTCACGTGATTATGTCATGGCATTTAGGCAAATAGGAGTACACCGATCGATCGATCGCAGAAACATCGGGGGCTCCTTCCCCTGAACGTGCCCCAAGCTGAACGTTTTGTAAATGCACCCCAGATATTCTCCTGTAAAGTGTTTCCAAAACACTGGGCAGCCATCACCTATGAATATTTCTGTTGAAGATTTGAATGAATCCTGGACATCCAATGAATCTAAGTCACCTCTGCAGCAAGCTGAAGCTAAAGGGGTGAAGGGGCTGCTTGGCCGATATCTACACTCCCATCAAATGATAATGCATCACCTAGGTGCAAAAGTGCTGCAAAAGTTGTTAAAATGAATCAATGGTTCATCAGCGTGCTTTAGTGAGACCTGGGGATGGCGTCACATGCCGTGTTCACATTAGAGGGACATCCCGATCTCATCATCAGCCAATCAGGTGGCCTCTAGGGGTGGAAGAGCGGGTCAAAGGGCATCGGGTAGTTGGGTAGTTGGCCGGGGCGCTTGGCCCGGGAACCAGAGTCAGTGTGTGCCATGATCCTGCATTAACAAAGGGAGGCTGTGTGTATGTATGTGCGTGTGTGTGTGTGTGTGTGTGTGTGTGAGTGGGGTGGTGGGGGGGAGGCTGGACGGAGATGGAGTGTTGAGAGAGACTCCATTAACGAGAGTGTGCCGTGTCGTTCAGGCTGCTGGGGGTCACCTTCAGTGTCTCAGCTGGGCAGGAAGATGCATCATCCTCAGCCATAAAATTCAATCAGCTTCATCAAGGATGGGGGGGGACGTGTTTCCCTCTGTATGCATGTGAGACAGGAGCAGACAGGGTGGGTGGGGG
>JAODJX010000119.1:3302230-3322843 GCA_026776945.1 Isichthys henryi | reverse complement strand
CCCCCCGGGGGGGGGGGGGGGGGGGGGGGGGGCGCGCAAGGGCATTTACATTCAAGCTGACGTCCGCTATCCGTCTCCCAAATAGCCAAAATTTACAGTATATGACCGGAATGCATCTAAAACAATAGCAGCCGGGGGACTCGCGTTTACGGGGCTGCGAGCCAAAGCGTGGTGAGAATTAAAAAGACATACAAGAAAAGGCATGAGATTTATAGGGGGAATAGGGCTGAAAGGTTTCGAGCTTTTTGAAAGTCTTAACGGATCAGCAATTAAGAAGCCGTACAGAGAAACGTGAGTTATGCCATTTATGTCCTTTTTAATTCAGACTCTTACAAAGAAGACTGCTCGTCCGGTAAGAATCCTTTCCAGCCAGCTGGCCGGAATGGACGCTTTTCCTACCAGTAAGCACAAACACCGTAAATTTACTGCGCCGCACCACGGCTCCCAAACGGGCGTCCGACTCCACGGGGGCTGTAATTTCTCACCCGCTCACTCCGCCTGTCGTCCTCTGTGGCGGTAGCCGAATGGTCCCTCGCACGGGGGCCTGACACAGCCCTGTGAAATACCAATCACTGCATTAATACCGCGGGGAAGACTCATAAATGTGTCAGGAAGAGAGATCTACAATGTCGTATTTCACTTTTTTTCTATTTTAAAATGGTGAGTTATGGCAACAGAAATGTGTACCTATTAAAGGTGATATGATGTATTTTCTGCCTTGTTCTGAAGCTCATTCGTCAAGTCAGACAATAAAGAAAACGGCACTTACACCCCCACCCCAAACCCCTTTTCTCCCTACCTCTCTCTGTCCCCCTACCTTCTTGTCTGCTGTCGCCTGTAATTTATGGTTCCCCAGTCCAGAAACCTCCTGGCAGACTGTAGATGCAACTTTCCCTCTTACCTGCCATATGGCCATTCATAACTTTTTTAAGTGTGCTCGTAAGTTATTGATTCCTCCGCGGAGAGATGAAGTGTGACAAAGGGGAAGAAAATAAAGACCAAAATTAAACCAAAAACTAAGAGCCATGCAAACAAATATGTGAGCGACGGCGTGGTGAAATACGGGAGAGGGAATGTAGAATAAAAACGCCGCTCAGGAAACGAAAGTAGCCTACATGGATGAAATTAAAGTAGGCCTACACACCCCACAAAGACAGTATAAGCCATTTTAGCTATTTGTTGTAGCCTATTTCATGTCTCTATTCCTTATGCGATTTATGACGTACATCACTTGACTGCTAGATAGTTAGCCAATGGGCATACTTAAACAAAAATGTACTATGTTTTATTTTATTAGGTTTAAATAGTAGGAGGCATCCTTCGACATTCACGAAATGAAGTCCTGGACAGCATCGAAGCTGAGTTCCCAAGCGGGAAACGGGTGGAGGTCCGTGGTATGATCATGTGAATCCTTAACTTGTTAACTTTTAGTTGCATTTCAGTCCGCAGTCGTTCGGGAACTTGCGGTCTATTGCAGAATTCTCAATAGAATACTGGGAATAATGGGAATGTTTGGAATGCCAGAAGAAAAGCTGGACAGTTGAATGCAGGTACATTTCTGTTTGTGGGGTTAAGGCACGCCTTTTGTGGTAATTAACAGAAAGAGTATTTGACCCAGCACAAAGCTCGCGATAGAACGCCTTTACTTTAGAAATCGGTGAAGCCCGTACGTCAGGGCAAATGACACGGTGAAAAAAGGCTATTCTCTTACTCAGAATATGCTAAACGCAAACATGATGTGCTTCATTTATAGTATTAGTTAATACACGGCACGGTAAAACAGCGATTAAAGAACTGCAGTTTTAATCGGACAAACAACCCACACCACAAACCGTATCCGCAGCTCTCCTGCAAGTTATCAGGTTACCCAATCCCGCTTTTTCTTCGTAAACTCCACTCAGGGACTTTCTGTAAGCCCCCCCGACCCAGAGCTGTCAAAACGCGTACCGTGAAATTAACGAAGTGGGCGGACCCGTATAATAATCATTTGTTTGATGTGACAAGACTCAGGGGCGTTGATTTGCTCACACGTTGATAGATATTTAATTGAGCGCCAATATCCATCGTCACATCAAAGACGGGGAGAATGACAAGGGTCCCCTTTCAAGAAGCCTGTCAATGACTGGCACATTTCATTTTTTTTTTTTTGTTTCCTCCTCGGTCTCCAATTGTCGAACAGAAAACCCTTTATAGCAGATAGCACCAAAATATAGGAGTCATATTTCTGAGCGCTCAGTCCTTGTAATAATAGGCTACAGGTCACTTCATTTGGAATTATAATACAGAATGTGTTAGAGTTGCACAGCCTCTAACAGATACTAAAATAGCAACCTATCCTTAACCATGGGGGGACATTTAATATTTTTGTAGGCTGCCTTATGTCTTTATTTTAAAAATACACTGTCACTTTCTAATTAGTGGAAAGCTATGCTCTTTCTCCGCTGTTTCTATTCGCGTTGAACCGCACGGCTTTGCTTAGACAGGTGATGTCAAAACTGTCCGCAAGCTGGCAGGATAAGGACGGATTGCTGATTGATGTAAGGGCATTCCTGCGCTGACAACGCCGTGTTTTGTAGGCGAAATGCTTGCCAGAGACTAACCCGCACGCGGACCCGCAGACGCCCCTATACATCATGCATTGTTATACTGTCAACCCCTGCTGTGATTTATGCTGCGTCTGGGTGCCAGTTTAACCATAATGCGCTTGATTACCGATTTAAACCAGAAAACTACACACCTATCTGTCACTCAGTCTGTCACTCGTCCTTCGCGATTAACTTTAAATACGACGGTGCTAAATCTCACATAACATCTATTTGTTGTATGTTTTTTTTCCCAGACAGTGATATCTTTTTCGCCTTGATCCCGAGTTAAAGGTTCCTAGTTTCCAGATTTAGACTGGAATTTCATTCTATGTATGTTGTCACTTCCCCATTATTCTTCAAAACAGACTTTAACTTTGTATGAATAATTTTACCCTTCAAAGAAGTCAAGAACCCATCGAAATGTAAATGTTTTTCTATTTTTCAAAGATTGAGTCCCGAACACGAAGAAATGGAAAACATGGGGAAATTTGGGACTCCGTCCACAACCCGCTGCCATGTGGACATAAATGTTACAACGACACACTTGGGGCTGCATGAGAGCAGCTTGCTGAGCTGACAATTAATTGGCAGAAGTACGTGATTTAATCACTTTCTGTCCAACTCTGTTGCGGAGTAGTGAGGTAGCCCATGTCTAATAAAATACAGCCGAAAACGCTCTGAGACATTTTTGTGTCTGTAGAATAACTTCGCCTTTCCTTTGAATTAATTTTAACTAGACAGAGGGGTCAGTAGCTATAGCCTAGATATTCTCACTGGACTAAGGAGGATATCAATGTTTGAGAAGGGTTAAGATTAGAAAAAGTCTATTATTGATGCTCCAGCTCAGCTTCAGCAAGTAAAATACATTTCACAGTTATTTAAGAGTGAAGGCGGGTGTCAGTTGTGGGGATATTTTTATGGCTAGTTTCTGTACCAGAGGTGCAACACCACAGTAGGAACGGAACAAGAGCGCACAGACGGCTGTCTCTACTTTACATCCCGTACTGCAAGACACAGAACCAAATTAGTGCACCATGTACTATTACTCTCACGAGAGCGGGTTTTGTGGGGGCTTAGTTCCCCTTCGAGGGGCAATAGGAAAATGAAAATGGCAGTGATGTCAGATGAATTTTACAACCTCTCGTGGTATTACAAGAATCCTGCTTCTTTATGGACTGGAACGCCGTGGTCTAGCGGTTAAGGTGTCGATGACATCATGCTCCATAGATTAATTTATTCAGCACATGCGTGCAGGGGGAGTTTTTACCGCTTCGGTACTTGCAGAATCTGCGTGGAATTTACATTGCAGAAACGAAACGGCCGTTCTGCGGTTGATGCGGTGGTCCGCTTTGGGAACAGAGGCTGTGTTTGTGGACGCGCATGGTATCATGCCGTTTCCCCCCCTGTACCCCTGTGGTTCGCTATCACACAGAACACGAATTCCCTTAATGTCCGTGTCCAGCCAAGTCTGTCCCGATGTATACCTTTCCACTCTTTCGCCTTTCGCAGTCCAGTCTGCGTTTGCGTCTGCCTGCTCGCGAATGGAGAGAGAGAGAGAGCGGGCGAGTAGTGGTGTAGGGGAATGAGTGTGTGTATGTGTGTGTGAGTGTGTGTATGTGTGTGTGTGTGCGCGGGGGGATTTGGACCTCTCCTACAGGAGAGCACTTTTAACAAGCATGAGGAATGTGGGGGAGATTTCATTTTACAAGATGTTCTGAAGTGAAACGTGTCAGGGGTCCCGTGAATGAGTCGATTGTGGCTTCATCCAAAAGGCCTTTTCGAGCGGGGCTGGAAAAACACCTTTGATGTCAGCTGAAATTTCACACAATAACGTACGCCGGTTCGATGCTGGGCTGAATCTCCCTGGCAGACCAACCCCCACCCCCCCACCTAGCACCACATAAGTTCTTCACTAGCAACACAATAGAATTTATTGTAGGCCGGGAAGGACGAGCACAAGAATCCTCAGCACGTGCTGTCGTGTGGGCGGGTGTGTGTGGTGCGCGTTCACGTGCGAGTGTGTGTGTGTCTTTGGGAGCCTTCTGTAGCTCAGCACTTGTCACCTTCACTTAAAAGGAAAAAAAGGGAATCATTACACAAGATGAGCACCCACTGGGAAACATCTTGTCCAAGTGTATAAACAGACCAGCAGGCAGATGACAGGCACTGTAGACAAGAGTGCCGGGGTTGATGGAACAGGAAGTGAGGACAAACAGCGGCTGGGCAGCCATCTTGTATATAGATAGTACTGTTTTGGTAGCGAGTGACAAGCGGGACCAAGAGATTAAAGGGAAGCCTGTGTATGAATACACTGATACGTCTCAAAGGCTCTTCCTAGAAGTGTATTTCTACCGTAATTAGCATTTTGGCCTTTGTTCACTCTATTTCCACACTGCATGGTAAAGTTCATAATACTGCATATTAGAAATAAAGGATTTTTCCAGGGATGGGGACCCTCGAATGCACGTACCGCACACGCATGCTCACACACGCGTGACACGTGAGCACGTCCGCGTATGCCTAGATGCACGGCTGAGCCTGTAGATGAAATGGAAATCTGTTTTACAGTTCACCAGGGCCGCTGACTCACATATGTCAGCTACACCTCCTAAAACTGTCTTGTTTTGCTTTATTATATTGTATTATTTCTGGAGAGCTCACAGGATAGCAGCGGTGCGCTGGTCTGGCTCTCCATTTCCATACTGCACACCCCATAAATCAGTCACAGCTAATTAAACGGTGCTGATTTAAAGGCCTGCCTTTCGTCTGTCCTTTCCCCTCATTCTTTCCCTTTATCGCGTCGCTCCTCCTGGTCTGCAGCCGCACGGATCTCAGAATCTGAGCTGGAATCGAGGAACAGGGGGAGAGGAGAACAAGCCCCCAAAATAAGGACAGAAGGACAGGTCCCAAAAAATGGGGACAGGCGGACAAGCCCCAAATATGGAGACAGGAGGGCAGGCGCCAAAATGGGGACAGGAGGAGAGGCGCCAAAATGAGGACAGGAGGAGAGGCGCCAAAATGGGGACAGGGGGACAGGCACCAAAATGGAGACAGGAGGAGAGGCGCCAAAATGGGGACAGGGGGACAGGCGCCAAAATGGAGACAGGAGGACAGGCGCCAAAATGGAGACAGGACGACAGGCGCCAAAATTGAGACAGGGGGACAGGCGCCAAAATGGAGACAGGGGGACAGGCGCCAAAATGGGGACACGAGGACAAGCGCCAAAATGGAGACAGGAGGAGAGGCGCCAAAATGGAGACAGGGGGACAGGCGCCAAAATGGAGACAGGGGGACAGGCGCTAAAATGGGGACACGAGGACAAGCGCCAAAATGGAGACAGGAGCACAGGCGCCAGAATCGGGACAGGAGGACAGGCGCCAAAATGGGAACAAGACAATAAGCCCCCAATACATGAACAGGATGATAGTCCCCCTATAAGGGGACATAATGACAAGCCCCCAAAATGGGAACACCATCAAAGGACCCAGATCCCTGCATGTAATAGAGGTGATGAGCCCAGCTAATCTGTCCGAAGAGATTCATTCCCATCAGAACATGCACACATGTGTGCATGCACGACATACAAGATCACAGGGACACATGTATGCATGCAGGTGGATGGCCTATCATCAAACATAGACGCTGTTTTTTTTTTAAAAGAACCCTTAAGAAGATTCCGGCACTCATGAAGACAATTCAATGTGTTTTCCACGGCACAGTTTTTCCATGTGGATCCTTTGGAGATGCTCCGCATAATTTATTTCCAAGGATGAGAATAAAATGTTGCCATGCGTGCTCTTTGATCTCGCCTCAGTGAATTGTGCTTTTGGCAAAGGGGACCGCATAAAGTTCTGAGATTTATACGCACCCGAAAAGCTAAAGTCTCCTTTGAGTTTGAGCAGCGTCTCATATGGTCGTAGAAATCTCTCGTAGGCAGGACTTTAGGAGAGGTCAATGTAAACAACATCTGGCTAAAAAGGCACCTCAGGGTCCCTTATTTACACACGATATAATGCTTGAAGGACGCAGCCGCCGTCGTTTAACCTGCCGTATAACTCATATGTCGACAATGGGGCTGGAGGTAGAGAAAGCACACGTCAGCGCTCAGGTGGGGGTCCGCACAGTGTGATGATGAGGGTCCCAATGTCATATACTCATGTTGAACAAAGAAATCTTATTTCAGCTTTGATTTCCTTTCTCTTTGTTAAAGATCGCTGCTTGAAATGGGTAGCTTCTTGGTACTTGGTGTTTACTTAAAAGGGCTTCAGCGGCAATATCTCTTATGAGGGGAAATTCATCATCAGGCAGCTGGGCGCTGTGTGGCTTACTGGGTTATAACACTGTGCCTGTGATCAGAAGGTCATTGGTTTAAATCCCTTAGTCAGCAGAGGAATTTCACATTTAGGTTCTTAGGCGAGGCCCTTAACCCCGGTTGTTTCACGGACTGTCTGGCCCTCAAAACATATGTTGCTTTGGAGAAAATCATCCGTAGAACTAAATATGTGAATATGATTCTGTTTGGCCCGTAACACATCTTACATATGAATTAGCCGCTAGCACTGGACATAAAACAACCAGATGTAATCCTTCATTTGTGAGACACAATGTTCCCCGGGCCCTTCCCGCTGCTCTCTTCACCTCCCTCGCCATCTCCAATAGGGCGACGCTCAGGGCGGCACGATCCGGAGCAGATCTGATCGCGAGAAGAACTGGTGTTTCATTAAATTACCGCTACGCTGTGGGTCTGTGAGTGCCGCGCGAGATTAGCTTAGCTTCAGGAATGTCTCCCTTATTGGATTTCCCTTAGTCGCGTTAGGAAAGTTATAGAGTTAATGAGACTACTCCGTTATCCTGTTAACTATTAACTTTATCAGATAAATAGCACCTTCTTATCAAGTAGCAGTAAGGCTACGCGATACTGCCATTGCAGGGGCCAAATGTACGTCCTCACCAGCTAAGCAGAGGTGATGAAAGTAAAACTAAATACACAGTTCTTGTTTAATCAGTATATATTAAAGTATATACATGTATTAAAAGGAAGTCTTTGTTTTGGTCTAGCAATCAGAGAGTCCAGAGTTTATATATTGGCACAGAGTGCTGTTATTTTTCATATCCTGTACACACACTGACCCCAAGAAAGCATTAGCAGGTTGGAATGACATCATCTTCTGTATTTTCCCTTTGAATAGGAGGCCAATGTGGAGAAGGGTGGATGAATCAAGTCTTGCTCCTGGGCCCCACAGGTGTTTAAATTCGACGACACAAGGTGCCCCTTGGCAGGGACTAAAAGTACAAGCATGTGAGACAGCGCCAGCGAAAACAATGGGGAAGTCAGACAACAGGTAATTACTCAGCAACAATTACGTCTCCTCATTGCATTTGCATAATCACATTTGCCGGGAAATCGATGTCAGGATGAATTAAAACGTTAGGAAAACACGGCAAAAGTGCTAGATCATCCGAGACACGTTGCAGACTAGATTTAAAGAGGGTTCATTTACTTTTATCCAGTGACACCTCAGGTTTGCCAAACGTGACATGAAAAAAAATGACAAAGAAAATGGAAAGCGGAGCCACGATTTACAATGTGTACTGAACTTGCAAACAATTTATACTGCTGGCTGACCTGGATTATACTGATGATATAAGAATGGGTGCAAACACAAATGGACAGTTCCTGGCTCACCGCCATCAGGACACCCTGTAGGGTCCCCAGAGGGGGAGGGGAGGGGAGGCCTTTGTGTGCCACGTCTCCAGATGTCAGCCATCGTCGTCATTCCCCCTCCTCTCCAGGGGAATGGACTGGCTCAGAAAGGCACACGTGTGTCCCGGCACCCCTGTCACACATATGTATATGTAAGTTAGCCTCATCCAGGCTGTTTTGCTCAAGCTTGACCAACGTAACAGGCGGTGGTTTACACTACCATGCTGCACCACAGAGTAAGAAACAGAGAGAGAGAGAGAGAGAGAGAGAGAGAAAGAAAAAAATGACACACAACCCTTGCCCTGTTTCTCCACCACTGTAACTGGAGGGAACGTACAAGCCAGCAAATTGCATTTGTCACTTAATTAGAAACAGGCACGGCAAGGACGCCTTTGGGTCAAAGGTGGTGTTTGTGGCAAGTCCCATATTCCTGTTTGCGTTGCATAGGCCCAACAACACTAGTTAGGCTCACAGTTCGATAATGGGACTATTTTTCATTGCACGGTAAACAACCTCAAATGTCAAGAATAGTGCCGGTTCTGAAATATAGTCATGATTAATAAATAATATTGAAGTAAAGTATTTCCTATTGAACATGGCGACCTCACGTGTAAATAATACAGCAGAAACAAGCATTTGCTGTTTCCCTAATCTAGCTAAATCCATCACTAGATGATGTGTTGGATCCAAGGGAGGCACAACTAAGAAGGATGATGTCATATTCTGTGGCGGGGGTTGCAGGGGGGTTGTGGGGCCTGCTTTTAATGTCCGCGGATCACTTGTTATACTGGCGACGGGGCTGGATTTTAAGTAATTGGTCCTTAAGATGTCAAATATGCCATCGTTGCTAAGACATTGTTCCTAAGCGTGCTGTGAGTTCTTTCTTGGGAAACACGGATCCCTCAACGTTCTTTTTTAGAAGCCTGGCCTAGGCCAGCTTTTCTGCACGTGGACCTGTTCCAAGATCTCGGTTGTAAATGTGCGAAAAGTGTTTAGGGGATGCAGGCCGCCCATTTCTGCTGGTCACAGGGGCTCCGCGGCGACTCGTAAAGCCCCGGCGAGACGCTCAGAGGTGATACGCAGCCCAGGCGCACTTTCCCCAGTCCGTTCCTTTATCATCTTCATTTTTATAGCCTTCAGATGTCCGCGCAGCTGCTGCACATGACATGGGGTTGTCCTGGGGTGGGGGGGCACGCCTGCCTCTCATCACTGACAAGTATGTGTCAGCGTCCAGTACGAGCCAGGGCCGCCGTCCCACTGTGGCCTCTCCAGCTCGATTTGAACTCTGACCTTGATCTATGACGTCACAACGTTCCAATTATGCCCCCATGATCTCGCTCTGTGGTGGGACCCTGATTGGTTGCTGAGACTCTCAGTCTTTTATCTGAGGATTCGTTCACCATACACTTTTCAGATTTTCCTTTTTAACTGCCCCCCCAGCCTGCGTCTCGAGGATTAATGACCATCATTCCAGCTGAAATTTCCGGCAGACTGGGAAAAATAAGCAGAAGTCCATACGGCCACTTGACAGTCCAGTCAGGAGCTCACAGTAAAAACTCAACAAACTGACAGGCCACAGTAGCGTCATTAAGTCATTCAGATGAGATGTTTATAAACTTTCTTAATCTAAAATGCTAAATTCATCTCAAATACTATTTTAATGGTAACTGTTCTTTCTGATGAAATTTTTCACTCATTCTGATTGGACGACTAATAATAATCCACCCATTGTCTAAATATATATCCTGGTCAGGGACTTGAGGGCCCCAAAGCCTATGACAGGCAGAATACAGTGGAAGGGCAGGGGTACACCCTTCATGGGATGCCAGGAAATAATATAATAATAATAATAATAATTGTATATTTATTATACAGTGAGATCCCACAAGATGGATGGTTGGGGTTACCATAATCATTACAGTCTCCATCTTGGCTCGAGTGGCGTGGAGCGTTTGTCCGTGATGCTCCTGTGTTTTGCTCACACGCAGAGTTCTGCCCACAGGTTATGAAGGATTAAAACTGACAAATTTCGCACACAATTACGACTGTGAAGGATTCGGAGCATCAAAGCCCCTCAGACTCCGACTATTTCTGGCCACCTCTAATAGCTCTTGTCAGGCGTAATTTTTAAGTACTTTAACCAATTCATTGTATAATTAGGTTAACAAAATTAGCTCATTGGCCAGTCAGTCAGCAGTAATGCAATAAAGTTATTAACATTCCAGATTTATGTGCAGACATGAGCATACGGCCATACTTGCTCTATTAGATTTATTCTCCGTTAGATGTGAGATCCGCACAAAACGCACCGACTTGAATGACATTCATCGCTAACTTCGTATGGTTATTTTCTGAGACACATTGCTGGACTCCCGCGAGATAATGGGCTCTTTAATTAAAACCACAAGCTTTGAAATATGTGCTCAAAATGTCCTTTGGTTAAATGACTGCTCGGGATTTTTTGGTTAGCTGCAAAACTTCATTCATTCCTTTATATACTATAATTAACGTTCAATGAACAATGCTCTTAGGCATTTAATTACAATATATTCATTGGCTATCCTGGAAGTAATGTAATGCGTTTATTATTATTATTATTATTATTACTGTTTGGATTTGGATTTAAATGGCGCTCTTCGACTTAAAGGCTTGAATGCCCATAATGGCAAGAAGAAACATTTACAGAGGAAGTGTGACAGCGTCTTATTTGCGTCCCAGAAAAAGACAACTAAGAGTGGGGAGAAAGCAGGTTATACAAGTTGCAGAATAATGCACCTGACAGTCATCAATAAGCAGTAGGACGGAGCATCGGGGGACACGAGTGAGTCCTAAAGTAGAAAAGCGCCCCCTTTCTGCCATCAAGTTTATTTTTGGGCAAATAGAGAGAGGACAAAAATCCACCAACGCCGCCCGAAAGGACGAGAGGAGCTACGCCGAATGTCGCGTCCTTCGACAGGGGATAAGACCTTTCACATATGCGGGGTGCGCTTCAGAAAGGATCCGAAAGCTGAATGGAGGGCAGGCGCCGCCGAGCTGCTTATCTGTCGCACTCGCATTGTCCTTATAATTACATGAAAGAGGGAGAGATCGGGCATGTGAACAGGGGAAAATCAAAGTGACTCCGCCTTCGGAAGAGTAGCGCCGACCCTCTCATTAGCGATGCGGGCTCCGATTATTGGACAGCGGCTCTTTTGCTTTGAAGGTCTCCCTCTGATCTCGGATATTTTAAGTGTTGATGGTTGAAAGGGATGCGTCTTAAGAAAAACACCGTAGACGCTAAGCGGGGGAACTGCGCTCTCCAGCCTTTAAGGACGATCCGAGTGAGGTTTTTTTGGGGGGGGATTTCGTGTCTTTTTCTTCTTGCTCGTCCGCCCGTCTCTCTCCCCCTCTCTCTCCCTCTCTCTCTTCCCCCATCCCACCGATAGAAGTCTGTTAAAGGGTTTCTTACCCACTCCCGGGCAGCTGCGACGGTGGTGACTGTCGTCTTTTCAAAAGAGGAAAAAAACGAGAGAAGGGCGGAACAGGCTTGAGGGCGATGAGTGAGTGAATCGAGAGAAAGCGCTTTTTGTCTTTTAGCCGGGCGGAGAAGTGAAGGACGGCCGCTGCCTTGCTTGGTTTGGACTGCGCAACGGGAATATTGTTAAAGACGTTTGCTTGGATTATAAAAAAAAAACACACACACGCGCACAAGCGCCCCGAGAAAGGGTCGAGTAGGTGATAGATTGATATGGTGTAGCACAAATGCTTACTGAATTGCCAGCAGCCGCCAGCCTTGCTCGACCCCTGATCCGCCTTACTCCAAATGCACGATTCCTTCCGTGGATGTAAAACGCAGCAGAAACGCAGCCAGGCACCCGAGAGCACCAACCGCGACGGCGGCAACAACAACTCCTGCTTTCCCAAGAGCCCCGGGATAAAAAGCTCGCAGGTCTCCTTGCTGTCACCCTCTGATCCCTTACGACAGGCGAAGCGGCTGCCCATCAGGCTCCTCAAGATGCTGACCGCGCATACGAGCCACTTGCTGCACCCGGAGTATCTCCAGCCCCTCACTTCGGCGCCAGTAAGCATCGAGGTAATGTATCTAGTATCTCCTTTTTGCGATTAAATTGCACACCGATCCCACCATACCCCGACTACAGCTTCTTGCCCCGTTGTTTTAAATCTCTACGACTTTGCCGATCGCCAGTCGTACCCCCCCCCCCCCGCCGCCTTTCCGACGCCTTTGCGCTCTTTCCCATAATTTACCGCAACTATTTCTGACGCGTTGATGTTACTATTTCATGTCTCGTTTTGCTTTCACGTTTGAAACGGTTCGCTTCCCCGATCACTGTCGTTATTTTGGTAATATTCTGGAACATTTTCCTTCATATCTCTAAGCTAAAACATTTAAAATTCAATCGACATACTAACTCAAAAATTAGCACATGAGAATGTGCAATGCCGTCGTGCGATGTTTAGGTACGGTTCTGTATGGTTAAACTGCAAGTTTGTTTTTAGCCTAAATTTTGAATATATTTTCTTATTCACCGGCGTCTTAATCTCGACGCTCAAAGTGCTCTATTATACAGAGGTTCATATTTTAATATTTAAACGGATATCGTCTCCTCTTTTCCCCGTTTCCCTCGACCTTAGGTTGCCACCCTATGGTTTCATATATAGGCTTATATCTTACTATCAAGTGCCCGTACGTGCGTAGACTCAAGAAATTTACGACGATATTTTAACTATTATTATTATTATTATTAGCCATGATGATAGCACCACTATTATTACTACTGCTACTAAATATTATTTTGTTGCGCATCAAATTCCACGAGAGAGGCGGGCGAATCGCGGGAAGTTAACTTATAGTTATATTTGTGTAAATGTATCGTGTTTCCATTTACAATTAAGGGTGATAAAGGAGAATTTTCTGCAAAAATTTGGGACAAATGAATTTCTTTCGTTGCGGCCGCTGATTCTCTGCGCGCACAACCGGGCGCACAGTATTTAATATCTATAGTAATTTACCGTTAAGCAAATCAAAGTGTATTTTTATGTGGGTTTTTCTTTTTTTTATTAATAGGGGAATTGCCGTTGGAAGTACTCATTTTATGGTCAAGTCCGTTTAGGGTGTCACGTAACTTAAATAACTATCATTATTTGTCTTTTTCATAGTTCTTTAAATGTAATTTAAAGGCTTAATACAAATAAAATGATACAATAAATATAAATTAGGGTTTCTCTAATAGGGTGATTTCAGATAAACGCGAAAGACAAAAATCGCAAATATTTGAAAATTATGCTTAAGAACATTTTTTCAGCAACGTAATTAAAGGTCGACCTTTTCAATCATGTTTTTTCGAAACTTACCACACAAAAAAATACATCAAACATACATTTTCCATAAATAAGGTGCAGCAACATTTTGAGTGCTGTTTGAGTGCTGTTTCTTTTTTACATTGCGTGCACGCGGCGGCCTACACGTCACCGCGCGGAGCCCTAACAAAGTGATCATCGCTGTTATGCCAGTGATTTGTCTTCCTTGTTCCGTGGTTACCTCGTGACAGTGACGGCATGCTCGTTGTCTCCCCCTGCAGCTGGATGCCAAAAAGAGCCCCCTGGCCCTGCTGGCTCAGACATGCTCGCAGATCGGCAAGCCGGACCCACCGCCCCCCAGCAAGCTGAGCTCCATGGCATCCGGGGGCCTCGGCGACAAGGACGCCTCCGGTCGCTCCTCGGGCTCCAGCCTCAAGCTCAGCGAGCACCGGCAGCCGCTGGAGGACAAGTCGAGCTTCAAGCCGTACTCCAAGGCGGGCGGAGAGTCCCGAAAGGACGGGTTGGGCAGCGGCGGTGCGGATAAGGCCGGGTTCCGGGTCCCCGGTGGCGGTGGCACGGCCGCTTGCCCGCCGTTCACCCCACATGCCATTTCTCCACGATCCCGGTCAACCTCACCCTCCCAGCACTCAGCCTCCCAGCCTCGAGGTTCTGGATCCTCACCCCCGGCGCCACAGCCTCCACCTACGCAGGTGCTGCACGTGGACCCCAAGTCGGCAGTCGCCGACTCGGCCAGCATGGACAACGGCGGGGCCTCGAAGAAGGATGGCGAGTCCAGCAAGCCAAGTCTGGACAGCGCCCAACTGGCCAACTCAAGCCACGCCCGTGCCAGCGTCGACTCCAACAGCCCTGGCTCCGAGGGCAGCCCTCACCACGACGGCAAGGCAGACGCGGCTCCGGCCCAGCCGGGCCTTGGCTCCGGACACGTGGCCCCAGTATCACCGTTCAAACCAGGCCACTCTGTGTTCCCCCTGCCGCCCTCCAGCATGGGCTATCATGGCTCCATCGTCAGCGCCTACACTGGCTACCCGTCCCAGCTAGTGCCGGGCTTGGACCATACCAAGTCCAGTCTGGTCGGGGGTGGTGTGGGTGTCCCCGGGAAGCACCCCAGCTCCAGCCCACTCACAGGGGCCTCGCCCCCATCCTTCATGCAGGGCCTGTGCAGGGACCCATACTGTTTGACCTACCCCAATGCCTCTCACCTGGGGGGCAGTAACTGCTCATCCTGCGTCCACGACCCATCATCCACGCTGAAGTCTAGTTTCCCGCTGGTGTACCCCACGCACCCGCTGCACGCCCTGCACCCCAGCTCTCTGTCGTCCAGTGCCACACCATCGCTGTCCCACCCCCTGTACACCTACGGCTTCATGCTGCCCAACGAGCCCCTCCCCCACGCCTGTAACTGGGTGTCAGCAGGGGGGCCGTGCGACAAGCGCTTCGCCAGTTCGGAGGAGCTGCTGAGTCACCTGCGCACGCACACCGCGCTCCCCGGGATGGACAGCAAGCTGCTCTCCGCCTACCCCTCTGCCTCGTCTGCTGCAGCTGCGGCCGCCGCCTCCTGCCACCTGCACCTGACCCCCCAGGGCAGCCCTGGCTCCTTCTCCCTGAGAGCCCCGCCCAGCCTGGGCCTTGCCCGCTATCACCCTTACAGCAAAGTCCACTTGCCTGCGGCCCCCTCCCTGCCCATGCCGACGCTGCCAGCCGCGGCGCCATACTACTCCCCCTACGCTCTCTACAGCCAGAGGCTGGGCTCCGCCTCAGCGCTGGGCTACCAATGAGCCGTGCGCATCAGACCCGGATTCACTTTGGGGGTGGCACCCACACGCTGGGCAACCGGGAATGCAATACCAGCACCCTATAGGGGGCACCGAGGCTCTGATCCAACGACCACTATATACTGAGCTGCGGATTCGTCACACGTCGGCCCTGCCCCCCGATCGAACCCGTCCCCACCCTGAGCTTCCAGCGATCGGATTCCTAAAAACCTGTGACTCTTCCTGGGGTGCTAGTGACCCTCCGTGGAATCCCAGTGAAGTTCGGTCAGTGGGACACTGGGAGAACTGGACACGTACAAGCTTCCCTCCTGAGCTTTTTGGGATTAGTTTCGCCTTCGTTTTACTACTTTCACATCACTTTCTCCCGGACTGAAAAAGTGTATTTATTTTTTACAGAGCGCTTGGCTTTCAAGTTGGGGGAAATTTATTATCCAAATGCATTGTTCCTAAGTATTCTTACTATTCTCATTAAAAATATTATTATGCTTATTATACACTTTTTAAAATAAAGTTTTGTGGTATGCAACTTGGCAGCAGTTTAATGGCAGATTCTCTAAAGAAGTTCTCTCCTTGTTTTCCAGTCTTTTTCTAGCCCCCCCCCCCCACCGCTGATTTGCTGTCTCATGTCTGGTGGGGGGGTGTGTCACCCCCCTCCCGGGCTCTCAGAAGGCTTCTTATTTTTTATTTGTACAGCTGACGAGACAAACACAAGAGATGTAATATTTTTTGTATTGTATTTGTGTGGGCTGGCCGCGCAGGGGACAGGGCCATGCACAAAACTCAACAGGAAGAAAACCATGATGGCAGTGCTATCAGTTTAAAGGGGAAGGTCTTATTTTGTTTAATAAATGCGAATTATTATATTTAAATGGCGTCTTTTGGAGTTTTGTTCTGGGTAGCTAGTTGATGGCCGCACACGTGAATGAGAAGCAAAGGATTTAATAGATTTTTACAGAGGCCAGTGATCACATTCTGGTACAAATGTGAGAAACAGATTTACAGCCTGTGGTAGCTGTAACATCAGAAAAAAAGTATTTTTTTCTACCATTAAGGTGAGTTGGTGACATGGACAGCAAGGGGAGCAGTGGTTGAGATTCTGAATTTGTGAAATTATGGTCTCAGAAGGGGCCTTTCTTTTTACCACTGGATCAGGGATATGTAACACCGTCCTATGTTTGTGCAATTGGAAAATTCCCCTTCTGAGCGACTTAGGTATATAACTTGTGGGCCAATAACTTCCTTTGTTTTTTAATATTTGGGGGGGGGGGGCAAGTAGATGTATGTCATTTCCAAACATACGCAGGCCGAGTGGTTCAGTTTGTGTGGGGATTTAAGTTATGGGTCCAGCATAAATACCAACACGGGCCTGTATTCAAAGAGTCGACTACATGTGAAAGTTATCTGACCGTACGGAGGAGCTCAGGACACAGGGAACCAGGGAACGAGTCCAGGTCGGCCTCTGATTGGTGCAGACTTCATGCCTGGGGCCTTTGTTTCAGTGATTGATGATTTGTTGCTGTATTGATGGATTGACTGATCCAGTCCCAGTGGAGGTTCTTACCCTGACCCAAAGACCTTAGCTAAAGCGATGCTATCCAGCCAACTGCCAGACAATATGGTTTTCCTCCCACATTGTGCCTTTATTAAGAAAATACCGTGGATCTGCTGGCTCCCCTGTGTGGTTCTCAAATTTGTTTGCGAACCTCCTTCCTGGAAAATTCTGGAGAATTCAATAAAATGTGTGTTGATTTTGCCTCGGTTAAATCTTAAAGGGTTTGACCTGCAACTTAAAGTGAAGTCACATTGCTAATGATCACTCTTGCTGTCGGAGGTACATTGCAGCTCTGAAAACAAGACTAACGGCTGTTCGTTTTAAATAAGGCGAGGTTGATTTGCATTCCTACTGAGACAAATAGGAGGAATGTTAAGAGAAATAGAGCAAATATGTGCGGAATATGATTTTGCGAAGGGTGCAGTTTGAAGTGACATTAAGCCAAACTCAGTCGTATTTCACTGATGTGCCCTGTAGTCGGCAGGATTTTTTGTCCTGATTCTCATTTGTAATTTCAGCAAACTAGTAGCTGTTTGAATGTTAAATGATCAAATTCCCATAGTCGCCGGATCTATCGGGTCTCCAGGGTGTCCCGTTTGGGGCCGGGGGTGTGCAGCCGCAGAAGCTGCTTCTCCTCCAGCTTCCAAACACGTCTTCAGTTCAGGAACTCATTGAGTCTTTGTTATTTTTTTGAGGGTAGGAGCGGTTATGCTTATCTCCACTCCAGAGCCGGGGTGAAATTCTCAAGTTCCCCCAAGTGATCTCATAAATGGATCACACAAGCAGAATAAATGTACACGCCGGCCGAAGAGACTTCATTTAGGCTGGTGAACATTATCAGTCTTTACAAATAAACATGATGGCCGCAACAAACACAATCGAAGGAACTATTATCATGTGTGATGAGAATCACGGCTACATCCAATGGATGCCTAGTTCTTGCCCCACCGCAGAATCCCAGGGTCACACAAATCGCAAATCGGCGATTCATTATCCCATTAGCGGGTGTCAGCTTGTGTCGCCACCTGCAGGCACCCCGCAGTGCTGCATTTGGAACAGCTGGGAGAGACGTGATCGCCGCGCAAGGGTGACGGTAAGCAGAGACGGTGCGGGGTGGGAGGGGACGTGGGAGATGAATGGTGAGGAGAAGTAGCAGAGGGAGAGGCGGGAGGGATCCATCTTGTCTTACTGGAGGAATTAACAGCACTGTTACCCTTCAGCAATCCCGTCTCCCATCCATCACTGCACTCATCCCTCATCAATCACACCGCCCATCTGTTCTTCATTCGTCTCGCCGCTTCCAGCCACGTCCTCCATCCACCCTCATCTGTTCCCGGAGCCCGCCCTGACAAACCCACGGTGGGGGTGGGAACCGAATCGCATTGGCGGGGTCCAGTGCAAAGCACACATTGTGCATGCTGGACGTGATGAAAAGTCCCGTGGAGGGAGGTGTGGGGCGAGGGGGGGGGACATCCGACGGCCCCCGTGATTAATGACGACAGAGTGCGATGCGGCTCCTTGGCTGGCAGCAGGGCCGCGCTGCCCAGCAGGCTGAACACCAGGAATGCTGGGAAGGATCCTAACATCGGTGCACGCACCATGTGACTCGCTGCTAAACGCTGCTTTTTATGGGACGAGAGCCCAAGCGCCGCCTTCTCAGGATTTTGGGGAGATTATAAACTGTCCAGGGAGTGGACCTTCCCTCCCTCTCCGCCCCCTCCCTCCCTGCCTGCCTCCATCTCTCATCCTTCCTCAGAGCCCTACAGTAACCACACAATAAACCAGCCCAGATGTCAGGCCCATCTTTCATCTGGGTTGTAAAACAATCATACAGGCCATTCTTTATGTTCTCCCTCACAAAGAGAGTAAAAAATGTTCTTTGGCTCTTGGTTCTGCATCCCCCCTCCCACCTTCAAACGAAACGCATGCCTCCGCGCCCTGAGAACCATGCCGGCCTTTGGAAGTGCCACAGCGCTGATTCATTGACTGCGCGACTCTTTGGTAAATTGGCCAGATCCCGTAGTGAATTAACGCATCTAAAAGGGGATGTTGCATAATGACCCCCCCCCCCCCCCCTCCTCGCCTTGTTTGTCTCTCTCTTCCAAGTCTCCAGGCGCCCTTGACATGCAAATGCGCAGGCAGACGCAGCGCCGCAGCGGTTGCGCGCGAAAGGACCCTCGCAATTATGGTGCACCGCTAATGCGCGCGTTCCCAGCTGGGTCTGATTTGCCCGCGTGCTGGGGATGGGGGGGGGGGGGGTGGTTGTCAGCTCCCATGCATCACGGAGGCCACGCTGGAAAGAAAAAAAAAATCCTGGCAAGCCATCTCGCAGCCATCTCGGGGGGGGTTGTTGCGCTCTTTCCGTAACCGGGGCGACAGCACCTTCCTTGGTTTCCCTCCGCGGCGGCCCCCCAGGCCTGGCCCAAAGGCCGCACTCTCCCATACGTTTCTGTGCACTTTCCTGTGCTCGCATTTCATGTCACATGGTACTCGTGGTGCCTCACAAAGCCCAGCAGCCACACATGCATCACTATCTGCCCCCGCCGTCCAAAGAAATCCTCACGATTTTGCAATCATTCCGCATATTTTCACACATCGTAACAAACATGGCGACTGGATGGAAACGAAAGGGTTTTGATAAAGACAACGACTCCAGCTGATCATTATGCCGCTTGACATCATACGTGTGTGGAATCACTCAGTCGTCACTCTGTTTTTCTCCCATCTAATTGCTTAATTGTCTGTGTGGGTTGCTGATCGCCATCTGCACCTGTTTCCTTGTGCTGCATAAACACAGGTGTAACACACACTCTGCGGGACAGTCGGTTTATTCCCCACCTATGTTTTCTGGATTTACACCACGCATTTAAAAAAAAAAAAAGTTTTGTTTTGGAATTGTTGTTGGTGAGTGGGTTCTCCCAAACATCCAAAAGTCCTGCTTGACAGAAAACTGTACCGCTATGGCTGAATCGGCCTTTGTGAGGCAGCCATGTTGAGATAGGCTGGGGGGGGGGCGTGGGGGCAAGCAAAAAAAAAACAAAACAAGAAAGACGTTTAATCGAAACTTTTGTCTGCTCTCTGCAGATCCGTCCCGCAGAAAGGGGCAGATCCGTCTCCCACGCAGGAAACGCTTTCATCCGCAACTGACAGCTTTTGTCCACAGTGGATTCGCGGATTTCATCCAATAGCAGCTGCCAATCGACTCCGGGTGTGAAAGCTCCCATTTTCTTGGTTCGGTCTCTTGCCATCTTCCAGGTGTAAAAAACAATAAATAGCAGAAACGTCATCGGACTTTCCCCTAAAGTGCTAATCCGACAGCTATGCTGTCACGTGCTGCTGCAGTCAAGGGGGGGGGGGTTGGTGCTGTGCCCGTGAAGGGCCCTGTTATTCTTTCCGGAAAAGACCCAGGGCTCCCGATTGTCCTGGGATGCTTCATCCCATCCCAGGCTCCACATTTACATCCTTTGGGGGGGGGGGGGATTGACAGTATGACAGTACAACATTTTCGAAAGAGTTTGATTATTTATATTATTTAGAACCTGGAGTAACTTGCCGCCCCCTCTCTCGTCTCTCTCTCTCTCAGTGGTAAGTTATCCCAGCTGTCCTGGAGTGTTGTGCAAGGTGAAGAAAAAAAATGGGGGGGGGGAGGGGGGGGTGGTTAGAGGAGGCAGAGAGGCGGAG
>JAODJX010000119.1:3282517-3301265 GCA_026776945.1 Isichthys henryi | reverse complement strand
ACACACCCACACCCACCCGGGGCCTGCCAGATCACTTTCATTCTGCTAGCAAACTTCACATTCCACGCGGCCCCCCCCCCCGCCCCCCATTTTCACTGTGGGGAGGGTGATGAGATTAACGACACGGACAGTTTATGATGACAGGGATATCCGGAGGCTGACGTCACGGTGCAGACTCGACGCCGGGCATGCTGGGAACAGACCACTGTGCGGCTCCTGCGTCTTTCGATCTGTCCGTGAGAAACAGAACCCAGTTTTAATTCTGTTTTGATTTGGTGCGTCACCCAAGGAGCCTGGTCCCTTTACAGAATGTCACCTCCCCGGGGTCTGGCGAGGTTTATTGCACGCATAGCTTATTCTGTGCTGCATTAAGTGCCAGTGGAGAGCTTCTCGGTTTCCGATTTATCACCCAGCCAGGGCTGTGACTACCAGTTAAACGGATGTGAAATTATAAGCCGACTGACACCCTGTGCTAGATAACGTCCCCTCAAGGGTTAATCGGCGATGAACAAGCAACTTCACGAAAAATAAACTGAATAAACTATAAATCCGCAGCCACACCCCCCACCTCCACATACCTTGACCATAATTCATTATGTCTAACGCAGTCAGGAATAGTAACTCGATAACTCAGCAAACTTTATATGAACTGTAACCAATAAATCAAAAATGAAAGATGGATGATGACGAGAAAATGATTCGACTCCCTGGATGAAGGGAAGACAGAACATGAGGATGAACGGGGACCCACTAGGGTACAAACGACAAGCATGGATACGGACAGCGGCTGGTATATTTAAGGAAAAATCTAAATGTTGCGTCTTTATACGCTCAGCGGGTTTTTCGTTTCAGTAAAAACCTATATATATAATAAAAACCTATATAGCAATAAACTTTATTCGTGTTTAATAGAAGGCAGCAAGGTGGCTCAGTGGGTAAGACTGACGCCTCTCAGCACCCACATTTGGAGATTAAGGTCCTGCTTCAGCCTTGAATTACCTTTTTATTTATTTAGCAGCTGTTAACTAAAGAGCCTGCTGGTGATATTGTTCTGTCGAGCCTGGAGTTTGAACCCACAACCTCCTGATCACAGGGACAGCATCTGAGCCCTCTGGGTAAAGATCACAGACCTGTACCCCATCGGCTGAACCACACTCAGGACAGACGGGACAGCAGAAAATCATTAAAACACTTTTAGAATAAATTAGTAATAATGCATCATTAGTCCTACAAGTGACGGGACAATATTAATAAAAATGGGGGCAGTCGAATCGACACCCCCGACCTCGTTTTTCAATAATAAAATAAAAGGTGCCAGCTGGGCTAAAATCCCCCCCAGCGTCCGCAGAGAGAGAACACAGATCACAGGTTAAGTGCCCGTCTCCGCTGACAGCACGTCCCATTCAGTATATAAAAGCTTATAAATGAGACAGAGGTGAGTCAAGCCCGATATAATGACAGAAAAAATAGAGGCGAATAGGAAGGGTGGGGACTGGGGGTGGCTGGTGTACAATTAGGTTCCTCGGGGGCCAAATGTAAGAGAATACATTTTAATTAGCAGCTGATTAACACCTGAAACACCAGGTGAGGTGACTTCTGTAGAGCAATTAAAGAGCAAAAGCAGACGTGCTTCTCAGCCCTGGAGAACCGGCAAGGCTGGGTTACACCCCTGGGTTCCAATCACAGGTGTGTGAGGTCGGGATCACAAATCACCACGGCGACAATTGCGTGCTGTATACTTTTATATTTAGCTGCTTAGCTAAAACTTCCATCCAAAGCAAACACAACTGTACTGTATTCATCATTTTTTGAATGATTTCGTTACAGCTGGAGGTTTTTCAGGAGTAATTCAAGATAATTACCTCATTGAAGGGTACTCCTGGGACTTTGATTGGAAACCTATGAGTGCATGATCACGATGTTTCCTCCTGCCCTTTGGCCTCCGAAAAAAACAGCCAGATGTACGTTAAGGGGAGTCCAAACCAGACAGGTGTGCAAAGAGTGGAACTAAATTGGTTGTAATTAACTGACTGCCCGTCGGGAATTGATTTGGGAATTGTTTCACCTCGGCGTGAAAAACATCTAGGAAAATCTGCTCAAGAAAGTAGAGAAATAATTTAAACTGCTTGTAGAGGTTCTCAGCTGTAGAACATGACGTTAGATACTCAAGACCGGATAAGCAGTTATGGAAGACGGTTCCAGGCCGCCTCGGCATTAGCAGTTTGGCCAGACGTACGTAGATAGCTTCTGGAAGCAAGGCAACATCTGTAAGAGATTGTTTACCCACGATGATATTAACCTGGGACAGTTTCCATTGTAGGATCCCAGCGGTACCCTGGTAGGAGATTGTTAAAATAATCACAGGCAATATGGACCCCTGTGACAACCTCACCACTTGCAGGATGTTCTCCTGGATTTGGCGTCAATGATGCTTTTCACTCGACATCAAGGCTCCCCTTGAAAATCTGGCACAGATATTGGACAAATAAATAAATAGAGAAACAGTCATTTGTCTGAATAATGGTACCTCAACCATGCCAAGATTTCCATATTTATTGTGATCTATTCTGTCTTAACATAAGTGCTACATCCTAGTAGAAAAGCAGACTCCTTCACACTGGGTGCCCTACGTGGCTAAATGCTCTTTATTCATCTCGAATGTTTCTCAGAAGTACAATAATAGTGCTTCTCCTGACATCTGAACTTACAGGTTCTAATATCAAAAGGAGGAGTGTCTTCAGCTTGATGACATCATTCAGCAAGATCCAGCAAGTGGGGGCAGGTTGTACCACCAAGGGAACCAATCAGATGCGCCCAAGTGAGAGTGGCCGTGGCATCTGAAAACCATAGAGACAGAGCAAGAGTGGAGAAGGGAAGCAAGCTGTAAAAGTATATAAAACCTGTCCTTCTTTAATATTTACAAGTATTTCCAGTGGATTACACACCTTCCGCTGGTATGGAGTTCCACCAAACAAACAGGATTTTTTTAAAATCATTTTTCAACATTCTTTAATTATCCTCACCGCCGTAACGTGAAGAGCGTCTCCATCATTATTAAAATGGCCCAAAGCTGAGCTGCTCCCCAGCCTCCTTACTTCCAGGACACACCCCAAACCACAACTCCAAACCCATAAAAAAACAGCAGCACATACAATTATCATCAGTTGGGCCCTCTTTCCCGGGGAGGGGGGTGCTTTCGGGATGCTGTCAGTTTCCACAGAAAGTCTCTGGCCGGGTCCCTCCGATATTAATGACAATAATAATATATCTAGGCCACGCTAATTGCGGGGGAGGTGAAGGGGTGCGGGGCACACAGTTTCCAGCTCTCCTGTAATAACTCTTCAGGAAAGGACATGAATCACCACTGCCGCCCTACCCCCCCCCCAAAGAGGGCAGGCTAATAAATGGTGAACAGCTGCAGAACCTGCTGATTTATTTCGCGGGGCCTGCTGGAGAGGCCGTATATCCTGCTTTCATCCTCCCCGTGCCTTTTATCTCCGTGCCGCTCTGTTCGGAGTCACCGGCGACACCCCTTCCCTGCTATTCGCTTCCCTTGGTTCCCCCCGCCCCCCCAAAAGCCGGGCGGAAGAAAGTGCATGAGGGGACACTTTTATTTACCCAAACTTGTTGTTATATACGAGCGTGCAGCAGGCACACACAGACATGCACACACAGGCAGACGCATGGCTGTAAATCTCGAGAGCGCAGGCCGGCAGCCATATGGAAAAGTTATGCGAAGCTGGCGGAGGGATGGATGGATGTGGAGCGAGGGATGGAGCTTGGGAAAGAGAGAGAGCGAACTAGAGGCAGAGGAGCCGAGTCGAGAGGCTGAGTGTTTACATAACCCGGCTGAAAATAGACATTCACCAGTAGCTCTGCACGTCTCGCACTGATGGCGGTGGCGGGAGAGAAGATCCATCCCAGAAAACGATGGCCGCGTTTTGGTGGGGGGGCCGGGGGGGAATCAAAGTGGGACGTCACATACAACAGGAGAAACTGGAAGTGCTTAGTAAACAAAGAGGGGCCATGGAGGGGAGAGGCTGGAGTTAGTGGAAGAACAGAAAAAAGGCAGGGTGGGGGGACGGGGTGACTGGACAGCATCCCTTATGTCTTGAGGGCTGGCCAGCTGCAGGCCCCTTTGGTATCCCGCCCCCCCCACCTCCGGCCCCTTGTCTGCATGTTTAGGGCCATGATTAATGACCTAAAGGCCCAGGTCCCCCTCCCAACACCCCGTTCCCCCCCACCACTAATGTCATCCACGCCACTGGCTGTCAGGCTAATGGACGTGGGCAGACAGGGAGCCCCCAGCCCCACCACCCCCCAACCCATAACGACAGCCTAAAACTCTTCATTTCCTGACACTCACAAACAGCACTTGCACACCCCCGCCATTACAGAACAGACACTCGAGGTGTCAGTTCTCAGGAATCGTTGGCGGGGTGCGTTTACATGTGTGTGTGTGTGCGTGTGTGTGCGCATTGCGCGAGATCCGGGCCACATCGTGTGAGAGAGTGAAGGAAAGAGGGAGAGCAGAAGAGAGAGGGAGAGCACCTCTTCCATGTGCACCGTTCCCAGCCTGTCAGAGCGCTGTCAGCCAGTGATTTATGGTCGCGAGTCTCCAGCCCTTCTTCACTGCCAGTTCAGTATTGTTACAACTGACAGCTAATGAGGCCTGACATGCTTTCAAGCAGAGCACTTAACGGGGCTCCGCTCTCCTCCACTCACAGCCTCCATTTTCCTCCTTCCTCTTCTATCCTCTCTCTTTTTTTCTTTCTTCCAGAAGCAGCAGTGCTGAGAATGACTGCCACCGTCGCAGCCGCCGCCGCTCATGGGACAAACACGCGGAGGAATAGGCGTGTCGCGCAAATGCGCTGTGGAGTCGCTGGCACGTCACCCAGTCAGGGAGGAAGTGGACACCTTCGGGCTCCCAGGCGACATGCTATGAACAGAGGAAGGCTTCCTGGGACCGCGTTAAACCGAACTGAGCTTACAGCTCGGTGTGCTCCGTGTACTGAGACTAACTTATATTGTCATGAAGCAGCACTTAAGTGTGTTACACCGTGCCAAGTCCACAGATAGTTGTATTACACTGTGTTGTGTCTACAGTTTGGAATGCTACACTATGGAGTGTTACACTATATTGTGTCTACACTCCAGAGTCTTATACTTTACTCCATGCTTTGGTGTATTACACTGTATTTTATTTGTACTTTGGAATATTACACTGTATTTTGTCTGCACTGTGGAGTGTCACACTGTGCTGTGTCTACTGTCTGCAGTGTTTCACTCTGTGGAAACCAAAATTAGGTGTGTTATACTGTTTTGTACTATATTCTGTACTATAACTGTACTATATTCTATAACTGTACTGTACATATACAGTAATCTATATTTTGGAGTGTTACACTGTAGTAATTCTACATTTTTGAGTGGTATACTGTATTGTGTTACTCAATGTTTTATATAATTCCGAATCTATACGTTGGTCTGTACACTTTGGAATGTTACACTGTATTTTGTAACACTGTTCTGGATTCAGCTCTTACTCTTCCCTGCATTTCAGCCATTTCAGAACTGAACTGTGTAACAACCGCGCGCTGCTGTACAATTATGCAGACACCCGATGGAGAAACGCAGGCATCCCAGAGGCCCCGACCACAGAGTGACAGCAGGAACTCAGGAAGTGGTCATGATTTAAGATGGGCCCGGCCGGGAGCTCTGGGTGGCCCTTCCAGTGAAAACAGGGCGAGCACACACACGCATTCATTAAGAAGCGCAGGCGGCTGAACGCCGATCCCGGTTATTATTACTGCCGCGGGTCGGGTGTTCGCAGCTCCGACCGCAGAGCGCGGCTGCTTCTGAACTGAAAACAGGCTTCAACGAACCTTTCTTTTCCTCCACCCCTCCCTCTCGCCAGACCCGGCACTATAATCACTAACAGAGTGCGCTGGCAGCTTCAGTCCCCCCCCCCGCCTTCCCTTGTCAGCCATGATTAATGGCGGTCCGGTCTGGTGCAGCTTACGTTGCCAGTTTCAGCATTGTTCCCTCGGTACTAAATGAACTCTGACAGACTCCCCCCCCCTCCGTTCTTTTTTCTTTAATTGTACCGCTGAAACTTGCTACAGCGGCACCTATCTGCCAGAAGTCGCGCAGTTAATCTAAAACATCGCTGAACGTTAAGTGGTTTTAAATAGACCTACTTCCGAAAGGGAAGTGAGGTAGACACTATCACTTAAGAATCATAATTTATCTGTCTCGCTTTTTTAAAAATCCTAAAATAGACAATTAAAATACTCTGCTGTGGCATCCGTTTTTAGGCTGTAAATGATGTGCAAGTCCCGTATATTAAGTGTTGAAATTATCAAACAGAATGTAAATACCAGCCAATGTTTGTTCATTGTTTGACTTTAAAGATGTTACTTGTTACCAGCCTATTCAAACCAGCGGTAGAACAGCAGACCGACTTAACCTGGCACATATGTGGCCATGTGAAAAACGTGTAATGGTGATGCGTGACGTTGCAGTAATGGACTGCAGATTATTACAACAGCCATTAGCTAATTAATTTTATATATAGACATATATACACAGTATATAATACAAAATAAAACAATATAGCTCCCATTGCTATGCCCCAGTGATTAAACATCCTTAGATTGATTAGTTTCTTTCCTTCTAAAGTCGCTTTACCTGGAAAGCGTTTCCGTTTTGGAAACATTGAGAGTATTGGGGGGGTTATATTTTATCATTGTGTTGTCTTTGTCGCCATCTATTGGTAGAGTGAGTTTCCGGAACTTGGCATAAAGATTTCCCCAGTACCCGCTGGATGGCGCTGCAGACTCACATCTCCAGCGTTGTTATCAGCTACAGCTACTTGTGCGGCTCGCGTGCTCCCACGGTGTTCACTTGATCCCACGTCGTTAAGTGAATTAGTTGCTACCCATATTGTGTACGTGTATTTTTATGGACTGGAGACCTAGATAAGGATATTTTGTGGCTACAGGGACAGGCCATGGAACACAGTGTTTCACAATTAAGTCACTCCATCTACTATGTTTCTTAAAGAATGACACATTCGGTCAGTATATAATAGGAGTATTATGGGATTATAAATTATCTTTGAAGAAACATTTTAAAAACAACATCCTATTTTAACCAGATGACTAAAGAGGTTAAGTTATATGTATTTGCAATTTCATGGGCAATTTAAGGTTGTGGGTATGAACATAGTTTATGGGTTTTCCTGCACAGAACCACAAACACAATCCATAACATTAATGTAATGCTTAAATGTAATTAAATCAGGTAGTATGGTGGCATAGTGGTCTCACACCTTTTAAGTTGTGGGATGAAAACCTCACCCTGGCTTTGGTGTGTGGACTTTCTCACACTCAGGACACTTTACAATACAGACAGATACAATGCAATACGATTAAGTAATAGCAACAGTAAAACATCAATGAGAATGTTATGTATTGGTAGAGACATAATAGCATTCCTGAAATAAATGAGTTTTCAACTGGAATTTGAAGATGTTAACAGACTTCACCTCTCGCAGACTGTGAGGAAGTGCATTCCAGAATATAGGTGCCGTGACACAGAATGCCCTGCCACCCATAGAGGATAATCTGAATTTAGGTACAGGAATAAGGTTGGAGCACAAACATATTAGTGTGTGGGATGGAGTGCAAGGAAGAAAAAGGTCAGACAGATATTGAGGGCCAAGTCCATGGAGGGTTTTGTGGGCGATCAGTAGTATTTTAGATTTTATTCTATCAACGGTGAAGAAAAGAAGAGATGTGAAGGTTTTTCTCGAATATATAAGTAAATGGGCAGCAGGGTTCTGAACATACTGTAGTCTGTTGAGAAGTTTGAATGGGAGGCCAGAGATCAATATATTACAGTATTGTGGATTGTTTTTATTGTAGGAAAAAAAATATGCTGGGATTTATTAAACACTATGGGTATCGGTGCAAAGCAGTGATGACCACAGATGACCATAACTGGTTGTCATTCAGCACTAGTAGCCCACAAACTCTGAAAACTGCAAATGTGCAGGACAGTCACGAGGACTTAGCTTCGTGACAAAAATCCTTTGACTTGTCAGCCCCCCTCTTTATACAACTCTGGCTACTGATATGGATTCTTTCTACACTGTCGTCTCCAGTCATGATGACTGAAAGCCAGAGGACAGACAATGGAAGAAATTTAGTGAAGTCAAGGTGGGCACTGGCCAGACAAACACTTTTCAATCCCTGACAGAAGAACAAATGCAGAAAAATTTATATTGTTTTAAGTCTGTCATTCGATGCGGCCGACTGATCAGGTTGCTTTTCTGGGTCATTATTAATTCAGCTCAAATGTTTATCTCTTTTTCATGAAGAATATGTTACTAAAGTTTTTAAGACTCTTTCCACTCTTATCCCATAGCCTGGAAGCCAGATAGTACCCCTCCATCACACAGCCATTCCCCTTCCCACTAGACTAGGTTTCTGAGGACTGGAAACTTACTACGAAAAGCTTCACTGGGGAAACATGTGACCTGTGGTTAGTCAACCAAAAGACTTTTTTCAGCAGCTCATAGCTGGGGGTGATTCAGTTCACAGCTGTTGTCCATTCTTTCTTTATTTGACTTCCATCATCCATCCATTTTCTGTAACCACTTGTCCTATTCAGGGTCCATTCACTCACACATGCACTCCTAGGTAACTCCTATGTTTTAAGACCGCGGGTGGACCGGAATGCCTGGAGGAAATGAGACAGAGACTCGAACCCTGTTCCCATAGGTGTGAGATAATTAACAGTGCTAACCACACAGTTAATCTAGATTACAGTCCGATAAACAGTAAATCTTCTATTATGTCCTCTCAAATTCCTGTTGCTGCGGATTTCGGGTTTATTTTTCTGTCGAAAGGTGAGGGCCGTCGTATTACTATATTTACGGTATTTCAGCTTCGTAACGCCGAGCGGCTCGTAGATAACGTTTACCGTAAAGATTAATATCTGTCCAGCCACTCTCAAGACCCTGACTCCAATGAAATAACTGAATATTACCGGACACGTTCAAAAGTAGTAAACAAAATCATTTTCATTAATACAAGAGTAGCATGTGAAAAAAACATTTCTTATGGGCAACTTAATAAATCTCAAGCAGTTTAACAGGTGTCGAAAATTTATGTCGTTCTGCCATTATCAGGAAAAGTGTGGCGAAGCTAGTGATTAACTGCTCTGTGACCTTGAGTTATCATATTATGTTGAATAAGCAAAGTTTGAACTACGTCAGTTAGGTCTGTATTTACATTTATGAAACCTTCTGATCGCCAGAAAATTACACTGAGAAGCTTGACGGGCGATTTCCAATATTTCACCAAATAAAATTTTACAGAGCAATTACATCGCGATTTTCATTTTATGACATACAGCAGGTGGCGTAGTAGTTAAGCAGTTTTGACCAGGTTGTTTCAGACTATATGTATAATTCCAGGAAGAGAACTGATATTGTATAACTAACTATAAAAGGTGGGTGGGACTAACTGGTTTTGGTAAATATTGCTGGATAAACACTTGAATATATACTTTATAAAGCGGGCAGTCAATTTTCTTTAACAGTTACAAGTGAATAATATGCATGTCATTGTAAAACTATTAAACGATTTCTGTGAAATGTGACATGAGGCCTAACATTATCTGCTTTTAATCTATCCCAATGATTTAAGGCCACATGTAACAGAAAAATGTTGGTTGGTAAATCCAACAAAACCTTATCTGAATTCACAGTAATCGGCCTATCCAGTTACTGAGCTGTAGGTAATTCCCTGGCAAACGCTGCCGCAAGTAACGTTACCCGGCTGATTCATATTTAATCACAGAGCTAAAGCCTGTACTGCAGATAAGCAAAAAAAAAAAAGAAGAAAAGCAGGTAACTGGGGGAGGCGTTAAATGCGTACTATTTGCCTGTAATGCGTGAAGTTTCCTGGGAAGCTCGTCCCTCCCCCCACAGGGTTTTAACTTCGGGGCGGTGGAAGAGCTCCGGTTCAGAGGACGCTTGGCGGGGGAGGGTTAGGGTCGGACGCAAATGAGGGAGACTGGGGCAGCGGCCAGTGCCCGGCGATATGGTGCTGATCACCGAGCAGCTGCAGGCGGCCACGGCATCGCCCCATACGCCGGATGAGGCGAGATCCGCTAAGACGGCCAGGAGGGATGCCAGAGGGATTCACTCAAAGTACGTCCGCTTCGCAAACTTTTTTTTGGGGGGTGGTTTAATTATTACACTGTAACGGTAAGGCCTAAAATCGCTACGTTTTGACGCCGGTTTGCAAGCTGTGGTCTTTGTAGTTTATCCTTTGTCTGCGGCAGCGCCTGGTGCAGCTGCTCGTCGGCGATTCCAGATCTTGTTTTTCGCCGTTTAAACCCCCCCCGGATCTGGTAAAAAAACGGGATTTATCCAGCGGATGTTGGCTGCTTGTGATTACCATACACCCGCAGCGAGCGACTGTGGACGGGGACTTGCCCCCCTTGCGTGCATTAATAAAATATCCGGTTGACATTAGTTTACTTTCTCCATCAACCCGCACGTAACTTTCAAAAATGCAAACGACTAGTTAAGATCGATTATCTTAAATGCATTAACTCTGATGTGTGGGGGCCGAGTACGGGGTGTTAAAAGCAGTTTGAGGAAGCGCAACAGGCGTGCATTGGATTGTACGGGCTTGTTTGTTTATCACGGATGTTTGATGTTTTGATGAACAAACATGAAACAGCCTTTTGAACGTAGAGGAACTGCAATATGATCCTTAAATACCACTATGCTTTGGCTTCTCTCGCATTCCTGTCAGACTGCTACCGTATTTTACTGGGAAGCCATTTAAACCCGCAGCTGACACTGGCGTTAAACGCCGACAACCGCATTTTTCCCCCGTGAATTAGCAAAAATCCTGTGTACATAATCTTTGCCCATATAGAGGTATATTGGTATACCACATATAGTGGTGATTTGAATTGTATGAAATATCAACTTTAAGTATGAAAGTGCATCGGGTTTATTTTTTTCTCCAAAATAGTCTGGGCCGAAATTAAATTATATTGCACACGATGCATAAACCCGTACATCAACCACGGCTCACAGTTTTTTTTTTTTTTTTTTTTTTTTTTAAATTAATTAGGAAAAAGTTTAACCTAGTGTTGTGTTAAATTTAACAGTTAAAACAAAAAATAATTTAACGAATTACCGAGGCCGACAATAAGGACAGACTCAGGAGAAGCGGAAAATACCCCCTTGTCCTCGACGTGTCAGTAGAAACCGAGCCAGACACCTCGGAAATTAGGAAGAAACCGTCACTTCTGAGGTAAGGTCCCCCATCCCTACTGTGCGGCTTTAAAAGCATCTGGTGACACCGGGATCTCTCCTTTTAAGGAAAGACAAAGCCTTAAATGCATTAAGCTCCACCACAGAGCCAGGGGAAGACTGGAGCAGTGTTTACCCAATCAGTCCATGTTTTTGCTCCCTATCAGACAGTTCACATTTTTGCTCCTGCCAGGAGCTGGGAGGGAGCAAAAACGTGGACTGTCTGTGGTTCCCTGAGGACCGGATTGGATATGTAGTATGTTAAATGTTTAAATAGTGCAAACAAGTAGACACTGAGGATGCAGACTGTCAGTTTGAACTCTGTTGATAATAATAATAATAATTGATACTGTCTCCATACAACCATAGACTTAGCTTTGTGTGTACAGAGCTCTGATGTTGACATGCGAACAAGGTTTACATAACCAGACTAGTAGGTTTTAGGTTTCCCCTTTGCTCTGTGTGACAACACAGGTTACTTTGATCTGATCTGAACTCTGGTTCCAATTCAGAGTCCAGCAGCTGAAAGTGAAATTTGTGTTTGATGTTTTCCACTATGAAATTGTTTTGAGTCCTTAATTATCCATGTGCATGTTGTAAGAAAAACCAGGGTTGCAACAAGGGATTCTTGCTTATGTGTGTTTTTTAAATTCTCTTTCCCCTTTCTGTCCTTTTAAGGTCGAAGGGTATCGATCCGCTTCCCTTGTTGCAAAGTCCAAGTGATTATGAAGCCAAGCTGGAGAGGAAGAAATCTCAGTCAACCCAGGTCGGCGTTTTCATTCAGAGCACTGGACCTTTTTGTTTTTTCATATTTGTAAATGAATAATTTTATTTGCATTTAAATGCAGCTTTAATCAGCTCATTTAACTGTGTTTAATTTGCTCCTCTTCAAGGGACAGGGAGAACCTTAAAGAATTTCAAATGATTCCATTGAAATAAAGACGACCGAAGCTTAAGCAATCTCTCACCTTAAAACAACGCTGCTTATGTTTTAATAAACTTGCAGTTCATCGCTACGCAAAGCAAACGGACGCTTTTGCCAACTGGATAGCAGCACCACATGTGCCTCTTTGGACTTTAATCAGTCCTGCCTGATACCGGCGGTTTGGGTATCTGGGCCAGTCTCTCGTTTAATGAAACAGGATCAGCTCTACTCTTTATCTATAAGATCATTAAAGAAAAATGTCACCCGCAGCAGATCCAGCATTACCATTTTATTGCATTCTTTTTAGCAGAATATAAAAAAATATGATATATTTAGGTTGCTGCTGTTTTGGGTTTTATCGTCACGGATGGTCATTAGTTTAATTAGAGTACCATATTTAATACTCTGTGTGTGCGCACTGTGTTTGTGTACACGCAAGTAAACATTCGCCATATGCGATACACTATGTTCGTGTACTAATTATGTTTTTATTTTCCTTTCTCTCAGTTTTCCAAGACAAATGCCCAGTATCACAAGCTTTTCAAAGAGGTCAGTAAAGATGAGCCCCTCCGACAAAGTAAGTAAACCCTGCCATCGTTCAGGTTCTACTCCATCTCTGCTTGGGATTTTAGGTCCCTTGTTTAACCTCTGATACTTTTACTCTACAAATGTCTGGTCTGTTCCGTTAAATTCTGCTCATTCTGTTAAATCTGTCGGTAGCAAGCAAACTGACTCTGGTAATGAATAAATCTCTCATTTAGCGTGCTGGGATGTATCACGTCTGTGTTATGAATGCTTGGCTGGTGATGCAGAGAGATGGGGTTGGACATTAGGACCTGCGGAATGAAATCCAAGGTATTAATTTAGGCCTCTTCTCTCTTCAGGTTACACCTGTGCCTTGCAGAAAGATATTCTTTACCAGGGAAAGATGTACGTCTCTGAAAACTGGATCTGTTTCCATTCCAAAGTCTTTGGGAAGGATACCAAGGTATTACAAAGGTTTCCCACTGTGACTTTAGACATGTATATTTTTCTGTGAGTAGGAAAACCCGCTGGTTTAAAAAAAAAAAAAAAAAAAAAAAAAAGTGTCTCCCCAGCACTGACTATTTTCATTCCCCTCCATTATGTAGATAGCTATTCCGGTGCTCTCGGTTACCTTCATTAAAAAAACGAAAACGGCCATCTTGGTGCCAAATGCCCTGGTCGTCACCACCAGCAGCAGTGAGCGGGTGAGTGAGTGAAGGTGCCTGAGCTCCTCTCCTCCTCTGCCTGAAGATCTGAGGTGTTAATCGGCCGACCCTGTGTCTGCAGCACGTTTTTGTCTCATTCCTGTCCCGGGACACCACCTTCAAGTTTCTGAAGACCATCTGTGTTCATTTAGACGTAAGTAGTTCCCAGAGCAGATAGACTCTTTTTCACATCTAAATGTGGTTCTGAGCTAAAATACCATTTTGGTTTCTCTTGCTGATAAAAATGGTTCTATAATTGGGGAACTTTGTTCCTGAACTAAGTGGTTGTAGAACTCCACTATTGTCCAGGATCTATTTGTCTTAAACTCCCCCCTTAAAATAGACCTGAGGAATGTAAAGACATGTTTTTCAATGTACAGCAAAAGCAAATCACAAGTCGGAATGTGAATGTTACACAGTTAGGATGGACGATGTTGCTTTGCTTTGCCATGCTGATGTTATGCTCTAGCTGTCCTTGCAGGATGAATTAATCCGACACATTCTGTCGTGTTTCCAGGGAGACAACGTGGGCAGCAGCCCTGCCCCCTCGTCTGCGGAGAGCAGTTTCAGAGCCACTCGGCCATCATCTCTTCCACTGGTCAGTACCCATTTTTATGTCCTTACTAAAGCTAATAAGGATTTAAACTTTCCACACTCTAACCTCGAAGAAGGTGAAGACCCTAGGTTGATTGGCAGGGGGTTGGACATGTGATTTGAATGGTCATGCTCTTCCCACCAACACCACATTGCCTGTTCTGTCTGCTGTTGTCCAGGATAGTTGAGTCCCCAACCAATCAGGTATGGAACCTGTTCCTTGCAGGACTTTACTGAGGATTTCGTGGACTTGGACGGCGTGGTCCGGCAGCGGAGACAGGACATGCTGGAGAGCAGCAGTTCTGGATCACAAACCCCAGACTATGAGAAGATGGCAGGTATATTCTTGTACCACTTCTCTTACCTCACACCTGTCCTGTACAAATGAAGATCCTTCAGATTTCTTAAGCCACTTGTAACTTTGACACAGACAACCAGTACATTTTATTTTATTTTTTTTAATTCGGTAACTTTCTGTCGGTTGAGTATTTTTTTGATACAGAGAAGCTGCATGTTTCCTGTTTAAGTTACTAATTTAAGGAGAAATTGTGGGTAAAAATCTGTATTTCTCTTCAGATATTTGAACATGAAACATTTTTTAAAAAATTAATGGTCACACAGGCCAGTGAAAATGGTCCAGGCTTTTGCTGAGGTATTGTCTGTGGCATCATATGATACTGAGCCTGTGTAAACGGGAACGCAGGCAGCGCCCTGGCATGTGTAGGCAGGCGGGTCCATGTGGCATTTCCTGCCTGGCGGGTTCAGGCTCTCCATCAAATTCCCCCTTTCTCTCTCTCTTGCCTGTTCTCAAGCATTTCCCAGCCTGCCACAGAATTTCCTCAACGGCCAGGTGGCAGTGCACGCGGATATACACCGGCAGCAGACCCCAGACCCTAAGCACACCCCTCATCGCAACGGTACGTCCCCTCGGCTATTTTCCTCCGACGCGGGACCCAAACACCGGTCATTGTAAAACCCCCTCCATCCGTCCACTGTGTATCTGCACAGGTTTGGCCCCAGCGATGGCAGCTATGCACAACCAAAAGCCGTCACAGACTGTCTCGCTGAACACCCTCCTCTTCATCTATTTGTTTTTGTGAGTTGGATTTTTTTTTTTAAATATATGTAAATATCGACGTCAACGTTTAACTTGGCCAGTCTGGTCAGATTCCTCCATCGCTATTGACACTCGGCGGAACCAGAACAGGTGTCTGTCACACCTGACGAGGTCGATGCTCTTCCTCCCCACAGAGTGTGTGTCCTGGTCCTGTCCTCATGTTACATGGCCTTTAAGATTGTGGCTCTGGAGCAGAGGTTGAATTCACTCAGGTCTTTGACGGAGTTCCCACACAATGAGTAAGAACCCTCTAAATCTCTCCACTGCTGATTGTTAGTTACAACTTTGTATACAAATATCCTGACACGATTCAAATGAAATGCTCAGCTTGGTTCTCAGCAGAACCTTTCGTACAGTTCAAATGGGCATCCTTCAGATTAGTCCTTTTCCTTCAATCCTACATCCTGGCCTTGTCTCTCCCGACCAGACTTGTCTTGCAGCCTTGAGTAGATGTTACATATGGTTGAAAGCTGTCATTTTGAGCTGTAAACCTTTCTGTTGTAGGAATATTCTGCATCAGAAGTCCCAGACGGAGTTTAGCGCAGAGATCTACGGAGAGTTGTCGACCAATCTATTCAAGCTAGAAAAGGTACATGTCTAAGCTCTGTGGGAAATCTTTTTGTTTACGAAATATGGCTTCATGAGGCTCCTGAGGGAGTCGGCGCAAGTAAAACCCAGTAGCAGGATGATTTTTTCTTTTTGTTTTTAATAGAAAGTCATTAGTAAGTCATTTATAGGAAGCTGTCTCGCCTTTGGCTTGCGTGAGGTGAGCTGCTTGTTTTAGATTAACGGCGGTCAACCAGCATGTGTGAAACTGAGGTCTGGCATTTACGATCTAAGGTATGACGCAAGTAGGTCTTGGGGAAACGATGGCAGTTTTGGTTTATATATGCGTATATAGAGCATGCACAAAATAACGGAAACGCCACATGAAAGAGGACTGAATTACAAATACCAGCACAAATACAAAGGTGAGTCATTAAGTTGGATGCCGGTTAATAGTACGCAGTAGCTATAAAAGAGGTCTGAGGATCATCAGTTTCAAAGCTGTTCAGGAGAGCCGTTCAGTGCGTGTGGCAGTGGGCAGATGCCCTCTGGCACACCCAGGATGTTCTGGAAGGATTATATCACCTAGCTGGCTGGGGAACATCTGGAGATCCCTCCTCCTCCTCCTCCTCCTCCAGAAAAAAGAAGCTGAATCCTTGGCCTTGGAAAGAGAGAATTGCAGGGATCTGCTCAGCATTCAGAGGCTTCAAAGCTTATGAGCAGTAGGGCTGCACAATATCTCATTGCAATTATATGATGTATGTGCAATAATCACCAGGGCTTTAGATCAAAGTCAAAACATTTGACCAGACACTGGTGTTTCAGTACTATATAGACATTTACTTACGCCCACAATTTGGTAAGCATATTAGTAGTACGCCTGAAATACTAATGAGAGGCGTATGGTGATGCCCAAAAGTTAGTAATCTGTATAAATGCAGCGTATCCTCATGTTAAATAAACATGTCGGACTTAACCCCCAGAAGTACCACCACACCACTGACATCCATTTTGTTAATCCTCCTCTTTCAAAAGATGTGGTTGCTGAGCTGTTCCTTCCTTCACCACCACTTCAGTACTTATAAATTGCTTTCGTGATTTGCCAAAATAATAGCATGTGGCTCCACCAACCGGATTAACTAAACATAAGGGTATGCTGAATTTATAAGGATTACTAACTTTTTGGTATCAGAAAAAGCATTAATGTTTTAGGTGCACTACTAATCTGCTTACCAAATAGTGCGTGTAAGTAAACATTTGTATAGCTGGCTTCTAGACATGTTTCACCTATCATCTAAAGTTCTGGTGATTATTTCACATGTGCCATAGAATCACCATTAAATCATAATGTGATCATGCAGCCCTACCCAGTAGCACCATTTCAGAGATGTGGTAACAGAAAAGCAATCTCGAGATGCTGAATATTTGCATGCATTGGTGTTCTCAAAGCTGGCATTTACAGCAGTGCTGCTGCTGTTGGGAAACCGCTTGCGTCTTAGGGCTCATTCTGCACTGGCCTTAACTTGCGGTGGGGCCCACAGAACCTGGATCCTTAGCAGTAGAAAGTCTACCTTTAATTCACCAGGTTTGCTGTTAAACACTGGAGTATCGAGTCATGTAGTGGGCGTTCTCCAGTTCCGTGCTTATTGCATGGTCGTATCATAGCCTAGCAATACGAGGCCATTGCGCATGGCCAGGTGTAGCCCATGGGCTACAACACTGTTCCCTCATGTTGTTCCCATGTTCTAAGAAGTCGTCGTCAGTTTCATGAACATCTATCAAACACCTTCCATAAAATCCACAAGCTTTAGATCTAAACGTCATTGAACTTTTATTGGAAGTTCTGGAGAGCAACATGTGAAGTAGATTTCCACTTTCTTCTGAAGAACCGAAGCCTTTTTTTTTTTTTTTTTTTCCTTAAATGGTCAAATATCTTACTATACAATTTTTTTTTTATGACTGTGTTCTGAATCCAAAAGTGGACCCTACTACTTGAGTATATGTATATAATACAGACACACACACAAAGCAAAAGCCAACAATGTAGGATGTTAACTTTACTTTTTCAGGTGTTCTCTGACCTATTTTTCCTGTCTCCCATTTTCAAAACTAGATTCAGAAGAATTTGCAGAAGCTTCTAGAAGAGACCTGAAGTTTCTTCTTCTGCCAACGCTGTGGATGGAGGCCTCTGGAGAGTTTGTTAGGGTGCATCTCTGACTTTTAAAAAGAAGTACAAGCCTTTCTCTAAAAGGTGAACAACAAATTTTTAATGGTGCAATAATTTTTCTTCCTCACTCTTCAGCTGTCTCAGGACTTAAAAGTGCACTGTGTACCCAATAAATCTCTCCCCAGTTCATAAAAAAAAATAGGACTCGATGGACAAACAAGTAAATCTACTTTCACTTTCACAAGAGCCTCTTTAAGAGGCGTTTAAACAAGTGAGTGACTGCTGCACACGAAGTGTCTCTTCACAGAGATCCCCCCCCCCCTCCTGGGGGCAAAACCGTCGACTCACGTAGCCGGTGTGTCCACACGCCAACACAGCGCTCATTCAAGATTACGATGTATTAACGATTTCATTTTCTTTATTGATCGGCTCCTTATCCCAGCTCTGGAGATGAAATCCGTACTGTGTAGGTTGTATATCGTTTCCTTTTTAAGAATTGAGGTCGAGTTTAATTTTCCATTCTTAATGATAAGCTGCAAGAAATCGGGAAGTCTTTTCTCCCCTTTTCTGCGTGATTCAAAGTGCACTTTTTTTTTTTATCAGTTCTCTTTGACTGGTGTATTGAGTGGCATTATGGCGTTTGTGTTTGCAGAATGAACATTTCCGCTGTATTAGTGCGCTGTATGGGGGGGGTGTTTGCATGTGTGTGTGTCACTCTGTTCCGTACAGACAATTTTGTTTTTCATTGGTCTGTCCAAATTCAAATGCCTTAACTGAGTGTCAGTAAAAGGGGTTGGGGGGGGTCATCTGTCAGGCATATTTTCTT
>JAODJX010000119.1:3255817-3267972 GCA_026776945.1 Isichthys henryi | reverse complement strand
GGCCCACCGTGACATTGAGCCTCTTATAACTACTCGCTGTTTCCTATCTGTTAACCAGTTATCAATCCAGGTCGCTATGGTACCGAAAATACCAGTCGCTTTGAGTTTGAGTAGGTAAAGAGTAGACGGATATATTGGCTATATAATAATAATTATTATAACAACAACACATTTTATTTATATAGTGCTTTTACAAGATCTCAATAATGACAAAACATATTATTGATAGAGAAAGTTAAACACTTCAGCAAACGTAAAGGTTTTTAGCTTAGTTTTGAAATCTGAGACAGAGACCGATTGACAAATGGCACTGGGGAGGGAGTTCCAAAGTGGGGGAGCGAAACGAGAACATCCTGTGCGTGTATGTGCTAGTCTGCATTGTTGCCGTGCAGAGATATGTGAAAGTGAGCCGTGGCCTTACTGCCCGAACGGCATGGAACGCGATGACATGATGCTGTGTCTGTGTGCCATGCAGGAGATATTCCTCGAGGAAAACCAGAGGGAATGCACCAACAAGAAGGCTGCCAAGAAGAGGAGGAGGCACGAGGTGGCTAAGAAGATGAAGCAGGCGCTCAACACGCTGAACCTTCAGGAACATGACGACATCTCCCGGGAGACGTTCGCCAGCGACACTAACGAGGCACTGGAATCCCTTGAGGAGATGCCAGAGGGGCAAGCGGAGGCTGCCCAGGGCACGGAGGACACGCCCGTGGTCTATAGCTCCAGTGACCTGGAAGTGTTTTGATGCATGGCAGCGTTGCACTGCTGGGTCTCTACAACAGGTTTGAACCACGGGCACGGTTGGGTCCTTCTGGAAATTTTCAAAAACATCATCAGAACAGCGTGTTTGTCGCCATCCGTCATTCCTGTAGGGCTGGAATTGTCAGTCTCTGCACTGCGAATGGATTTGTTGGACTGGACAATAAATCTAATTTCTGTTAAAAAATCCCACCTTTAGGTGGCAGCATCGAGCTCTGTTTACCTCTGTGGCAGATATCTTAATACACACTAGTACTCACAAGTCTCAAAATCTGATTTTTTTTTTTTTGGTAACGTGGAATACTTTGACAGCCAGCAGAGGTGTGAAGCTCTACGATCAATCCACTCTAAGAAAACATCAGCTGAGCATGTAGTCATTTTCTTTATTCCTGTTTAGCCTCTTGCTGTCTGGGTGTATGCAGCTGATTGAGTCTGCTGAACCACAGGGCGTTCTGTCATATTCATCAGAGAAAGATGAGTGACTCCCTTCGGATGTGTGATCAGTACAGGCATAGTATAGAAATGAAGGTCTGCTGTAAGGAGATGATGTGTCAGTTCCTTTGCCCATAAACTAAGAAGAAACTTTGGATTCATTTAGATTTAATTTTTATTACTGCTGTAAGCTTTGTGTGTTTGTTTTCCTTTCCCCCATAAAGATTTTGCTGTTTTCTCAAATAAAAATTCCTGATATCATCCTTAGCGCACATCTGTTGGTTTTTGGAAAACCTGGTATAATGAAACAATATAGATTTTGTGTGTGGTTTATATGTAAAGCTTGAGTCTTATCAGCATCTTGTGCTACTTTCATAATTCTTTTCAAATGTGCTGGGTTCATATTTTGAAAGATTGCCTGATCACATGACGTTTCTGTGCCAATTCTACTCGGCAAACTGATTAGCGGAGTTCAGAACAACACTTAATTATGCAATTTATTTGTATATGACAATGGAATTGGTTATACAGAAAATTTTGTTTAATTTTTTGTACTGTCGATAAAGAATGGCCTGTGAAGAACCATGGCTGTTATTTTCCAAAACACTTCATCTTTTCAAAAACCAGAAAATAACTCTCTCACAATGGAGTAGGGGGCTGTCGTCGGCTGAGGGCCGTGCCGCAAATTGAAGCGTCGCCATGGCAATGGAACACTCACGATACACAGCCCAAACTGGGCCACTACAGCTGTCGCAGAGACTCTGTATTCAAAACATAATAGACCCTCCAACTGGATTGTCATCAACAAATTGAAGTAAAAATATTGACCATCAGCCTATTCTTTACTGTTCCTATGCAGTTTATAGGGCCCTGGAAAACAACAGTAGGTTTATTTTGGTGACTGTGGTAGGATAATGCCTATCGAATGCAGATGTATTTTCTGATGGAGGGATACCATTACCCACATCATTGATGCATTTGCCAAATGCTCCCAAGTTAGTCTTCCTCAAAAGTTGCTCGGAAACCTTCCTCTTCTGGCAGTGCTGTGAAACCCAGTGGTTTCGTCTGCTTCCAGTGGGTGGCGGATGACCCCCAGGGGCACAGGGTCCGCAGCCTGGGTCTTCTTTTGCCCCAGGTGGCTCAGTTTGAGATTTTCTTCCAGGGACGGTGCCTGAGGGCTGGGCAGCTTATATCTCTGCATTCGGAGGCTGCCGGCGGCTGCTTCCAGCTGTGGAAAGTCGCCTTGGCCTGGACAGCCAAGTTTGGGGCTAGAGTCTGCCACCAGAGTGGCCAGCAGGAGGGGGCTGGGCAGAGGTGCACGGGGAAGCTTGGGGCAGCGGGGACTGGACTTGGGTGACACCCCTAGGGGGTTTGGGGAGGAGCAGGGTGCGAGCATCGAGGAGGAGTCCGACTCGTCTTCCACTCCGTGCTGGAGACGCGCCATCCTCTGGATCAGGACACCCACACTCGTCCCGTCACACCTGTCCTCCAGGTGATCCACTCCTTGTGCGGACATTTTCCCGGTGCTCCTCCTCACCAACAGTGCCCTGATTGCTCCGCCCCTCCGTGAGAGTTCGTGGTAGGCTCGACTCGCCCCTCCCAGGTCCTCATACTCCACCAGCACACAGTCCAGGCAACCCAGCTCAGGATACCTGTGGGCGTACTTCCGGATTTCCGGCGGAAGCTCCTTACCGGCCCGGACGAGCCGGATGGTGCTGATGGTTCCAAAAGGGCTCAGAATGGCAATGGCCACCTCCATGCTGCTCCTTGGAGGTTGGGTCACATCCCCTCCGTGGGATGTTTCTGGAATGTTCCACACCAGCAAAAGCCGACTGGGAGCTTGGACTAGGAGTGACTCTGGTACTGGGGCTTTTCGACGCACTTTGGTCCTTTCCTTGTTCAACTCCAACTTCAAAGAGTGATGAAGAGCATCGGCAGTGACTCTCCAGTCCTTGGTCAGCTGCTTCATCTTTACCATCAACAAGAAAAACATCTTTTAGATCTGAAGGCTGTACCTCAGTTCAGCTTAAAGTAGTGGTTCTCAACCTTTTTGTAACACGACCCAATTTCTACCATGTCAGCTCAGTCACCACCCTGTATCAAGGTCTAAATTAAAGCTGTGATCAAGCTCACCGTAGACTCAGAAATTTACGGCAATCAATGCCTATCGCACAAATCTGATTGGATGTGTCAGCGAATTTTAAATCAAACACTGGTTTGGCTTCTGGGATTGGTTGAGGGTTCACTAAGTTTGCGCTAAGCAGTAGCAGACCCAAGACCCGTTTATATAGGTTAATTCTAGGATTTGGCCCGGGAAATCTGATCGTGGATCAGCATAGGAGTTTGCTGGTTTTAAAATGCTTTACATTTCCAACTCCGCCTCACAACCCCATCAGAACTTCTCGTGACCAACATTTTAAGAATCGCTGCTTTAAAGCAACCAATGCTTAGCAAGATTCTGTGTCAGCTGTAAGTAGTTTACATGGTTACACCAAAAGATTAAAGACAATCGCAATAGAAAATACTGCCGTTTTATTACTCTCATCTTATCTGCTGCCCTTCCAACTATGAGCGCAGTTTAAAGATAGCGTATCCGTTTCGCTCGTATTTAACCACTCGATGGCAGAATGAATGATCTGCACTAGGAACTGAGCATTTACTGATATTAGAGACCGGGTCGTTCAATCGTATACGCGACCGCCTAGGGTGCCATCTTCACAAGGGGCGCCGACTTGTCAGCAAGTTTCACTTTGCCACGGACGGGGGGCGTCGGCGGTGATGCTCGCTTAGGGCGCTACATGACTGATAAATACCCATAACATTTACTTTGAAAAGAAAATGGCAAACAGTACCAAACGGTTGCTGGGTTATAATACAGTATTTGGTGTCACGCTTAGTGAAAAAAAAGCTTTTAACATGTCGATTTATCACGAACAGAGTTTCACGTCGTATATAAATAAAACCTATAGTAAAAACAATAACGACCCAGCGGCTAACGCTGCTTGAATCCCTAAATACGTTGTTGAAATTAACAAAATGAGCACTGATAGACCTTTTCGAACCGATCGACATACGTATTATGTAAGTTATATGAATCAATTATGGCATAATTCACGTATTTGGAAAACTAGAAAACATATATCTCACCTGGTTCCTAAATTTTTGGATTCGGATAACTGCTAAATCGATATTTGGACGCGTAGCAATTAGTTTCAGCAGTAGTCTGTTTTATAAGAAGTAATACGCATCCATAATCCATAAACGCTTATCCAATACAATGTCACGGTGAAATAAAAAAGAAAAGTTACTCTATATAGGTTTTAGTTAAAATAGCGTGCTACCATAGGCGTTAATATTACTTTGGCAATCAAAATGTTAAGCTTCAGTCAGGAGCTACATAAATCTCCACTGAAGTTTACACCTGCAGTGGAAAATCCATCCATTTTCCAAACCGCTTATCCTACTGGGTCGCGGGGGTGGAAAATCCTACCTTTTTAAAAGACGTAAGCAATTTGATATTCACGTAGCCCATTCTGTTTCTTTTCACATGTTTTAAAAGGAAGGCATCTTTGGCCAGATTCTCGTCTGAGAGATAAAATTCAACCTGGGAAACCATCTTCTGTACCAGGTCAGGTCCTGGCGGTGTCCAGTCATCCAGGTCCATGTCTTCATTATTGCCACAGTCAGACGCGTTATCGGCGTTTCTGAAAACACACCAAAACATAGAATAGGTAAGTTACCACCTCTTAAATGCATTAATTATACGAACTAACTCTTTTTTTATTATTATTTTAAACATATGTTCCATTATCCACGTTCCATATGTTCCAAATATCCACGTATTTGGCTTACGTACTTTCAAAATAATTGATCAAAACCTCAACCAGTATTTGCATTCCTACCTTTATTCAAGAACTTTTGTAATCTATATTTTGTCCTTAAAAGTTATATAGTCGATTGATAATTAACTGGAGAAATAGCCTAATTATGTAATGGGTCATTTTTACATTATATATCTAGGTTATATTACAGTCAGGTGGAATAAACTAACGTGTCAGTTACACATTCTATGTTGTATCTATTTTAAGAGTACTTACTTTTTAGTGGTATCACTATTGTCCATCGCGATGAAATCCGTAACGTTTGTTGCGATTTTCCTTCCTTTGTGCAAAACAGAACTACTTGTCAAAAATGCGGAATGTTTGGAAAAACCACTGAGTGGAGAATAACAATGACAAGTGGCATTGTTTATTCTTAACGGAGAATGAATTTGCGCTCTAATCTATAATAGCAGAGTAAACGTCATCGGGATAACTAGAAAGAGGCAGGGTCAGCGGGACCGGTAATATAGCGAGCATTTTTAAATTTTCGCTGTATTATAATATCGCTGGACTTTCAGATTCTTAATTAAGAATGATCAACTTTTGAATTCAGCTAAAACGCAACACTGGACAGCACCGACATGCTAATTTAATACAAGTATTAATTCATCACGACAAAGCAATTTAAAATAGAAGGAAGACTGAAAATGATTTCATTTCATTTGAATTATGCAATGAAATATTCCGTCATGGGTCTCTCCAACCGACCGAGACATTTCACAACTACACGTTAAGCGTCCGCCTAGATTAATAAAGATTACGAATTTGTACATTTGCTTGTCACTGGGTACCTGCCAATTGTACCCTTAGCTGCAGGTAATTATGCCCTTTAAGGTAGAGAAATGGACTATGAGGAACATATTTGTACTACTGGGGGAATATTAATGTTGCGTGTCTTGGGGATGTTAATTTCTGTGCCGTAAATTAGACTAATACGTATATTTACCTATAACTAAGGGTACAATTGACAAACCCTTGAGCCCCAGTGATAAGCGAAGGTACAAATCGGCACTCTAGCTTGTTTCTGACAGCATGCCTAGTACAAACCGCAATCTCCGATCGCGTTTACCTGCTTAAACCTTTTGTTTCACGTCAGCTAAATGCATTCCAATATGCACGTGCTTTAAAACAAAATGTTACAGCTCTTGCTTTAGGTAGGATACATATCTGGGCCGCTATAAGGGGATTGCTGTGCCTTCGGTTGGAACAACTGCCAAATGCACAAATCATAGCGCCGGGCAAGAGAAGCCGTTTAGGCCAAAACTGCACAATTCACTTGCACATACATATATGCTGGTACTAAGGACTTGCACATACTGTCGTGCATATACATACAGTACATACACACGCATGGATATACATACATACGCATGCACGTATACATACACGGATGCACATACATATACATGTATGCATTACATGCGAATATATATGTGTGTACGAGTATGCAAGTATATGAGTGAGAGAATGTATATATGTTATTAAGTATATTAGCGCGAGAATTATGTATGTGTTTACAAAAGCATGCATGTATGTGTAAGGGAAATAGTGGAATTTTGGCCTAAACGGCTTCTCACAGCTCATATAGCCTAGTGCCTTATACGAACAGAACGGTAACCTGCACTAAGGTGAATGACATATCACTACAAATTAATGCACATCTGTTGACCACCATTCTTATATTTTTTTCTTATTCTAATTTTTCTGGATTATCACATTATTTTATATATTTCACTTAGGTGCTTCAAGGACAGCAGTGTTTGCCGATGAAGGACTGTTTAAGTGATTGATTTAAGGAAAATTGGCATCGGAAGTAAAATACTTGGGGTTAGGCTTGAAATATCCGGGGCTATCGAACTAAACGACGCCCATGTTGAATGGTCTATATGGATCTATACACAAAGACGTGGGCCATATAGCTTATCTTTTTTGTTTTCATGACAAAAAAAAAAATCTATGCACGCTGCACTTCAGGAGTGCGTTCCCCGAACCATTATTAAGGGTAGGTCATTCGTAAGTTATACCTTAAGCTGTACCATAACGTTCCGAGGTGCTCTGCGACACATCCTTAACCATTATACCTTGTGAGATACTGCCGTAAGGTTGCTCCGAAACAGTTTATCGATGTTGTCAGCTCTCACCGCTAGTGGCCCCCACTGTTCGGACCGAACGCTTCTGAAATCAGCAGTTACACCTAGAAACATCTCAAGCTGTTAAGCAATATGTACTCAAATAAATCAACTGTTGTAACTGGCTAATGATATTTATAATAATGCAACATTAATGAGAGTGTTTTCATGCAAAGAATAAAATTGTACATTACAACAGATGCATGTTGCACTAAGCATGAACTTGCCTTTTAAATTACATTTTCGAAAATGATTTATGAAATGTGGATGTATCTTCCACATTTGCACCTCATGCCCACTTATTTTCTAACTCAACTCATTTCAAACATACATTTCCAGGTAGGACCTTTCAACATAGTGTCAGAATACACACCTCTATAGTGTGCCAATGTCACAGTATATCAAAACTTTCGTTCATGAGGTTGAAAAGAGTCAGCACCGCAGGCAGGGGGCAGCTAATTCAGGGCCTGGGGAACAGTACTTGGGGGCAGTACCTTGCTCAGGGTACCTCAGTGGTGCTTTGCTGTTTGGGGATTCATACCTGCAATCTTTTAATCACAAATGCACATCCCTAACCATCAAGCCACAATTGCTCACATGCAATTGTGTAAAATCGAAAGTACACCTTCTTGCAGTTATATGGTTTTATGTATCAAGACATACCAATAAATCTTCTGGTCCTTGCCAGGTTCTGAAATTAACCTCATGTGTAAAATCAACACACAACAGATCACTGTGTCACTATTTAACAAAAATGAAGCCAAACTGGAGAAGCCATGTGTGAAAAATTAAGTACACCCCACGATTCAACAGCTTGTAGAACGACTTCAGTGGTAATAACTTGAAATAATCATTTTCTGCACGACTTTATCAGTCTCTTACATCACTGTAGAAATTTTGAGAAATGAGAAATTTCGGCCCACTCTTCTTTACAGTGTTGCTTCGGATCATTGAGATTTGCAGTCATTAATTTCTGCACAGCTCTCTTAAGATCACGCCATACTATTTCAGTGGAGTTGAGGTCTTTGATTGGGCCATTGCCAGTGACGGAGCTATAAAATTGTCAGTAGGGTGGCCAGGGTGGGACCATAGGTCATTTTGGGGAGGCACATAAATCTAAATATGAATATAAAGCATCTAGAAAATAAGGGAATATTTAAGGTACCTAAACATTGTAACTCTACATTATTTATAATTCATGCAACAGTTTCCAGTACAGAAAAGTTCCACCTCTAAAAGAAACGTAATCCTGGGCAAGAAACAAACACCGCAAAAATATAAATACGACGGGATTGGCCAATGGGATGGCCAGGTTTCAGTCTAGGGTGGCCACAGTCACTCCTTGCCACACCCAATGTCTGCATATGACAAACTTTAGCTGTCGGACAGATGGCCTCACATTTCTCTCTACAGTACTTTGGTATGTAGAGAAGTTCATGGTCGACTCAGTGACTGCAAGGTGCCCAGGACCTGTGGCTGCAAAACAAGCCCAACTCATCCCCCCTCTGCCACCGTGCTTGACAGTTGGTATGAGGTGTTCGTGCTGATATGTTGTGTTTGTATCTCGCCAAACATCTCGACATTAATCTCATCTATCCAAAGGACATTGTTCCAGAAGTCCTGAACCATGCTGCCGTGCTCTTTTCTGAGGGAAGAGACTTTCTCCTGGCAATCCTTCCAAAAAAAAAGCCATATTTTTTCAGCATTTTTCTAAATGTACTGTCATGAACTTTAATATTTAATATGTTATCTGAGTATGAGATGTAACTCTTGGATTTTTTTTTCAGTTTTTCTGATCATCGCATGTTCTGACCTTGGGGTGAATTAGCTGGGACGTCCACTCTTGGGAAGATTGGCTTGAATCTTTTTCACTGTAGAATGATAGACTTCAAATTGTCTGGAAACGGCCTTATAATCCTTATAATCCCAGACTGATGGGCAGCATCAATTGCTTCTCCAAGCTCATTGCCGAAATCTCTCCTTATTGGCATTGTGTTTACACACACCTGAATGCTCCAAACCAGCAAGCTGGCAAAACCTCTGCTTTTATAGAGGTGGTCACTTGATCAATTAATGAAGTGCCTTTCATTAGCAGCACCTGGCTGCTACTTACCCTCCTAATTCCTATGGAAGCAGTAAGGGTGTACTTAATTTTTCACACACTGCCTCTGCATTTTGGCTTAGCCTTTGTCAAATAAATAATGACATAGTGTAATATGTCATGTGCTGTTGTTTGTCTGAGCTTCTATTAACCTTATTTTAAGATACGATAAGGACCAGATGATTTTTTATTATGTCCTGATACCGTAGGACTGAAGAGGGGGTGCACTTTCTTTTTCACATGACTGTAAAATATATTAAGTCTAATGTATCCCCCCTCCCACCCAGGATTAGTCCTTCGTAGTCAGTGTAGCGTATTGTATATTCTCATATTTTAAGACTGTAATATAACATTTCTTTCGGCTATTGTGCAATTGCTCGTCCCAGTATCAATGACATGTACATGTACTGGCAGCCGAAAGAGTTTATTTTGTACAATTCAAACTGAAAACCCAAAGTTTGGGGGACAGCGATTGTATTGCACATTAACCTGCTGTGCAGAAAGAGTTGCTGATAAAATTGCATCGGCAGTTTCATGACTTTGGCTCTTGTGACGCGGATGGTCTTTGAGCTGTTCGTCAGATCAGAGCAGCTGAAGAATGCAAAGAATGTGGAATGTCGGTACTGTAACCACAAGTGAGTCTGGGCCCAGTTTTCTGAATTCCTTGTGTTTTGTTGTCTGTTCTGTATATTATTTTATACTGTTGGGTGAACAGATATTTGAAGCCACATAGATCTTGAAACTATTTTCCTTCTTTTTTCACTTATTTTTTTCCTGCAGGAGGTTGATTAGCCTAATTTTCTTTTGTTTTCATAGATCTGGAAAGCAGCCACAGGGCCAACTACTGTGTAATAACAGCTATAATTTGCCCACTGCTTCTCCAAAAACTACGTGGACAAATGCAGCAACATGGCATGATTACAAACCTTCCGTGTCTCGTTCACTCCCAGCAGTTTTAAATATAGCACTATAATAATGAGGTTTGCAAGACAAGTGTGGCAGCTTGATAGCAAATGCATCAACTCTCCTGTAGCCCTGTTGTTTGTGACCAGCATGTCAACACACTGTCATAACTGGATTTGATGCCTGTATTTTTAGGCAAACAATGCATCCTTATTTTCACTGGTGACATGAGTTATATTAGTATGATGTGACATTGAATTACATTTGGATCAAGCGTATTTACATTTTATTCATTTAGCAGACACTTTTACCCAAAGTGACGTCTGTTTTTCAGACAGTCCCTGTAGTGATTGGGGGTTAAGGGCCTCGCTCAGTGGCCCAGCAGTGAAATCACTCTGACCATGGGATATGACCTAGTCACCTTCTGATCACAAATACAGCATTGCAACCCACTGAACCACATACTGTCACCATATTTCCTCAGAACTTTACAATAAAGACATTTTTTGGCAGGAGAGAGATATACTAACGCCTGGAGAAAAATGGTATGAATGAATCATATAGGACTGGGGCTATTTATGAACCGTTAACCCAGGAGGTGTGAGGTGACAGCTTGGTGTTTCATTGGCACAGATATTAATCATTCATCCATCCACCCATTTCCTGTAATCACTTATCCTATTCAGGGAACAGCCCAGGATGGGGGGGGGCAACCCATTGCAAGGCACAGTCAAACACCATTCACTCACACATGCACACCTACGGGCAATTTGACTCAAACTCAGATCCCATAGGTGTGAGGGCGCAGTGCCAACCACTGCGCCACCCCATTATGTATATATGTGTGTGTTTATATACAATCTTCCCATTTTTAAACTGACCAGAGGACAGAAATGTCACATTCATCTAATTGAAATACCCACAATACCACCCCAGACTTGTCCAGAAAGTCTCGGTAATTAAACAGAATGGATAGAAACCAAAGACTTTTAATCCATGTGATAATGAGCTTTTAAAATAGCTCATTTTTATTTCATTCCTATATGTTTACATTTATTACAGGTCATATATATTTTAAGACTATAATTTGGGGAGCACTGTGGACTCAGTACAATCAGGATTTGGTGGGGGGTTAATTCCCACTCAGTGATTTTATTACCCAAATTGCATGCTTTTCCTGTGTTTGTCTTCATTTCCTACTGAAGTTCCTAAATTGTCCTTCATGTGTGCCCTGGCATCCTGTCCAGGGTGTCCTCAGTACTTCCCAGCATCCACACTCTGAAGCAGTACTGCATAAGCTGTTCTAGAAGATGGATGGATGGAAATACAAACAGATAATTCATCAATGAAAGAAATCCTGAGTAAAACATCGAGTCAATTAAGTAGCAAATATTGCATTTTAAATACAAAGTTCTTCGGACATTTATTCACTTCCTCACCTCTGCAAAACTGTGGTAATTTGCTCATTAACATTTAATCAAGTGGTTTCATAGCTACTGGTTAACTCCAGGACATTAAAACCTCTGTCGAATTTAGGTCCCACAAGCGCACACACCTCTCACTTTGATGAATATTAAGTATTAATTTTTGAGTGACACAGATAAAAACTTTTATTCAGCATAGTTAAAACTCATTGAGAATTAAGCGAAGTGTTCACTTGTTGTCACATATTTGCCCTTTATTATAGAAACGTTTAGCTCACAGGGTACTCGTGATTGGGTTGGTGTCGTAGTGCAGTGGTTAGCCCTGTTGCCTCACACCTCTGGTACCAGGGTTTGAGTTTCTGCCATGGCTCCATGTGTGAAGTTTGCATGTTCTCCTTATGTTGTTGTGGGGTTTTCTCCCCGTACTCCAGTTTCCCTCCACAGTCTAAAACAGGGGTGTCAAACTCATTTCACATCGTGGGCCACATACGGCCTCGGTAGATGTCAAGTGGGCCGGACCATTAAA
>JAODJX010000119.1:3227051-3255717 GCA_026776945.1 Isichthys henryi | reverse complement strand
CTGTTGTCTTCTACTCTGATCAAAACAGTGTGCCCCCTAGCGGATAATCCATGAATTCCATCTTATTAAAAATATGACTTCCATGTCTTTTATGCGTTTTTTCACTTTTAAATTATCCTGCGGGCCTGATCGAACCTCCTTGGCGGCCGGTTCCGGCCCGCGGGCCATATGTTTGACACCCCTGGTCTAAAACCATGCTGAGCCTAATTAGAGATACCAAATTGTGAGTGTGCCCTGTAATGGGTTGATGCCCCATCCTGCATTGTTCTCTGACTTGTGTCTGTAGCCTCTGGGATAGGCTCTGGCCACCATTGCCCTGAATAGGATAAATGGTTTCTGGGAATGGATGGTTGGAACTTGTGATCCAAGCTCAGGTCTCATCACAGTAATGTCAAACTTAATCCTTCCCAACACACCAAGTTTGCCATCTTGCTATCACCAAAACAAAAGGATTTATGTTTTCTTGATCCACGTGTTTAGTAAATAGGCCTATACTTAATCGGTAAGTTTAAACTTTTTTTGTGATTTATTCCTAGACGAATTAAAAACAAATGTTATAACACCAGGAAACGCAGGCTTACTACGTTAACCAGGTTCTGGGGGATACATTGTTTTTTACAAATATTCCTTCACCTTAATTAATATGAAAATGCCTGCAAATCAAACTGATCTCTCTGTAGCTTGAAGAGCACATTCTGCCGCACACTGATCTCCCAAATGCGTCTCTCTCCCATCGCTGCAAGACATCTTCAACAAGCGCTGCATCAGGAGGGACTCCTGCATCGTGCTCGACTCCTCTCATCCCTCACACGGACTCTTCACACTCCTCCCATCCGGCAGACGCTATCGCAGCATCAGGACTCGATCTTCCAGTTTGCGGGATAGTTTTTTCCCACAAGCCATTAGACTCCTGAACACACTCCCCCCCCCCACACACACCCGGACTGCTAACAAACTGACTCTTGCACATCTGCACTTTACATACAAACTCTGCTACAAGCATTTTTGCACTTCTGCCACTTTTGCACATTTTCCATTTCTCTCTTGTATGCACTGAAAAAACTGGAGCCACGTCATCTCGTCTCTCTATGTACCTGTACAGTATATAGCAGAGATGACAATAAAGTTTACTTTGACTGAAATAGAGGTACAAATATCTGCACAGTTAATCTATCTTTAAACACAGTTCTCTTTACATATTTATTGCCTGCTTTTCCCTGTGTTATTCTTTGTGGTATTTCTACCTAAATTATCCTTTGTTGCATTTACTCCTTCTGTGTGGAAGCGAATTGCATTCATAAAGCAAAAAATAGATACCATATCTCGCAATTATGATTAACTATCTCGTAATAACGAGATCATGATCACAATCTCGTTCTTACAGGATATTAAGTTATAACCATTAGATAAGGGATCTGTTTTTTCTTTTATAGACGCAGTGCGTTTCTATACTTCTGTGTAACTGGACATAAAATTTCCCCTCACAGGGATCAGTAAAGTTCTATATTTTATTAAATGCAAGATGGAAAAGTAAGGAGGACATTAGCCGTTCAAATCAACACCCGCGTAGCCCGGGGGAAAAAATCACAGCCTTTAACAAACCGCACGTGTGACGGGGGCTTCGCCGCAGCGCATTCCCCCTATTTTGAATTTTGTCCTGAGCCTCAAGGATGCGGCCCGGCGCGGTCTGTCATTGGTCAGTGGCGGCGCGTCGCCGTTACGCTGCGCGAGCGGCCATGTTAGTCAAGCCCTTTCTTTCATTCGGTTGGAAGACAAAGTGATAGACGCTTTCATGAGCTTTACGGTTTTTTTTCTTTCCTCCTCTCCCCCTTAGTTTTTTTCTTAGCATTTTAACTGGCCTGTGTCTGTTTAAATTAGCGGTGTGTTTTTGGAAAAGGCGCCTTTTCCTCCTCTTAGCACCGGTGTAGCTAAATTTCCAATTTACGACGAAGTAGGTTAGCTGAATACATATTTTTTAAGCAGACCTCTCTGTTAGCTTATGTTATTCTCGTCTTAATTCGTTACAGAAAAAAACACTATTTTTGCAGAAGATTCAGTGTGGAATTTAAATAGGCCTTTCCCAGGAAAAAAAAAATATTGGCCTAGATAATTTGCTACTGCATTTTTTATTACAATGGCGACCGCAACTTCGACCCCGGCCGGGCAAAGAATAAGCACCCGCTCCACCGTTAGCACCCCTCTTAGCCCCACCAGGATATCCCGGCTGCAGGAGAAGGAAGAGCTGAGCAACCTGAACGACCGCCTGGCCGTCTACATCGACAAAGTGCGCAGCTTGGAGTCGGAGAACAGCGTGCTTCACCTGCAGATAACCGAGAAGGAAGAAGTGCGGAGCCGGGAGTTGTCTGGTTTGAAATCACTGTACGAGAATGAGCTAGCCGACACTAGGAGGTCGCTGGACGACACCGCCAAGGAACGAGCACGTCTGCAGATCGAGCTGGGGAAGCTCAGGACCGAGCACGAGCAGCTGCTGCACAAGTAGGTTGCAATGCTGGACCGCTCGCTGTTTAGCTGAGTCCGTCCCAGCGGTTTATATATGTATAAGTCTCTCGGAGTAATATAATCTTTAACACTGCCGACGCGAGGGTTTCAAACGTAGGATTTTCAGTTACTTGGTGTTTGTTTTTCCTAAATTTGTGTGTGAATTCTTAAATAACCAGATATTGTTAGTTAATGAATACTTAAACAGTGTAATTCTGAAGATCATTCTGGGTTTGTTTTCAGGTTTTTTCTGCCGTAAGCTGGTTTAAAGACGACTCGGATCGGTTTTCCCGTTCTCCAAGTGCCACGCCTTTTAGATAGTGAAGGGAAGGAGCCCCTACCTTAATTCATTTGCTTTCAGTGGAGTTATGCAACACTGAGCGTATTTTTTTACCCACATTGCATTGCAAATATAGGAGTATATTTGGCCGTGTTATTGATTCGTGGCCACGAATTTTAAGTTTCCTATCTAGGCTTGCTGTGGTTCCATTTGCTTTGAACACGTGCTTTTATTTTAAGTGTTTTCTTTTATTACTGTTTTGTGGTTGTTGCCGACATAAGAGTCGGTTTTCTGCCTATTTGGAAAGTCTTGAATAACGATATATCTCGTAGTATTTTTGAGGATATAAGTTTAAGAATAAAATGCAAGTTATAGAATTGAAAATGTAATGGAATTGACTGGCTTTCTAACTCGTAATATGAATCTGGTCATTCATTATGAATTCGGTGACTCCTTAAAATCTTTTCCTCCACATCCCCATACATTTAAGATAAGCTTTTGGTCTTAAAGTGGCTTTGTAAATAAAATCTTCACATTTTTCATTCTCTTCTGTGTGGTGAACCGTTTTCGCCGTCTGCTTTGATAACCTACATTCAACTTGTTTGAATTCCATTTTTGTGCTTATATGGCTTATTGCAATCGCCCATGTGCTTACATCCAAACTTCCTTTATGTTCTGTCAATCTCATTTATTGCTTCTAGAAATACTTTTATATATTCTGCATTCCCACTCCTATAAGAAAAGTCTGTCATATTACAGTTAGATAACAAATTAGCTGGTCTGTTCTTAGCGTCTAATGGCATCTAATTTTAGGTATTTTCGTCTTATTTTACAGAAAACATGTATGTGTAGTTACTGCCTGTATGAACTTCTGCTCCTGACTTGCTCACTGCAACTGAACTCCTTGACAATACAAGACTACATTCTAAGTAAAAAGTAGTGGGTCTGACTGGAGCAGGTCGGTTGTGAAATGGCTCTATTTTTAGAGGCTAGAATTGCGCCCAGCACTAAAAATACAGGCTGTCAGAAGTAGCTGTATTGATGGTGCTTGTTAAATCTTAATGGCTGTGTGCTGCCATACAAAGGCAAAATACCATAATATACATCCATTCATCCATCCGTTTTCCAAAGCGCTTATCTTTCTGGGTCGCGGGGAGTCAGGAGCCTATCTCAGAAGCTATGGGCACGACGCAGCCTTAATATACATAAGATACATATTTTATTAAAATTTAATTATGACTAAAATTGAGTCTTAGGCTTTGTTTTCCCACTTGACAAAATATCTTGGCACAGTTTTGAAGAAAATACTTTAATTTACCTAGCTACAGGGCAGATAGTCAAAGAACTTTGAAGCCTTTTCTCCCAGTTTCAGTGTAGTTGCTGTGTTTCACCTGTGTAGGGCAGTATAGTGTTTATAGAGGAAACAGGCAGGCTGGTATTGTGGTGGAGGACAGACTTGATGCAAAGAAATCTCATCTTCAATAGCTCAGCCAGGAAATACCAGAGGACCATGATTTATGTTCAGGCGAGGGGGACACTAGGGTCATAATGGACTTTGTTGGATACCAATAGGGTGGAAAGCTCCCCAAACTAGATGAATATGACTAGCCATATATTGGTATTCTCTCTCATATCATGTTCCCAGTTGTGGGTAAAGTTTTTACTTTTAGCATGGTAAGCTTGCGAGGCGCAGCCATGTCTAAGCCAGTCCATCCTTACACAGCTGTGTTTCTGCCTTGTCTGTCTGTCACCTGTCATCCTACAAACCTAAAATGTTTTTAGAATAAGAAAACATTTCACAAATGCTATGGTGACTCAACATGTAACATCTGCTTCCACATGCAAGAGAAAGTGCTCGTGTTTGTGGTAGCATGTGAATTCATATGCTGAATGAGACCATGTGAACAGCCATTTGACTGACAGAAGCAGCAAGTATGGCTGTTACACCTGTCTGTAAATTAATATATGGCAGATTTTTTATTTTTTTTGTGGGGTGGAGGCTACGCGTACCACTGAACTGTGCTATTGCCTTATGAGTTCCTTTGGAATATACTGTAGGTTTTTTTTAATTTAAGAAAGCATTTCAAAGTTGAACTGCAAAGCACTTATTTGTCAAGAAATGCTAAATTCTCACCCAGATTGTTTTTTTTTAATTGAAATATAGCTGCATGGCTTGAATCACACTGGCTGCTTGTTATTGTCTCAAATACCAATTGAATAATATTCACTTAGCCCAGCAGAGTGTGTTTCAGAGGCGTGCTGTAAGCATGTCATGCAGCATGATAAGTCTCCTTATCACATCTACAACCTCATTCATAATGCATTTTTGAATGAGAAGGTTGTAGATGTGCAGCTTTTAGTGACTGGAGTGTAGAACTTAGCTCTCTTTTTCTTCCTTCCTCTTTTCTTAGTGTAACTCCTCTTAAGACCTTGTTTGACAACCTGGGAGGTGTTCTCAGAACTGGAGAACTGGGCAGTTGGCTTGCATAGTCAGATGTTGTAGGCTGTAGTTGGCTTTGTGGCATAAAGAGATTTTGATTCCTGGTGTGAGTGATTAAGCAGCTGTGTGATGTTGGTGGATGTCAACCTCCTCCCTACGCCATATGTCCAGTCTGCTCCTTGAACAAAATGCCCTTTTGTGTTCTCATAACATTCCATTTAAACACACTGTTCCTTATTGTATAGTTAAAATCTTAAACTCAAATTTTTTTCCTGACAAGCATTGATTTTTTTTTTTTTAAAGATTTATTTAAAAAATGAGCTTCATAAACTGCGGGGAACTCTTCTGGCCTCACCTCCACCTTAACATCAGTGTAATTGGGGGCAGTGTGTTGCTCAGCAGGTTCTGATGCCGTGCATGTTTCACTATTGGGTTCTGAGCAATATCCTTCACCCCCAATTGTTCCAAGGATCGTCTGATCCTACTTTCTCAAAGTATGCAACTTTGTGTAAAATTGTTTGCCAAGTAAATTGTAAATCTAGTTATCTTTCAGGTTACAGTTTTTGCGAAGCTGAATAGTTTTTGTCCAGCCGTCAATTAAACCCAACCCAAATGACTGGAGGCAGCCTGTGAAGTATGTTAATTTTGCCAAAGCATGACAAGAATGTGTTCTGTTATGTGTCTTACAGCCTGTTTGGGTGCAAACCATGTGGATTCTTGATTCACGTATTTCTTCCATTCCTGTACTGCCTTTGCCCTGTTAAACTCCTCCCACCCATGTTTGTAGGCTAGGGAGTTGTCTCACCCATCCCCCTCCTCAAAGTATCAGCACACAGAGTTACTACTTTCAGACAGATATTATATCCAAGGGGTAGTATGTAGATGATGATCATTTTGCTAATAAGCATTATTACTGTTGTTTGACTGTGGTGAATCCCAGAATGAAGCCATTGACTAGATCAGAGATTTGTACAAAACCACAAATTCCTCCGAAGGATGTGGACTGACAGGCAGGAAATGACTCTGCATTACTTTAAGGCACATTCTTCCTTCCAAAACATGTCATGGTCTTGGTCATCTATATCGCTGAATATTTTGCTGGCAGCATCTTTCTGGTGTCAGTCTGCAATAATTTAATTTGGAAGACTTGCTTGTCCATTGAATTCTTTTTTTTTTTTTCCCCCCACAACCTACTACTCCTGAATGTTCGAGTCTGGTTCCCTAACCAGAATCATGTATTATTGCATTCTGTTTGATTACATTTACATTTATTTAGCAGACAAGTTTATCCAAAGAAATCAGGGTCAGCCAATTCCTGGAACAATTGGGCGTTAAGGGTCTTGCTCAAGGGGCCAACGGTGACATCACTCTGTCAACTCAGGGGTGGTGACATTCTGAACACAGGCACAGCATCCTGACCTGCTGAGTCACAAACTGCCTCATTATGTTTGTGTGTCACTGTATTGTCAACTTCATAGTTAGCCAACATACATTTTTTTTTATCGCACAGTAATGTTCAGAGAACTTAAATTAGGCTGCTATTTAAATTTACCTGGCTAATGCATACTAGTGCATTTTTATGCTTAATGTATATTTTGCATTATATGGTACCTTGTCATTTTTAAGTAGTAGTTACTAGTAGGTGATTCAACCATTTAACGTTTCAGAACCGTTAGAGAAATTTTCAATCCCCATCTACTCCTTTGGGGGAGGATTGACAAGAAGGACCTGCAGTGTAACCAAACGTCCTGTTGGTGTTTTTCTCCTCTTGGCACATAGTGGAGACCATTGTGTGTGGGGAATATATATATAAAAAAAAATAGGCATCTTGGACCTCCTCCTAATTTCAAGTTTATATTTTTAAGTGTTCAGCAGTGTTGAATCTATCCACATTGGAACTTTATAAACCTTGCAATGAAAATAATATGATTTAAAAGTAATCAAAAGCAATGAGTATTCCAGCTGATGGATGAAATTTATGGGTTTTTCATTTCGCTCAAAAATGAATTGGTGGTTTTATGTTTTTGTAGTACAATTGATAGGTTTGTACATTTTTTATGTTGGTGTGAATGTCTATCAATACGTATTTCTGTAAATCTAACACTAAATTTGAAGTTTTTTTTTTTTTTGCTACATCATTCAGGATAGGATATGTTAATGGTCCTGCTGACCATATCAACTGGGTCGAGTGTGTTGTTCTCTTGCCATAGTTGGTTTATTAAGCCACAGTGTGTCCTGCTGTGGTAATTTGTTTTCATCTTGGTGGTGGTCAGTGATGCTTTGAGTGTTTTTATAGCTAATAGGGACAGCTTATTATTCTGTTCATCTCCAGATTGTAGCTTTGTGTTTGAAAAGTCAATGAGAATGAATAATTAAACTGAACTGTAAGCACTTTTGTAGATGTCTTACGTGGAGTCATACCTTCAGGGAACTGATGAAGATACCTTAAATTTTATAGGGGTAAAGGAATTTGGGTTTCTTGTTCCTTACTTCCACCGAACCTCTCCATTTTATATCGAACTGTTCTGTATGTACAGCTATGCCAAAAGGGATGCTGACCTGGCCAACTCCCAGGCCCGGCTGAAGGAGATGGAGGCCACGCTCAACTCCAAGGAAGCCGTCCTGGCCACCACAATGTCTGAGAAGAAGGCCCTGGAGAACAGCCTGGCTGAAGCCCAAGAGCAACTCCTTGAGGTAGGCGCTCTGCTCATACATCCAGTGTTTTTCTTTTCAACTATTTTACTATGGGTTTAACTTCATTTAAGATCATTTTCCTAATTTCATTATTAGAAAAATATATTCTGTGTCCAGTAGAGGGTGCTGTGGCCAGTAGTTTATTTTGCAGGCCCTTCTTGGAAAACTGAGCAGGGTTCACAAAAAAATGCTACAGAAGTGTTAACATGAGCACATTCCACTTTAATATATGTCTTTTCCTTAACCTCGTCATCAGAAGGTAGGCAGTTGCAGGTCCTGTCCCTGGTGTTAATCACATATTTGTACTTGCATAGCTGGATGCCGGCCTGGCCTCGACCAAGAAACAGCTGGGTGAGGAGACGCTGCTGCGAGTGGACCTGGAGAACCGCTGCCAGAGCCTGACAGAGGAGCTGGAATTCCGCAAGAATATGTTTGAGGAGGTAAGACCCACACATTTGCTTTCTTAGCGAGTGTTTGCCGTTTGTAGGGATTATGTTAATGTAACACTGGGCAGAGTCCATCCCTGCAAAAACTGTAACTTCGCCGAAAAACAAAGGTCTTCCATCCTCAAATACAAGAAGGTTTTGTTATGGGCATTGCTCATGATTTTTTGCACTAATGGGAAATCCCCGAAGAAACTCAGTCGTCAGGATGAGGGCTTCCCTTTGACTGCTGAGTGACTTATATCTGAGCTACAGGGAGGTTATGTTATTACTTTACCCTGATGTGCTTATGGGGCAAGATGTTGGGAGTGCAGCCCCAGATATGGAATCTGTATGGTGACTGGCTCCTAGTCCACACTTCAGTCATTGCAGTCATTACTCATACCCCACTAGCAGCAAGCTAATCTGTTTCCAGTCGGAGAGCAATGTGTGATCATACGTGATGGAAACGCAGCGTATAGCACTCTTAGCGAATGTCCTGCTCCTGGTGCTTATTGGCTGCCGGGCCATTGTGGATGATGTAGATATTTAGTTGATTCATCTCGCATCCTTTCAAGCACCTGATAGTGCTTGCATCCCTATACCCTGAGAGGCCGTAGCTGTCAGACTGTAATTTGATATCACGTGACTTGTTTAAAGCTGTCAGTATGGCCCTGCTTACGCCTTACAGCTTGGAAGCAGAGTCATGTGATACTTCACTAGGGATAGATTGATCCCACCATGTACATGATGATCATTGGGCAGATACGAGGGGAATGTGCTGCTTGCTGATCGAAAACAGATCCGGTCTCCCATAATGCATCTGAAGTACAGGCCAGTTCCCAAGCGACCAGGCCCTGTTGTGAGTGTGGGCAGATTATAACTGCTTTTGCTATAATGACATCCCCATGTCCCCATGACAGGAGATTAAGGACACACGGCGGCGGCACGAGACCCGTCTGGTGGAGGTGGACTCAGGAAGGCAGATGGAGTACGAGTTCAAGCTGGCACAGGCCCTGGCTGATATGCGGCAGCAGCATGATGAGCAGGTGAAGCTCTACAAGGAGGAGATGGAGCAGACCTACCAGGCCAAGGTGAGGCCCACAACACGCTCAATACATCCAGATGTTTTGCCACCCACAGGAGGTGGCCGGAAGCACAGGGTAAAACAGAGACGGCACATCCAGCAAACCTGCAAAATCTGTTTGGAAGTTCAGTTGAAGATAGTCTGCTGGTGTTCAAAAGATGCAGAGGGTTCTGTTGAGTCATCAAACTTTTTATGGAGTAGCATTTTTGGAAAATGCTGGTCTTGTGCAAGATTCATTGAGGTAAACAGGTACAAGATCTGACATAAGCAATCAGGCTTCACGATGAATTGAGTGTTACAGTGATGACTTGCGTAGCCTCTACAATGTTCCTTTCGTAAAGGGAAATGGGTGTATCATTCAGATTGGGAGCTGTATGCATTTTAGTCTGAGCTTGCATGTAAACATCGCTCGTCCTGCCTGTTCACTTTCACAAGGTTTGTACATTCGCAGCTTGGTAGCAGAGAAGAACATCTCGACTGTCGCATCCTGAAATGTGACTGATTTCCTGTTTTGTGGTTTGCTGAGATCGTCGGCCTGCTCTTGCCATGCCCAGTTCCTCATTTTGATCGTCCATCGCCGGAGTGCACGGTGATGCTTCATCTGTGCTGACGGCACCCTAACTTGCAATTTTCAGCTGGAGAATACACGACTGTCATCTGAGATGAGCAGCTCTTCGGCCAGCCTGGCTCGGGAGGAGCTGAAGGAGTCTCGCCTGAGAGTGGAGAGCCTTGCTGCCCAGCTGGCCAGCCTGCAGAAGGAGGTGAGGACTCTTCCAAACCTGACCTGTCACCAAGAGTGCCTAAATTTGCACTTCTGTTTCTCTGTGCAAGTGCAGGATTTTGCAGTAGTGTTTTGCAATATTTTTAATGCACCCCGTAAAGAGCTGGGGTCAGGTTCCAGGGCCCATCGATTCACAACCTCCCTGTCTCTGCAGGCTCGTGGCTGGCAGGACCGTATTAACGAGCTGGAGATGGCGTTGGCTCAGGAGAGGGATGCAGGTCGGCGCACCCTGGCCGAGAAGGAGCGTGAGATCGGAGAAATCCGCGCCAAAATGCAACAGCAGCTGGACGAGTATGAGCAGCTGCTGGATGTCAAGCTGGCACTGGACATGGAGATCAACGCTTATAGGAAGCTGCTGGAGGGCGAGGAGGAGAGGTGATGTGGACGTGCTATGACACCCAGATCCCCTTGCTGCCGGGCCCAGAACCATCAGTTTCTTACTTCCCTCGATGTCTCTAAAAGCAGGGGTAGCACAGGGCAGCAGGTAGTGCAGACGTGCTGGTGCAAGTCCCAGGCAGGGCCTACAGCAAGGTACTTAATCGGAAGTGATTAACCATCAAGGGATGGGAATGGTAGCTAGACCAAGTGCTAATTCCTGGGCGTTAAAGATTTGAGGGACCGTCCGGTGTGGAGAAAGTAAACAATACTTGGTTGAATAACTGTTGGATTGTGTCCAAATACAGCATCCTATATGTATAGTTATCCTATATGTATAATAGCAGCAGCCTTGTTTGTGTGGCTCAATGCTAACACCCACCGCCCTCCCCCCCAGGTTGAAGCTATCCCCCAGCCCCTCGTCCCGCGTCACGGTGTCCCGCGCCTCCTCCAGTCGCAGTGTGCGTACCACACGGGGGAAGCGCAAGCGTGTGGATGTGGAGGAGTCGGAGGCGAGCAGCAGTGTCAGCATCGCTCATTCCGCCTCTGCCACAGGGAGCGTTTGCATAGATGAGCTGGATGTGGATGGGAAGTTCATTCGACTGCACAACACCTCCGAGGAGGTGAGCACCAAACATGCTAAGCTGAAACTGGTTTTTGTTTTGCCCCTTTCTGCATGCCCACATCCACAGATGCAGTCAATGTCCTTATCGCTGTCACTGGTCTTGCCCAGTAGCTTGGAACATGAGTGATTTATCCTCAGTGTTTTCTGACACCTTCCTTGCAGGACCAGCCAATGGTAGGTTACGAGTTAACCAGAACCATTGGAGATACCTCAGCTACCTACAAGTTCACTCCTAAATACCTCCTGAGAGCGGGACAGAAAGTCACGGTATGTCAGCGATCGTCTCCTTGCTTTTGAAAGGGCCGATTGGCGACACAAATGTTGGTGTCTCTATCCTGTGTAGTGGAGGCATCCGTCTTATCCTCCATGTCTTATCAGATCTGGGCCTCTAATGCTGGTGTAAGCTCCAGCCCCCCCACTGACCTCATCTGGAAGAACCAGACCTCTTGGGGCACCGGCCAGGACGTCCGGGTGGTTCTGAAGAACCCCCAAGGCGAGGTATGGCTTGGCTCCGCTCCGCCACCGGAGAGCTGTAGGTGTGGTTGGGCGCCTGCTCCCCGTGCTTGGTTATAGCCTTGTGATGCCCTCCCTTCACAGGAAGTGGCCTTCAGGACCACTATTTTCAAGACTGCGCTACCGGAGGAACAAGATGATGAAGAAGATGAAGGTGAAGTTGAGGTTATTGAGGAGGACCTCTTTCACCAGCAGGTGAGTAATTCAGGGTGCACGTACTCTCTCCCCCTCCATACCGGAGATGTGGAGTAAAGAAGCCATACCTCAGTGGGACAGTGGAATAAGATCAAAAGTGTAATATGTGAAATTCATTTTTCAGATACTTTCTGAGTTTGCGTGATGCATGTACAGGAAATTACATCAGTTATTGACTCCTTAACATTTTTCACTCGTGTTTTAACCCCGAGTCTTTCGGAAACTCAGCTGGGAATCTGCAGGATTGCTGGCACATCACTGACCGGTTTGTGGGTGATCATCTAACCAGGGTCTCTGTTCCTTTCCAGGGAGACCCCCGTGCTACCAAGAGAGGCTGCATCGTCATGTGAGCCAGCAGCCGCTGCTCCTCTCACCCGGGCGCGCTTTCAGCTGCCAGCCCCAATGGAGCAGAACTAATCTTTTTCTACCGTTTTAGTTCATATTATCAAATGTGTGTGAATCTTTTACTGCAGATTGTAAACCATTTTGATACATTTATTTTTGTGAAATCAGAACACTCATGACTTGTTTTGTATGAACCAAATCTTGTTTTTAATGGGGGACTTTTTTGTAGGGTTAGGTGATGGAACTGACAGGTCTTTAAAAGCAGGGCAGGTTGCGGAATTTTCCTCCAGGTGCTGTGACTTTTTTTTTTTTTTAAACAACTTATCTACTTTTTTAAATAGTATTTTAAAGCCTTTATAGAAGTGATTTTTTCCATTAAATGTAGTAGTTTAGATGGGGAGGACGTTGCATATGTTGGAATGTAGATTATGCTTTTATGTAAACAAGAATAAAGTTTGGAATCATGTTTGAGCCTGTATGATTTCCTTAAAAAAAACACCTAAGTGATACTGCTTTTATTAGGTAGGGGGCAGCATCTGCTGTCTGATTAGGGGGCACTTGTGAATAATTTAATATTGCATCAAAAAGGAACTTAAGTTTATCTTAACTCATGGCAATCATAATGATTAACTAATTTTCTGTAATGAGAAATGAGTGACCACATGAAATCATACTTAGATTTCAGTTCTAGTGTGTGCGCGCACACACACACAGAACTCATACAACTCAGAACTCCTGAACAAACTGTTTATGTGGTTGAAAACAATATTCTGGAAGAATGTGAGAACACCCAGAATTCAGTGACTGGAGTTTGAGCATAACTTGGATTATAGAGCACAATGGGTCTCTAGGGGGAACTAGGAAACCCTGCTGTTGAACTTGTGGTGAACTTGCTTTAAACTTTCAAAGCCCATAGTCGGTAGCTTAATTTTTTCTTACTAGTAGATATTAAGATTACAGTTATAGTTTAGTTATGTAAGATACTATATAAGATACATATTTGTGCCGTGCAACAGTGCGTGAAGGATACCAAAGGATTTATTGTACATTTAGAAGCAGCTCATCAGGGTAAAGCTGAAGGTGTTGCAAAAAAAAGTCGGCTCTGTGGTTCAAGTACAACTTGGGGATTTATTTAACCCCTAAATAATATTCTTTTTAATGAACCAAACGGTAGCTGTATCATCAGAAATTTGCCACTGAGGATAAAAAAAAAAATCAATAGCACCTCCAAAAATACCCCGAGGCCAACTCCAATTCTCCTTGTCGAAGGAAGAAACAACAGTGATATAGATTACAGACATACGATCAAGGCTGAGAGAAAGAAGTGGGAAATAATCATTACAGACACAATAAAGGAAACTCAGATTCGTTCAAAATCCAAACCAGAACTCGTATATAGCAAACGAAAGCTGCTGCATACAATCCTTCGTTGTGTAAACATCGAAACAATACGTTCGCACTGGAAATCTAGTGCTGTATTTTCAAAACGCTATGTTTGGTGCCCTTTTGGCTTTGTGTCGCTGCATTCACAGCATGAATCTTTCGTACGTTCACGGAGGTTCCTTAAAACCAACCGTAAGTGTGCTAGTGTCGCTTCTTTATGATGTGGACGTGTCATTAAGTCTTTAAAAATAAAAATGCCAATGACATTCAAGTACATTTAACTGAGACCCGTCGAGCTGCTAGTAAACAGCTCCAATGATAACACATCGCGACAAATAGTGTTTCATGAAATACTGAGTTTCTCTGGGCAGGTATTCACCATTATGGCACTTAAAACGCTGCCACCGCGCTTTGAAGATCACGCGGCTAAAAATACATACATATATATGTTCGAGGTTAAGGAACTGATCAGTGCTGTTTCGGGCAGTTGTTAAATTCCTAGCTGGAAAAACTGATATGCCCACCCCAATGTCAAATTTACTGTGTTTTAATATGTTTTTAAACAGCGTTCCACTGAAAATTACACTGTCGAATGATTTTTAACACACGGTTTGGGGCAATTGCTGTCCATGCACATAATGGGTATGTGCAGATTGGTTTTAGTTGGCCGATGCCAGTAATGTGTGTTAATGTAGTGTACTCAGCCAAATTAATATAGAGGAGACCGTGATTATATATATACACATATCTGCCTGAAAAAAACTGCTAAGGATACTGCTGTAATGATTTTTTTTTCAACATCTTGTATTTCTTTAACAAAAATTTCTGCCCAGTCATAGCTTTGGAAATGGAGTTGTTAATATCGGATAAAAAAAAAAAAAACATTCAATAGAAAATTGTGGGTTTTTTTTTCTGTAGGTGTTAAATGCTCATAAATCTTGGCTTCAGTTGGACTCAGTAAACTCTGACACTGTAGCCCTTTTGACAGCACAAACACCGAAGGACAATTTGTGTCACTTTACAAATTGCACAAGTTACAGCGTCACAGGAATTTGGAGTCCTGTGCTCAGTGCAGCAGTCAGGAGAGCCAGCCTTCGTGCTTCCAGACATATACGTGTATGCAGATTGACAAGTCCTGCTGTGGACAGTCCGTTTCACAAAAGTCAGCATCCTGCATCGTCCATGATCACTGAAAGTGGATTTGTGTCCCCCACCCCCTTAGCTGGACCTCATACGAGAGACTCCTTGGAGTGACGCTTTACTGGGGGCGGGCCAACCAGGGACTGCTGTGTCAGGGCCTCACCATGTGACCTGGGCATCACAAGCACCACTCTCTGATTGGTTTGCCGCCATTCGTTATACAGCCGGCAGTGATACCTGAGTGACACCTGGGAGAAAGAAAAATATTGTTTCAGGAATAGCCCTCTGATCCCATAGATGCAGTGTTGCCCGATCCAATCCTCGAGGACTGCAGTCAGTCCACATTTTTGTTCTATCCCAGCCAATCTAGATCACTGATTACCTGATATGGGTTTGTTGGGCGTTGGGAGGGAGCAAAAATGTGGACTGTATGGGGTCCTTGAGGACTGGATTAGGAAAATACTACCATAGTGTAAGGCCGTCCATCCATGGTCCTAAATGGGTACGGTCAAACTCTGTTCTTAATGGCTTTCTTGGAGAAATGATCTTTAACAGTAAGTCACCTGGTATTTTAAGCATTACAGGGCGATAATTAATTATAATTAAGCCTCTGAGGATCCAGGTCTGAAGTTTAACTAGGTCAATCTGGTACGTGAAGTGATCTGAGGTGAGGAACCTACCAGAGTCCAGAAGAGATAAATGGTAAAGAGAGCGACGGTGAGAGCGATGAGACCCATGGCTTCCAGCCGGCTGGAGAATTGCAGATGGTCCACAGCCCCCCGCAGGCAAAGCCAACCTGAGATGGTGGCCAGGGGTGTGATGAGCAGGAAGCAGACCATGTCGCCGAAGAGCGTCCTCCTCTCCTGCTGCAGCCCCGGGTTGCGGATCCACTGCGGGGCGAGTTGGGGACAGGTTGGGCTTTCGCTTGTTGAGGCAAATCAAGGCTAGTGGGCTTCATTGTCATGCCATGCAGATACAGGTACACAATGGCTGGAAATAGCTTTCCCCCAGGACCATGGTGTAACAAGCCGCCAGTGACAGGGTGAGGGCATTCACAGGATTTAAAGTGCAAAACACATGACAGTGCGAAATGGGGAGGGTGGACACAGCAGCTTATACACATATGTGTATGTAGATAGTAAGAAATACAGCAATCAGTGCCAGTCTGGGAAAGGGGGAGGGGGACCAGTGGTATATTCACACCTGTGATTTCAGATACTCATTCAAGTTTCCTACAGCAGGATTACTGCTCCACTTCGGAGCGTTTCAATCCTAAAACACCATCCTGTCTCATTCCCTGTCTGACAAGCAGTCAGCCTGCCTCACATTGAGACGCAAATCTTAACATTTGGAATGGATAAATTAGGACTTTCCCATCCTGCTCATTTGAATTCCCCTGCTGGCCCCTGGAGGATGCCCCCCCCCCTTGGTGTCTGATTCCTCCCAAGGTTTCTTCCTTCTAGGGAGTTTTTCCTTGTCACTGTCACCTCTGGCTTACTCCCTGAGGTTTTTGGCCAGGGATAACGTAAAGCACTTTCAGACAATGTAATATTGTGAAAATGCACTACACTAATAGAATTGAATGAACAACTATTCTGGGCTGCCTTCTTAATAAATATAAGGGTGATCATAACGGCTGATGTATTTGGGCGTTTTCCTTAGGAAGGCTTAGACATGTTCCACGATAATGACAGCGGACACCAGAACCCCAACCTGGCATTAAATCTGATAAGATGCCAGTGGAATAAAGGGAGTTATCGTATCGCTACTCTGGGATGATACTGATGTCCTGGGAAATGGTACATAAACAGATTAAGAGTAAAGTGTATTACTGCACTGGGTGTAAAAGTGAGCCGCTCAGAGACAGGAAGCTTAGTTGGGAGACTGATCCTGTCTGCTCTTTCATAAATCAAATTATTCCTCTGTGGCCTAATGCACTGAGGATATCTGTGTCCGTTTCTCCTTCATCAAGCGGATGCTCTGGATGTATTCCCCGGCCACAGAGCAACCGTCCAGTGGACAGAGGCAGAGTGATTAGCAGCAAAGCGAATGCAGAACATTTCTCCCAGTTAATTAAAAATGACACCTTTGACAAATGACCGGTTTTCCCTCAGGATCTTCAGAATCCTCAAAGCACAGCTGTCAGGCCTACAAAGGTCACGGTTCACAGGGAGGCATAAGAGGGACCATAATCCATACAGAGGGGCCACACTTATTAGCCAATTTGGTAACACTTTACTTGACAGGGCAAGATTACTTAGTGATAACTCAGTTACTGCTGAAGTACAAATCATGAACAAATATAGTCACTACTTGATTTAAAATATTAATCACGGTTAATTAATAATCAGTATTTCACTTATGTTATTCATTACATGTTCCTTCGGTAGTTCCATAGTAACTCCACTGCTGAGTAAGTCCACTGCTCATGTGACCCCTTCACTGTAACCGCACAGAGCTCAGAAGATCAAAGTTCAAAGTGGATGCTATGGCACACTATGGAATTACGTTGCATTATTTATCCATTGTGAGTGCGGTCGCATCTAGGTATGGACAGGAAGTGACTACATTGTGACAGCACCAGTCAAACGTGTGGACACACCTACCCATAGAAAGGTTTATTTGTACAGTCAGACCTCGGACATTCGCGAGGTTAGGTTCCAGAATCAGTCACGAATGAGGAGGATTCGCGGATATTTGGTAGAACCACTAAAAACGGTAATATGTGCTTATTTCTATAGTTTAAACCAGTCTCCCTCTTCAGCAGTGCGTTGTATTTACGTTAACGTGTAGGCCAACTTACTATTACAAAATAGTAAATTAACTATTTATGTAACCATTAGCGTTCCAAAGGGAATAAACTTGTAAAGGTACAGTATGTACATAGAAAGGTAAGGATTAAACTGATTTATACTATATGTTTTGAACATTCCCCCAAAACACAGAAGAATCTTCATTAACTAAACTTTTACCAGTTTTACACTTAAAAAGTATGAAAACTTATAAATTGATTCAAAAATTAAGCAATCTTCTGTAGGGTTTTTCGAGGATTTCGCAGATGTGCAAAAATCAGATGCAAATAAGTTCGGTACCAATGACATTTTCGCTGACTGTACTATTCTCTACATTTTAGAATAATTATAAAGACATAAAAACATATGGAATTATGCACTGACCAAAAAAGTATTTTAAATACTTAAACATCTCTAGTGTGCTTAGGTCAGGTGGCCAGGTCATGTGATGTTACACTATCACTCAACTTCGTAGGCAGTTTGTAGTGTCCAAACTTTTGACTGGCAATACACTTACAGAATTGGAAGCAGGCTGTGGTGAGAATTTGGACATCGAATCAAGAAGTTGTTCCCTGCTTAGGGAGATGCTACAGTAATATTAATGGAGAATCCTTCTGCAGTGTGCTATATTACTGCTATATCACCACTGGCCACCAGGCGGACATGAGCTGGGGGGTAGGGTTAGGGTAAGGCAGTGCTCACCTCCAGCAGAGGCCTCGATTTGCGCTTCACGCTAAACTGGAAGTGGCAGAGCTCGCAGAAGCTGGAGCTGGACGAGGACAGCCAGTGCTCCAGGCAGCTGCGGTGGATGGTGCCCAGGGTGCCGGCACACTCGCAGGGGGACAGCAGCTCCTCCTGGGCACTGCCCTCGTGGCAGATCCTGCACATGGGCCTTTCCGCTAGGCTGCAAGACACAGGGGTGGGAGTGAGAGAGGAAAGATTCCCAGCAAAAAGAAGCAGTCAGAGAGAGAAAACATGTTTCAAAATGGACAGGAAGTGTCACATGAGGAAAAACAGGAATCTAATAAGTGGGGGCATGTGCTTGAATTTTTTTTTTCACATCACACATGTCAAGGCTCCGGGTGGGTTTAGATCAGGGATGAGGCATCATGCAGGCGGGGAACAGAAATGATGTACGACCCACTTGCGGCTCACTAGACAGGGGTTAATGTAACAAAACAGAAAACACTAAGAACACTACAAAAACCAAAAGGACCACGAGGGGACAAAAACGAAAGGGAAATACAAAGACTAAATACAAACAAGCAGGTAAGCAGAAGACATATCTAACACCGAGAATCACAATGAACAGAATCATAAGAATCAATCACAAACATATAAAACAATGAACCACTCAGGGACAGAATTCAGGCAGGGACTTAAATACTAAAACTGGACTAGGTAATGAGACAGCAGGAGAGAGACAGACAATTAACCAATAGGGGAAGGTGCAGGACAATGAGCAATCAGGGAAACACACAAGAACGGGCAACAGGTGAAACTAATTAACTTGGGGAACTGAACAGTGAAACTAAGAACTAACCAAGGAAACGGGGACAGATACTAACACTGGGGAGTAACAGACATGGAGAAACACAAACATGGGCACAAAGAATTTAACCAAAACCAAATACAAAATCACCAAACACAGGAACCAGAAACTCATACAAAAGAAACACTAGGGAACAAAATACAAAAACAGAGGATGCAGGATTCGAATACAGGACAAAGGGATTTGCAACACGAGGGACAGGATGACCAGCGATGCCTGCTGGCCAAACAGGGAAGGGACACGATGGAAGAATTGGGGCTGACTGTGACATCACATAAATGAAACTTGAAAATGCATCAAAAAGTAATATTCTTGCTTATTCATTCATGTCTCTGTGAAACTGCATTAAAATACGAAGTTATTCAAGAATTCCTTTTCACACTTATCTAGCAGAGTCTAGGTAGTAAGTGAAGTTATGGCAGCATTACAGTGCGTGAAACAAGTCAAAATAAAAACAACACGGGACATAAAGGCATCGTACAGGAATATCTCATCCACTCACATCAGAGCTATTAATGATAATGAACATAAGGAAGTGAAGTTGTGCTCTGGCAGGGTGTGATTTGGACATAAGGAGGCAGAGCTGTGGTCTGGCAAGGTGCGAATTGGACATAAAGAGGCAGAGCTGTGCTCTGGCAAGCTGCGATTTGGACATAAGGAGGCAGAGCTGTGCTCTGGCAAGCTGCGATTTGGACATAAGGAGACAGAGCTGTGGTCAGGCAAAGTGCGATTTGGACATAAGGAGGCAGAGCTGTGGTCTGGCAAGCTGCAATTTGGACATAAGGAGGCAGAGCTGTGGTCTGGTGAGGTGCGATTTGGACATAAGGAGACAGGGCTGTGCTCTGGCAAAGTGCGATTTGGACATAAGGAGGCAGAGCTGTGGTCTGGCAAACTGCGATTTGGACAGAAGGAGGCAGAGCTGTGGTCTGGCAAAGTGCGATTTGGACAAAAGGAGGCAGAGCTGTGCACTGGCAAGCTGCGATTTGGACATAAGGAGGCAGAGCTGTGCTCTGGCAAGCTGCGATTTGGACAAAAGGAGGTGGAGCTGTGTTCAGCTGGTCTCTGTCTAAATCTATACTTTGGGTTGAGCAGGTGTTAGGAGGATTTATTAAAAGGTAACATCTAAGCAGGGCCAGGTGAAGCCCATCTGATGCCCTTGGTGAGCTTCACTGCCTGAGATAAAGTGAAATTGGCCGGCTAAGTCAGTGCCCCCTCAGAAGATGGTGCCCTAGCTGGCTGCCTATTTTGCCTGGTAGGTTGAGTGGTCCTGTATCTGAGTGTAGAGTGGGATTGTTCCTGTACTCTGAAGACGTGCTGAACCCGAGCTGCTTCAGGAAAATTTTAGGTTGCATCAAATGACAAAAACTGTCAGCTACTGTATATTTGTATTAAAATATACACAACAATACGTAAGACCTGCAGGAGCAAGGAGTGAAGGCCACGAAACATACAGAATGAGAAATAACCCAAAATGTGATCTAGTGAAGATAAAAATCAGAAATATGTCATCGGGAGGCAGCTAAATTTACATAAAAATGTCAGTTTATGTCATTATTAGACACAAGGGTCTTTGTAGAACTGAATAGAATGCAGAGTCCTGTTTTTTTTTGTAAATGTTATTTTTAAAATACTCATTGTGCATTTTATGCTGACATTCATACACATGACAGAGAACAAAAGTTAACATGAGCCAGATATTCACTCAGAATCTGAAATTTTAAAATCGTAAAATGTTACTGCTGCCTCACACCTCTGGGGTTTGGGATGTGAAACTTGCCCTGCATGAAGCTTGTCTCCTGGCAGTGCCTGAAGTGGACCGGTGCTGAATAACAAGGGGAGCACCAGCACCTGTTTTCCCCCACTTGCGCCACCCCCAGCTGAAAGCTAATTGGACGTTATCCCCTGTCACTCACCGATTCAAAACACATCATGTACTAATGGTATGGTCGGCCCCACTGTATGAATTATGGTCTCACTTATGCTCCACACCTTAATTGCCTCTGGCCCACAGTCCAAAACATGCAATTCAGCTAATGGGAGTCTTTAAATTGCTTACAGCACATGTATGTACTGTAAACGACCAGCATCCCATCCAGGGCGTGTGGTGCCTGGAATAGGCTCCAGCAAACCCGACCAGGATCACTGATTAGAAGATAGATGGATGGAAAAACGTTGCTCATTAGGTTCTGCAGTGATAAGCTTACAGTCATTCACTTTGAATGTAGTTACAATAACACGGAATATTTCAATTGTTTGGTCCTTTTGAATTCATAAAGATTGTTATAATGCGTTATACTCTATTAACTTGACATTTGTGGAAGGCTTTTTACTTTCATCTACTATATGGAAAAAGGTAGTGTCATTTATCAGCTTGTACGTGGTAGATAATCTTCTGATCTGGATTATTTAGTCTGCTCCTTCGTCTCCCCGCTTTGTCCAAAGCGAAACCTGACAAACTCTCGAGCGGTAGATAAGGAGCTTGAAGAAGATGACAAAATGCGGGGTTTTGGAAAGGACGATCCAAGACAACCAACCAAAGCTATCCTTTGCAGAAAGGATTAGATCCATCACGAATGTCTTTATGGAGATACTGACAAGACAGAAACGTTTAGTAAACAAAACTGTCTGCCGCTACATGACCAATGAGAAAAAACATTGTTCTTATTGTCATTCTTCCATATCCCACGAAACTGAAAATGTCAACTATACAAACTGCTCTTAATTTCACTTTCTGTTTCTGCAAATATACAGTCTGAAGTTAATGTGTTTTGATTATCTGTGGCATTAATCTGGTGATTTTAGTTATGGTAAAAAGATCTTCTTCAGTTCTTCACTGGAACTATTCAAAAACATTTCTGAACCACATCTGCAGCGTAACACATAATTTAGGAAATCATTCAACAAAGTGTGCTACCGCTGACATTTTCACGAGTTATGCATCTTTTATTTATGACTCTATTCTTTCTGAAGGCATATTTGTGTTGAGTGTTGCCTAGCAACCTGCAGTTGTTGATTTGAGTTCTTGTTGGGGTTAAATATTAGCCATTCCCCCTTTTTTTGCATGCCAATCATTTGCTATTTGGCAGCCAGAAAATTTGGTCAATTTTCGCTGTGACACTAAGACTCAGTTGAAATTTGGGAAAAGAGTAAAGAGTCAGCCCCTCGGGGTGAAACCGCGTCACAGCTGACTAACAGGCCACCCCCGAAAAAGCGATTACACAATGCATCTGACATGGCTTTGCACGGCTTGGCAAGGCAGCCACTATTCTGAAGCCTCCCTTTGTGCGGAAAAGCGAGGGAGAGGTCTGGGCAGGCCCACACAAAAGGCGTCCTCACGCATCACAGAGCACCATGTGACGCACGCCAATCAGATCGGCCACACAGAGGGCCGCGCCCGCATCTCACCAACCCCCAATGTTACTCAGCGGGTTGCCCCCATAATCCTCCGGGGCGGAGCCTGTTTCATCAAATACCCCATCCGGCCATGCCTTTCCAGAAAGGATTTAATAGGGCGAAATTTTTTTCTCATTCTGAGTTATTCACCAGAATGAACCAATAAACACATGAACGGAAAAGTAGCTAGCATTATAATGAGTAGCACAGCCTGTTCTAATAAACCTTTAATGACAAATATTCCATTCCTTAAGTAGAAAAGGTTTGCAAATCTACACGACTGACAACACCATAAACAGAATTCCTAACACTGGATTTCAGTTATTCATTTTAATGCGAGTCTTAACTAAGACTTTTTCCAGTTTAGGCTTGTACGTTTTAGAATAAAGTGGGTATGAAACATGTATGGATGGATGGATTTTGCACAAACAGGAAAGAGGGACGTTTAAGTTAAATTGTAAATTATCCTGCTTGATTTAACTCAACAAACTTGACTAAGGCAATAAAAATGTCAACATTCTTTAAACTCGCTTTGTTATTCCTCTTCTTTCGCAATCACATCTTCGCACGAAAGCTAAGGCGGGGCCTGCCACCGCCGCAGCACCACCCTTTCCCATCCATACCTTGCGGCGAGAGATCCCACTATTGGGGGCAGCGCCTCCTTGGCGGCCCGCTGCATCGTGGGCGGCCTCTGTCCGTTCACTAGCGCGCTCCCATCATCTGTCATCTTTCCCAGGAGGGCGGAGTCTGAGCAGTCAGAACGGACTGTGTGGGAGGAGCCTAACCACTCTGATGGAACCTCGGGAAGTTGGCTGCGCTGGTAGGTTGTCATGGCAGCTGATGGAAATTGTTGGGCTCCGAAGGCACTCAGTCACATGGCATTTCGGATCTTGGGACCAAAAATAGGAGAGGTGGGGGATGATGGATGCATTGGTTAGAAACAGCACAGCTAGGTGACAGACAGAGGTAAATTCCCTAATTTTTGCATATGGTGTCATTGGTTGCACAAGTTTTGTTTCAGTTTTGAGCAGCATCTGAAAAAAAGTCAATGCCAAGGCTAAAATATCAATGGCACACTAAACAGCACTGCATCATCCAATCATTCCCCTCTTCCCATGCTGCCCCCCTGCACCCCCACCCCAAGGAACCATTTCCCAGTATGACCAGACCTGTCACTGTGAAACATCCTGGCACATGTGCTTTCCAAAACATCCCCGCGAGAAGAAACTGCAGAAACTGCGCTGCTTGAACACGTCAAAATATCAGCACCATTCTTGTATAACCATGTAGCATCACTGGAACTGATTGTTCCTCTCATACCAAAGATGGTTTGTCATTTTTACCTTACTGTTATCACATCTGTCATTTAAAAAATAGGTGTATTAAATAAGGATTTATTGCCTTAACCAGGTAGTTTGTAAGCTTGTTATTATTGTGATTAAATCCCAGAGTTGACAGAGTGATGTCACCGTTGGGCCTTGAGAGAGACCCTTAACCCCCAAGTGCTCCAGCAGTTTAGCCGAAGCTTCTTTCTCTCAAAGATGTATGACGCTTCGGCTAAACAAATAATAGGTAAACGTATATTTGATTTTAACTGCCCGCAAATATACACTGGTGACACATTCGTTGACCCCCAAGACAGCAGCCAGTGACACTGTGGTCTGTAGCGTGTTAGAATGGCAGGTAAGGTTGACTTAGGTAAAGGCAGGTGTGACTGGCGGCTGAATTATGATAAACCAACGTAGTTAAACACTATTTAAATAGAGTTAACTGCACCAACACTACTAAGCACCATACAACTGTCTAGTAGGAATGTATTCAGAGTTGAGGCAAGTGAACGGAAAGGCCCTCAGAGGCTGATATGGAGTCCTCACTTCCAGCAGGGTTCTGTGGGAATGGGAAGGACTGAGATTTCCACCCCTTATGCAGGGTTCAAACCATCATCCATCAGCAACCACATCTACAATCACACTGCATGGCCAGTTATGGTTATGTGCAACTTACTGCAACAGGCAACACGTTTTGATATGCAAGTATTTGCCAGAGCTAGCAGTCATTTATTTGCCTGTACATTTTATGGCAGAAGAAGAACCATATTTGTAACCGTTTGTCCAGATGAGGCACTGAAGGACACATAAAGTTTGCCTGAGGAGATAATTGGTCATTCTTATGACACTGTTTGTCATGTGACAGTTGCAGCATTTTAGATTGTGTTGGTTCCATTGTAGGTTTTCAAAGCTCCTTGTTTAGCCCTTTATAACTTCCACATGCTGCAGGAACACCACACGCATACTGACCAAGTGACACGTCCTTCTATGAGTTCTCTACGTCCTGAGCCTAAACAGTTTTGAAATGGGTCGAGAGTCAGATTTCGGTCCCCTTTAAGTTTCTGTCCCCTGCACAGCTCTCTCTACCGTCCGAGGGGCTTGGGCATTACTGTGTCTTGCAATAGAAAGAAAAAAACAATTAATCACTGAATTGTTTTGCTTATTCACAGCAGGAGACCACATGCTAACTGGCTTAGACTAAACACAGCTGTCCTGTGTGGCTATCCGTGTCACAATTCAGCTACTATCCGAGATTACGGCACGGCGACCCTGGGTTAACGGCCACAGTAAGAAGCACTATTCACGGAGCACCAACACATCCATTACAATGGCGCGGCTTGTGACGGATCTGCGCCTGTCATTTAAGAAACAGCCCCCAGTCAATCCCGCAAAACTTTTACACCAGCGATGGTGTAAGCATAGTTTCCATTAAATTATTCATTTGAACAAACATATACAAACAGTCCATGAAACTAAAACGTGGATTTTGCTGTTATAAATTACGCGGCAGAATTACCAAATGTCTTGCAAAGTTGAGAAATCAAAGGCGCGCAAACATGCACGCAACTTGTCTTTCGCAACGCGAGACAGCCTTCATATCGCATATAGGTTAAGTGGCTTCACTGTAACTGTTAAACATCTTCCATGACCCAGGCAAAGACCTTTCATCACCCCGTAACTTTCCCCGATCGTGGATCAGATTAAGAGGCGCTAAAATTAAAACCGCTGTAATCCAGGATCCTCGTAACGAGGTAAACGGAGTGAAAACCGAACCGGGATCGCCTACGCGCCCGCAAATAGCACGCGATTCGGAGCCGGGAGACGAGCAGAGACGGTGCCATCTGCCGTACAGGGCGCCGTATTCATAAGTCTGGGCAAGGTTTTTATTTTTTTAAACACCAGATGACAAAGTGACAAGACAAGGTCTCATTAATTATTTACACTGCGTATCAGATTGTACACTGCTGCCCTTTATAAAGGGCTGAAAATAAAGGCTCCTGGTACTGCAAGGAAGCTCAGTCCCGCAAGTAAGAGCCTTGCTCATGCACAGGCCGCGCGTAAACTAGGAGGGCGGGGGGGGGGGCACTTTCTCATACAGCTGGAATTTATTAACACACGGAGGTCATCCTATCATTAATTATTCAGGCCCTGACAACATATCCGTTATGTATCTTTGCACTTGGCATCACCAGTTACGAGTTCCACGCAAAACTCTAGGTCACGTGTTTTTTTTTTTTTTTTCCCTTCCAAGTAAAACGTACTGTTGCACTTGACGGCATTTTTCATTTTGAAAGACCAGTTCTGTTCTGATATACCATTAAAGGTCCCATTAGAAATATGCTAATCACACTAAGCATTCCAAGAATTTTCCCAGTACTAGTCTCACTGGGAGGGCATATGGCATTTGGCCAGTGCTTTTAAAAATAACTTAAAGCGTTTCAGTCAACTATTTAAATCATCAGACTGGTTATGGTGCAGTCCTCTAGTCCTTTCTCAAGCACAATGTTTTTTTCTCTACAGTAAGTACTCTCCAGGCAGTTACTGTTGCACCGATAAGCTTGGTAACACCCATGTTAACGCAGAGCATCAATGTGTGCGTTTAGATAAAAAAGACACGACTACACCTCTTTCCTGTTATGTAAGAGGAAAAACATGCCCCCCCTACCCTCTCAGACATGGCATAGCGCAATTCAAATCTTCACTTCCTCTGCACTCATGCATCCATCTGAAACCCATTGCAGGAATCGATTATTTGACCACTTGGGTTTGGCCAGCTCATTGACCACAGATGCCCAGAGCAGATCATATGTGATATCTACCACGGTATCTCCTCTGTGGCCTTATGGCTCTTGTTTCGCCATGAATTTTTAAAAATAAAAATAGATATTGAAGATCTCCTGTTCTGTCAGTCTGTGGTGTTTGAAATTCAACATTTTGGGAAGGACAGTATGTATAAATGGATTTTGTAAGATATGGCCTCACATTTGCAGAGCTGGCTTGCATGTTCTCCTTGTGCTATACCGGCTTCTGTCAGTTACACCACATTCCACATGGAGTCCAAGAACTTACAGTTAGCTGAACTGGTGTTTCTCAATTGCTCACAGTGCGTGATTCCAAACAGAAAGAGCGGTTTCAAGATGAATGGATTAACTGAATATAACTAAGTGCCAAGAAAATAGATTATCTTATTTATTAGAAAATATTCCAGTGGGCTAGTCAGCGTTTGACCCTGGGGTACATCACAACATCACTGAAGTGCAGTGGTGGTGCAGTGATTGATATTTTGAGACTCATGGACAAACACCTCTCAGCCCGTGAGCCGCTCCAACAGAACAAGCCGCCTGTTCGACACAGCTGTAGAAGCTCCATGGGTGGTGGAGGCGGGGGGGCTCATACAGCCAAGAAACCCAGTAGTATTTAAGTTGGCTGCTTAATAGTTGTATGCTTGCGATGTGCTATCTGCCCGACTTGTATGTTGCTTTGGGTGATTGTGTCTACTAAATAAATAAACGCAAACTGTGAGTATTTTCCACATAGGTTTAGGAGAAAGGAGGCCTCCTTTTTCATCCAGCGAGACCAGACCATCGCTGGGAGAAACAGACAGACCAACTGCCCACTGGAGTGGCCGAGCCTAATCCCATTTGTCATCCCGCACGGATCCTCAGCACGTAGCTCTGCCGGGAAAATCATTTCTGTCCTTGCCAGGTGGTCATGCTCTAAGCGAAGTCCCACTGCTCCTCTGCAGCAGGCAGAGCCATGATAACAGATGTGACCGACGATGTTATGCTGCAGCCATAACAACCAGACCATACCCCACACATCACAAGTCACTCCGGATATGACTTACTGTTTAGCCTGTAAACGCATCACCAAGAACCCAAACCCACAGACACATTGTGCTACATGGCCTGAATACCAGAGAATTTGGAATTAAGCCCTTTTAGTTCTCTAGAAATTTATCTATCCATCTTCTAACTACTAATCCTGTTCACGGTTGCGGGGAAGTAGTTCAGGTGCCTATCCCACAATGCACAGGGCACAAGGCAGGGGTATACCCTAAACAGGATGGTAGTCCGTCACCTGGCACAAACAGGCACAATCACACTCTAGGGGAAACCACTAAGCCTGCATGTATGTATATATGCATGTATGTCTATCTACGGGCAGGAACAGAAGGGAGTATCTGGCATTCTCAGCTTAGTATCTCATCTTTCTGTCTGATTTAAAACAACTGGCTTTCAATGGAAACTTTACCTTTAAAATGGAGGAAGGATAGAGGACAGATCCTACAAGTTTAAACTAGAAACCATTTTTTCCTAAAATCTCTTGACTTACATGTTGATTATAACCTACTTAACCACACACACTAGTCAGCCTGCTATAAATAATATTTGAAAACTGAAGGAGGGTAATGTTAGCCCAACACCTGAAGACAGAAACAAAATGTGAATGCACTATTTAATTTGGTTAGTAGCTAGATAACTATCTGTAAACTAGATGCAGCAATTTAACTAGCACTACGAACGAAGCACTAAAAGGATCCACTAAGATCATGTAACAACAAAGGATCTGCTCACACCAACCTACAAAATTGCCTTAATCTCAGTTGATTTTTTTGTACTTCTACGATTAAATCTTCACTCAGTCACTCTGAAATTAGCAGTTAGCACAACTTGGATGCTGCCACTCATCACTGACTCAAAATCCGGAATATATTATTGAGGAGGGGGCGGCATGGTGGTACAGTTAGCACTGTTGCCTCACACCTCTGGGACCCGGGTTCGAGTCTCCGCCTGGGTTACATGTGTGTGGAGTTTGCATG
>JAODJX010000119.1:3214757-3226951 GCA_026776945.1 Isichthys henryi | reverse complement strand
CCCCCATCCTGGGTTGTTCCCTGCTTCGTGCCCATTGCCTCCGGGATAGGCTCCGGACCCCCCGCGACCCAGTAGGATAATCGGTTTGGAAAATGGATGGATGGATGGATGGATGGATAACCTAGAGGATTCAGTGAAAAGTCAACAAAGGAAGTGAACAGTGTCTTGGCTCTTGTTTTTGTCTGGAATTCAGACTCCTCACAATCCCACAGGCTGAAAGTGCAGTTTTATATGCAATAAAGCAACAGTTCTTTCATGAAAAGAAACTGCTTCCTATATAACAAAACAAATAATACAAAATATATCTTCTCCATTCATCTGTCCGTCCGTCCGTCCAGTCCAGGGCTGTGTGGGAATTCTATATTTATTCCAACTTTAAATTAATCACCATGGACTTTGAATCAGCTCTTCTCAGTTCATCACAACACATTTATAACCTGAGACATCGAAAAAGCAAACAAACACCCCCATCATAAAAAAACAGACAGAGCTACCCTCTGTTTTTGCAGACGTCTATGAAGTGGTCTGTGCTGAGGGACGTCCAGAAATCCTGCCGTCCTCCAAAAGAGAGCGGCCATATGGATGCTTCACAGTCAAAGGCCTCGGTGAGAGCTAGCCGGGGTTTGCTCTGCGGGCTCCCGTCGCATTCCCCAATCTTCCAAACCGTGGGAAAGGGACCACCAAAACTTAAAATTAGCAAAACCCCCCCGCCCCCCGCCCCGCCGCCAGGCCATCTCCACGGCCCAAGCTGACCACATAGAGGAGCCTCTTCTCGTTTTAACTCCCAACCACATGTGTTCAGCCCTGACTGCAGGCTACCCACTGATATTGGGGGGGGGGACCACGGACGGACGGGCCTCAGATCCACACACTTGTGGGAATCAGCTGTCCCACAGCGCGGGGGCCCCCGCAGCTACACTCCCAACACTGGACAGTATGTGTAAGTCTCCCACACTCTGATTTAGGAAAAAAACATGAATTATACACACGATCAAGGAACTGAATTTAAAAACCCCTTCAATTTACTGAGCTTGAAAGTTCTTATTTTTTCTACCCTTAGGATGAACCCATACTAGAGGAGGGGATCAGATTATAATCAATTTTACAGGAAAATGATCAACTACCCTAGTATGACTATTCTTTAGAAGGCACAACAGTCTCCTACAAAGCGTCCAAACAGAGTCGCTTACAAAGCGGCCCTAATTTTTCCATTTAAACAAGAGAAGCTTCACTTAGTCATTACAGTAACCAGTAGCCTTTAATTACATTCTGGGCTCCACATAACAACTCAACCTAATAATGCCTAAATATGATTGCATATGGATCAAATTTTATAGACCATTTCCTAACTTTCTTTTTCACTAGAAAATAAGCCTCTGTTTGGGATTTTTCCTCCCAAATTAGACCTTCAAATTACTTCAACCTGGCGGATTTTTTCTTAGGATCAACCATAAACCTTCTGTCAACAAGCTGAAAGAAATTTCTAAGAAAATGTTGATTTCGTGGTACTGATCCTCCTCCAAAGAGGCATCTCTCTCAGTAGGAACCCGGGCCTGATTTAGTGGCACATGGCAATGTGTGTTCGGCTTGCGGCCGAGATGCGTGACGAATGTAAACAAAGGAAAGAAATGGCCAGTGGTTGGGGAAAATTCCTTATCTAATGTTTTCACTCAGCGACACCAACCCAAATAAAAGATTAGCTTTCTAGGTAAGCTGTATTTCCTAGTTTATGCTTTTCATTGCAACACAGTATCCATCTTGATCTTCTATGAAACGATGATTAATTCATAAAACGTGTGCATCAGCGGATTCTTTGACAAGCATGGGGTATATATCCTTTGCACTCTCATGCTTATCTTCCTCACAGCTGTACCCAAGCATTCCTTCAGCCAATCTGAAGGCAGTGTTGAAGTAATGTTACTTTGCCTCATGCATCCCAAGTCCACACCACAAAGGTCTTCACCATGGTGGTATTCATAGGGGTGATGGATAGAGATGCCCAGCAGGCAGGTTGGATCACAAAGGATGACCGTGACTGCGCGTGCTGGAGGGGGAGTGTGCCCACACCACTCCAGGCACTGCGCCAAAATCTCAGCAAGGCATCCGACAACTGCCCTGTCCAAAACCAGCTGCCCCGAGGGTTTTAATCAGGTGACAGCGGGAGAGTTTTGGGGTTGTGTTTTTCTCCCCGATAAATGTGGTCTTTTCACCATGCCGTGCTAATCCCCCCTTCACGGGTCCGTCAGTAATTTAAATTGCAGGATTCCAGAGACCTCCGCAATTAATCGTTTTGGAAACAATAACCAATGAACGCGGAACCCGATGCGCCCTCCTGCGTTCCGTGAGTGATTTTATGACATGCATGTCCCCAAGCCAATGAGGCTTTTAAGATGTAAAACCACCAATGAAACTCCACTTTTAAAGCTTCAAAGACATAATAAAAAGCAATTTCCACTGTATGGGAAAAGCGAATTCACTGCCAGGTTGAACTACTGCGATTTTCACTGTGACACAATCACATATTTTAGTTGCCCTGCAGCCTCTAGTAGCTCACATCAGCGCAAAGTATCTGCAGCTAATTTATCGGAATCTCGTTATATTGCATCCTGATCAACTCCTAAATGGAATTTCTCTTTGACTTATGGATGTTGTCAATGTTGCAGTTGTTGCAGTACAGTAATGGGGACAACGTGCTGTAAAAATGGTGCCGTCCTCCAGGTGAGATATAAAACCAATATCCCGATTCTCTGAGGTCATAAAAGATCCCAGGGAAACTTTCGAAAGAGTAGGGGTGGTACGTTGATGTCTTGGCTAAAATTGTCCACTGTGGCCTTATCAAATCTAGCCTCCTAATCATCCCCTATATCAAATCAGTGAAATCTCTCCTGGCTCTTCACCACTTTAGCTACTGTGTGGTGAGCGTGCGGGTGCAAAATGCCTGCCGCTGCATCATCCAGATGGGTGCTGCACATTGGTGGAGGTTGAAGTGACTCTCCACTGGTTCTATAAAGTGTTCTATAAATGTAACATTCATTAATTTTTTCATTCATTCTTTCACTGAGTGATGTATTTACCAGATCCATGATGTAACAATCAGCACTCTGGACTATTAATCAAACAATGTGAGTTCAGGTCTCAATGGAAGTTTTGTCTTGGTTTTCAAGCTGATCCACGCTTTGGGTCAGGGTGTACCTCAGTAGGTTTGGGGTCTGAACCTGTATCTTGAAGGTCATGGGTTCAAATCCTGTGACCAGCAGAATAGCCATTGACCCCTTGAGCAAAGCCCTCAACCCCTCCTGCTATAAGGGTGCTGGGTGTTGTCTCACCCTGTACGCTGGCCTCAAATGTGTATGCTGCTTTGGGTGAAAGTGTTTCTAAACAAGAAAATAGTGAATCTAAGATAATCTTGGTAAAAGTAAAAGAATGTACTCAAGGGAGGTTACCGCATGCTTGGAAGATCACCAACCAGTTCTAGCCATTATCTAGCCATCGCTTTGTGTTTGGCTTCAGAACATTGTGACGTATTTACATAGTTTTGCTATTTATTTTGCTAAGCTTCACATAGACGTGCGAGAAAAAAAAAATTACTCTTAGATAACAAAAGTTTCATAAACAAAAAACTACAATTATATCTGTCAAAGGGCTAATTGATTTATGTTAACTTAATATATAATCTCCTTTGGGTGCTCCTTAATGTACAGACACAGAAACACATTACGACTTGTTACATTGTAAGTGAAATAAATATATAGAAATTGCAAAAGTAGGCGCAGCAATGGAAAACACTTCAAATGATAATAATCCTATATGGAAGGTAAATAATGCAAGTGGACAAAGTGATGTAACAACGGTAATGTAATCTGCTCTAATGACAGCACTATTTATAGAACTAGAAGACACTGAAAGCTGGTGAGGGACCACTGCATTAATGAAACCACCCCCTGACACAATGGATTGTGCAGAATGTGGAAATACTTAGTGGTGTATCTGAAGAACAATCAGCAGATTCAATGGAGTCCACAGCGGATTAAAAATAGCCTCACTCAAATGAAATATCCAAATGAACAAGATGCAGAATGACCTCCTCCTGTTTTTTGTGTTTCCCGTTTTCCACCGCCTTACTGAATGCAGACTATCTTCCAAAGCTGTGGATTTCCACAGAGCATTTCCAGCTTACTATCCCTCCGCCAAACCAAGTAGCAACCATTTTTCTGCCATCCCACAGGGTTGTAGGTGAAATGTGGATGCTTCGAGTCAAGACCACAGAGATATGAAACCTAACAGGCTTCTGGGAATGCTTGCTTCTCCATAGTAGGGATGAGTTCAAGACCCCGTACAAACCCCTCCTAACTGAGGAACATCATTCAGCAGAAAAACATCTTTACAAAAAAGACTTTTTTTTAACCCTGAACCACATCTACCCAAACACAAAAACTGATAATGTCCTTGAAATAACTGCAGAGGACCCTGTACGCTGCTGATAAATGGAAAACTTGAGTGTCTGCCCAACTCTAATATGCACAGGCAGCCTGTGAACAGCTGACCGTGAGGTCATTTCGTTCCCAGAATTTCGGTCTTATTGCGTGAATTCCGAAAGTTAAAAACATGAAATCGGAATACAAAGCCGGCTTTGTTACAGCTGACGGACACAAATGGCTCATCATCGCCGTCACAGGCTACTGACATTCACGGTACACATCTCTGGGTGATTATATTGTTAACGGAAAGCCAGTCCCTGCCAGCCTTGGGTTATCAGTAAACGTTAACACGATGCGCTGGATTCTGACACCCTACTATACAACACGCTAGACCTATATTACGAGGAAACACTAAGAAGCTAGACAGCATTAACACATTAACCCCTAAAACAGCGCGTGTTTCACGTGGTTACACACGACAATTATACAAAAGAGAAGCACTCGATCCAAGAGTGGTACGGCACCAGTTTAAATTTAGCTCCTGAAGTGGGTAAATTTGTTTGTATACAGCAGCAAAGAGCTTAAAGTGTACAGATACAGTACATGTACACTGGGCAAAAACTCAGGACAAAGTGCAAAAACAACAAGCTATATACATAGGCAAACGACATTGGGCAGAATAAATAAATAAATACATAAATATAAGCTAATATAAGAGGCGTATGTGTTAGATTTTACATAATAAAACTCCCGTGTTATGGTCTTAAAAATAATTGCTCTCCTGACATGTCTTGCGGCTGAAAGTAATGGTTGGCACATTGAGAATCACTGTTAAATTTATATTCTTAGATTACATTAATAATATGCCTACTGAAACCAATATTTGCCTTCGTTACCTAAGAACCAACTCGTTCAAAGTATTTTACGTAGTACAGGTCCGCATTGATTACATTACCATTAACATTTTTTCTTGTGTCACATCTTCTTATAATATTACCTAAGATTCGTTTCCTTCATGACAGCAGGATTACCCGTAAGGAGGATGTCTTTAGAGAAACTGGATCATCATTCCGGGAAGCCCCGTAACATACAGTATTGCTCCAGCGCCCCTGCCATCTCATTTCCCATATTTCACACGGTGTCGGGCATGCCTTGCTAACAGTGACATCAAGAGTAGCCGCCAGGCTAATAGGGCAGCGAGACACAAAACAACAGCTGTTTGAAATGACAACTGGCCTTACTAATCAACATACTGGAACAAATCTGTTTAAGAAAATCTACCTCAGCATTAACACGCCGTGCAAATGGGAACAACAAATAATATCGGTTTAAAGTAGCCTGTATTTCCTACTTAAAAAACTACTACAAATTTAATGAGAGCTTCAAATGTTAAAACCGTACTGTTACCTGAAGTGTTACCGCTTTTAAGGTCACGGAATTCATTAACACAACTGCCCCCAAAACAGCCATCTTACGTGGACAGCCTAAATGACATTTGTACAGGCAAAAAAGTGAAATAACAAAGACCCAAATTAACCCTGATATAGTCTTCCTGGCCAAATTATTATTATTTTTCATTCCCCGTTAAGTATAAAAGAGGGTCGAAATGTATTGATAATCTTTCTTCTTGGAGCTGGATCTCAGTCTTCTGTAATTAACAAAAATATAAATGAGCAGATTTTTTGCTTACCTGTGAGTTAGTTCCCAAAAGCTGTTGCTCGGAAATATGCTTCAGCACCGACCATGTGTAATATCACTCACAGATGGGTGGAAAACGCTCCGACTCTTTCCCTTGCTACCGAGAATAACAAGGCAACTTGTCGACTCGGTAAGTCAGCTGTTTAATGTGGGCTTGTCTACCAGCTTAGCGTTTAGCTAGCAGCCAATCAGCTGAACACATTGGAAAACTTAGCGCCCACAACAGTGCAGGGGAATACAGTGAATGAGCGAAAATCTCCTAGCCTAAGGTGTGAGTGCGCATCCTAGTGGATATATTTTACATTTCTCAGGCGGGAAAGCGATTTTGCTCCTATTGATGTAATAATGCTAAATTGATATGTAGACTATTCAAAATGTACAAAGGCTGCAGGCGATCGTAGATAATTGTAGCCGGTCAATTATAGGCAGGTATAGGAACTGTAGTTGCTTCAGCAAATTTCAAACACAAGTTTTATTGTCACAGATTTTTAACACGCTTTGCTCTTTACTCAGTCCCACTTTGGAGCGTCTTCTCGATTTTCTCCAATCGCTTCTCCAGGACGGCGATGTTCACTCGATGCATCATGAGAAACTGCCCATTCAGGTGAAAGACAGGGATGTCAAACTTGTACCTGTCGAGCCACACGCTGTTTTCCGGTAAAGTGATATCCACCTCCTGCAATTGAAACTAAGACAATGTTCAGCTGCTTTGGTGAAGAGAGACTGAAAGCAAGCAAGCTGGTCAGGTCATCCGAGCAAATGAAGTTAATTTTTGGAGGCCACGTCAAAACAAAATCAGGTATGCCTACCATTTGAGGGGGCCAGGTAATTTAGTAATTCATTTACTACTCAAGTACAAATTATGAACAAATACAATAGCTGCATGAAATACATGAATTGTTACAAATTATTAAGGATGAACAGACATGGGATCAGTACGTAACTAACTGGCGAATTATTACATTAAGTGGCCTAGGAGTGCATTAGGCCTACTAGACTATTTGTACCCCCTCTTGTGAAGTGTTACCGAACATTTCCAACAAACATAAGACACGGTAATTTTCGTAATCATAATTCTGCGTACAATTCTTTACATTCACGTTTGAATGCCTTACTCTATGTTTATACGGCTCGAGGTCTTGCTTCGCTTCTTCGCATAAAGGACAAGGATCCTATAAACAGAAATGTTAAGAAGCAAAAACCCACAATTAATGCAAAAACGGACATTTATTTTTTCACCCTCAATGATTTTTGTGTAATATAGTTCCACTGAATTTATTCCCAGTTTCCGCTGATGTAAAACATCTGTATAATTACCTTGGTGAAAAGCGTTAAAACAGGTAGCGGTTTCTGTGAACAGGACCTCATTTTGAGGAAAAAGGGACGAAAATACGCAATCTGCTGCAGATGTTTGTGTGTTAACCAGCGCATTTTTAATCTGTGAGGGAGAAATAAAGAAAGATTCAATTAATTTGAACTGCATACTCCTTGCAGATTCAGTAGTTAATTATTTCCAACAAAAAAATGTACCACGTTTTTGTACCAGAATGCAGCGTGTTGCCTCCCTTTGCCAGGTTTTAACTACTGAGTTTACATCGCTACTCCCTCGCACCACAAAGGACCAAAAATGGAAATATTGTCGTGAAGCTATGTGGAAAGAACTAGTGGGGTGTTTAAAGAAAAAGCTTGGCACTCATACCGATGCTAGACGATAGTATGGAAGAAAGACCAAGACAGATTTATGCAAAATGTCATTGAATTATTATATTTCAAAAGCATCCGCGAAGTTATCAATAAGATAAGATAGCAGCAATTTGATTTAGATTTTGCTTCGACGTCAGCAGACCTTCTTAACTGATACATACGTCACGGGGGAAAGTTGCTAAACTGTAAGTAAGTAGTGACTCCCACTGTTTATCTGCTAGTGCGCTATATACTTACGGATTAATAATGACAGACACTAGAGCGTGTTTAGCACAACAGTTTGCGTATGCAGACTCCCTCTCCTACGCAAACACCTCGATCGCTGCCTATATTATTTTTAGATTTATATTGCGTCTTAAGAAATCTATAAATACGTAATGTTCTAAGTATAATGGTTTTGAATATCACTGCAAAAACAACCTACGGCCGTATGGTTAAGCAGTAAGCTACATCAGTTAAATCGTCCCCCTAATTTTCCAGCAAGCAACCCGACGAAAGTCTCAGTACTCGAGCCGGAAGAAAGGTTGCGTTTAAAAGACATTATACTTCCGGTAAATTACAGGAAAAAGATCCTTATGATTCGTGGTTCTGCTGTCAGTCAAATACAAAGGAACAGGCGGCAGAAGCAAGCGAGTCACATGGAGGGTGTATTTTGTAAATTTATCATATTTTCGTACAGTATCGAGTTTTTTCTTTTTTGCCCTTGGATGAGTTTTCTTCGTTCTTTATACGGTGTTTAGCTTCCAGAGAAGCCTTCTTAATATAATACCCGAAAGCCGGTTGTTGTGCTCAGTAGGTTAGACGGACTGATTTTGTCTCCAAGGGGGTTCCTTTGTTAGCCACGTGCCTTTGTCTCAGCACATTTTTGTGGCAGTTTTTGGTAGCACTTACAGCACCCATATGTAGTGCATTATAGATACTTTCATGATGCATTATAATGCATTTATTAGGTATTATACACATGGCTATAACTATTCATAAAAAGGCATAACATTATAGCTGTTTATTATGCATTATGAATGCACTATGAAGCTCGCATCTATCGTGCACTATATCGTGCATATCTTCAAAATGCATTATAATGGCTTGTACTGACCGCTATTCTTCTGCAATTTACTTTTGAGATAATTACATTGTTTGAATGTTTGAGATCCAGAGAAATGGGATAAACCCGTTGGATGTGGTCTGGATTTGTTTGTCTGCGCATTTAAACTAATTTAATCATCAGTTTATATTGTGTTAGAATAGAATAGAATGGAATTTCGTTATTGTCATTGTACAGGTGTATACAAAGAAATTGGAGGGCATTAACTTAGCGGAGCGCTTAATAAAGTATACAGTAAAATGAACAAATATACCGTAAATGTGTGTCTTTTCACTTGAGCATAATTTATATAATGCTAACTTGAGTGTTGACCTACGTTTTTTAATGTAATGTTCCCCTGAGCAACAAATGATTTTTAATGATATGAATACGTTAATTACATTAATAGTTAACTCACTTATGATCTTATGAATCTTGCAAAATATATTTCTTAGAATTGTGTTAATCTGTGTTTCGCTTGCGAAGTATTTATTTGAATGCATAGACGGATGCTTATAGTAGGAATTTTGAGTTCTATTGCAAAAGAAAGAAGAAAACTTCCTTTGCAGCTGCAGATATGTGTAACTCGGATGGAAATTACCGTACTGTTCCAGCCCGCTGCGGAGAGCTCGATGGCGAGACACACCCACCGCTTCCTCCGCCACTGTCCCCTGTGTCTGCGCATGTGCCACCGTGTGAAACATCTACAGACCGAGGAGGGTAGGTTTGGAAATAAAGATCCTAATAAAATAAGAACGTTATAAATAAACATTGTAAAGATGTCTCGTAAACTGCATGTCGCTTTCCAATCTCTGTCAGCGGGCGGTTATGTCTATAATAAACCACACATAAAACATTAGTTTAAAGGCACATAGTATATGCAATTGAGGATGCCAGCCATGCCAACTCAATTGGGATGATGTGATCATTATGGAACTTTATAATTTTGCCTGTACTGCATGTATTAATTATTAAGAATAGATATTAGGCTTAAATGTGATAGTAATACTACTATACGTTGTCATTGTTTTCAGAATGATGCAGCGACCTGGCCCTTGTATGGAAATGATTAGGTATTATTTAACTCGAGAAATTACCACTATGTTTCCTTTCCAGCAGATCTGGGGGTCGACGAGCTGTTGCTCAGTCGAATGGAAGAAAAACCTGTGGTAGAGAAGAAAGAATTTCCAAAGCTACGAAACGCGGAGAAGTCAGTGAGGCTTATAAGGCTTTACTGTTATACACCAATTTACGACAGACAAAATTCACAGCGGTGCACTCACGTTTTATACTTAAAATGTAGATGAACTACTACTTAAGCAGTACAGCTGTCCTAGCCAATGTGGCGCCATAGGCGAGTATCATAGCCGACGCCTCCCGGCCGAGGCATACGAAATTGGCCGGCAAATCGACGCTCGTCAGGAATTGGAGGCCATATATCACCTATGCGATTTACCGCTCCTGTACGGATAAGTTGTTCATTTAGGGGGCGGCATGGTGGTGCAGTGGTTAGCACTGTCGCCTCGCACCTCTGGGACCCCGGTTCGAATCCCCGCCTGCGTCAAATGTGTGTGGAGTTTGCATGTTCTCCCCATGTCGTCGTGGGGTTTCCTCCGGGTACTCCGGTTTCCCCCCCACAGTCCAAAAACATGCTGAGGCTAATTGGAGTTACTAAATTGCGCGTAGGTGTGAGTGAATGGGGTGTGAGTGTGCCCTGCATTGGGTTGGAAAGTAATACAGGTGCCCCCCATCCTGGGTTGTTCCCTGATTTCTTCCGCGATAGGCTCCCGACCCCCCGCGACCTAGTAAGGATAAGCGGTTTAGAAAATGGATGGATCATTTATTGGTAATTAAAAAAATCTTTGTGTACTTAGGTAGGGTAATTGTTCTGCATGAGATATTTGTTGACTTCACTGATTATGAGCAACAGTGAAAGGATGTACCTTATAGGCTCAGCATATGCAACAACAGCAATGTTGAATCACTAAAAAGTATTTATTGAATCAAGTGCTCAGGCGTCCGTATCACCGCTCCTGGAAATACTTTTATTACCCATAAAACGATTTCCCCCCAACTTTTCCCAAACGCCTTTACGATAATGAATCAAAACCCGATTCATGTGAGTTTTAGTTGTATTATGCTTGTATGCCACCTCCAGGATTTTAGTTGTTACTACATGGCTAATTGTTTATTTAGGAAGGACAGTTATTAAGGGTCCAAAGCACGAAGTGCTATGGAACCTTATTGTTATTCTTAGGATTATTATTATTATTTTCCTCCCCTAAAACTGAATGGGCAGCCTAAACTGTAAGTGCTAGTTTTCGTTTATTTTTCTTTGTTTAATGACAGTTTACTTTATGTATTACTGACTTCATATACGAAGCAACATGGAGAGATAGGTTTCTGGAAACAGGACACGTTTGAACCGGCTGTTTCACCAGATATGGAAGACAGGGTGTTGATCATCGGAAGCAACAGGTGCGATTCACAACCGATCATTCAGAAGTAGCGATATATATTCTTAATGTAATATGTACGCTGTAAAATTTGGATTTTCTGGCACCCCTAAGAGCTCCATCACATTGAAATGTCGTCCACCTGGTTCACGAGTGCTTCAAAGAAAGACATGCAGCAAGAAAGTGCTGAATCTGGCGAACGTAGCGCCACCTTGTGCCCGTCAGTCAGATTACAACGACGCGTTTACAGTTTGTCCGATTTAGAGGCGTATCACGTATCACTCGGTCATGACCTCGGTCCGTGGTCCCTCGATTCAGTGTAGTGTACAACATAATATTATGGATGCATGCTGAACACGTAAACGGAACAAGTTCCCTAGTGCGTAACCAAGCATGTATTAGAAGTTATAAACGTGAAATAATCCGTTGAGACCTTGCCGCAGCCGGCTGTGCATTACACTTTATCCGCAAAAAAAGAAGTGAAACCTGCTCAGCTGGTGTCAAAATAGAAGTAACCTCACATGGTTTTATGGGATTATAGAAAGGCCCAGAACTGGCTTAAAATAGTGCTCTGTTGGTTAGTGTACTGATTTCACCTCTCTGTGGTGCGTTGAGCCTTAGCACATAATCCCCTGAAGCCTCTGGTAGGACCAAAGGTTAGGATAACCAGAGGTCAGTTTTAGCAAAAACTTTATGACACACAGGGGCTCATAGAGTCGCTCATAAGTCATTTATTATCTGTAAAGGATGTTGGTGTTGTCACGATCAGAGCCGGAGTGAGAGGCGGACGGCGATCGTGCGTGCTGGCAAGCGGGCAGGAAGAAGGCAGGGAAA